>CAESWR010000237.1:36728-68880 GCA_903171835.1 Mullus surmuletus | reverse complement strand
CAACATATATTCAAACTTGATTAAAATATTAATTTAGAAAAAAAGATTTACAGGACCTTTGCTTGCATACCACATCCCTCTACCACCACAACAGCTTTGGTTAGAGGAGTGATTGATTCAAAGGCTTCAAAAAAGTATTTTCTCCTCATTTGCTCAGCCTCTAATTATCTTCTAATTAGGAACAGCTCTCCAAACAGCTTTGCTTCATTAATTCTTTAACATTATGTTGTTTTCCGTTGTGAACGACCAAAGGCAACTGTCATCAAGGTGTTGATGCGCCTTCGCTAAGTAAAGACTCCCCGAGATCCGCATTCATCCTGTGGGAGGAGCTTGCTCGTCTTACTTTTGACTGCTGTTATGACATTTTGTTTAGACAAATCCATTTGCTTTTCCGAACAGCAAATTGTATTCCTTTTGTCATACCTAAACCACAGCTTAAACCACAGGGACAACTAAATGAAATTATGGTTAAAAAATAAATGGTAATGGATGACCAGGATAGAACTACGATGCTGATAAAAACAGATTGTACAATAATTTCCCCATTAAAACAGCTGTGAAATGTTTATAGTCAGGGCCACCATGAAAAGAGGAATAGAATCCCACTTTTCTTGTGCAAAAAAGTTAAAACAGCATGTGCAATGTTCAGTTTCCACTTTATTAGCACTTATTAGCCATTAGAATATTTTCTGAAGGTACTGTGAGTGGAAACAATTGATGTAAAAACACACATGGGTCATCTCTCCATCTGGTAGAGCAGAAAAAAAAAATGCAGCTTGGCCTCGAAGGGCTACTTATACTTGACGGCAAAACAAATCTATATTGCAACGTCACTTGTGAACCAGACGTAAAAATGAAAAAAAGAGAGTGACTAAACAGCCATTATTATTGTTGTTGTTGTTGTTATTGTTATTCATTGATGTCTTTAATATGTCTTATTTTATTTTACATTTAATTCATTTATTCTTCCATTGCCCTGGGTTCATCACTGCTTTTTTTTTTAAGTTTTTTATATTGCAAAGGCAACTTAATATTATTCTCACTGGGGTATTGTCAGAACATGTGCAGAGGTGTCAGAAAGACTGCAACATAAAAAGGGTCAAGAAATTATTGTTAGGTTTAACATACTGTTTATTAAGAACATATACACTCACCAGCATTGAATATATTGTAATATTCTGTGTCACTTTTCTCAAATATAACTATTTACACAAGTGAAAGAGAGACAGGGTCAGATAACCTGAGTCTTCCTTTATACATTTTTTTTTAATTTATTTTCTTTTGCCCCTAAAGCATCGAATGTGAAATAATCCATTGTTAGATCCGCCCGACGACAGCCAAATCATGGACCGTACAACAAACACACCAGGAGCAGTCCTAATAATGTTTTTGGAGGAAATAACAATAACGGCACACTCAGCTCCCTTTGTGAGGAATAAAATAAAAAGGGATTGGCTTTGAAAATAATAATGAAAAAAAGAAAAGAAAGAATCCTCTTGAGAATAAACCAATTATAATGAGATAAAAGAGCCCTAAAAATAAGGTGTCTGAGAAGAAGGCTGCTACTCTTGTTTTGGTCTTTTTTGTTGTGTTTTTTCTTTTTTCTTTTTCAGTGATTCAGTCATCTTCAGTCAGTTCTTCAAGGTCCATGTGAAGTGTCTGAATGTCCTGAAATTATGATTTTCTGATAGATAAACTGGCTCTGACTGGTGCATTGGCAGGTTCGGTTCACAGGTTCAGTATCACTTCTCGTCATATATTTGGACAAGGACCTGAAATAGAAATAGAAATAGTAAAATCTTTGAAGGACAAAGAAAGTTAAAGTGAACTGGATAAAAAAAAAAAAAAAGCCAAAAATGACAATTGAATAAATAGAAGATAACACCCAAAAGTTAGCTCACAAGAGTTAAATCATTTTCAAATG
Organism: Mullus surmuletus; assembly: GCA_903171835.1. NCBI lineage: Eukaryota > Metazoa > Chordata > Actinopteri > Syngnathiformes > Mullidae > Mullus > Mullus surmuletus. The sequence goes on along the minus strand of CAESWR010000237.1, from coordinate 66,956 downwards.
GGCAACATAAGTTTTCACATACCATCTTTTGTATCTTCCAATGGTAATTTAGCTTAGTGGAAATGTGTACTGTAATGTCACAACTGGAAACTTACTTGAAAAAAGTGCAGAGCCTTTCCATGTCTACTCATTAACTGTCGATACATTTCAAAGGGCTACTCTAAGACCTGCTATTTTAGTTGTCTGCACAGCGATGACTGAAAGCCAGAGGCCCATGCTGGATGTGATGAAAGACATTTTCAGATTTGTTTAAAAAAATAAAAAATAAAAGAAAGATATGGGCCATGGTGGTGGCCTCATACTGAGACTGAGTTGCATTTCTGGGGCGGTGCCTTATGATTTAAATATATCAAGCTTCATATTACTCCACGCGTGAAAAGCAGCCGCCTCCCCGTCTATGATGATAAACCTACGCCAGGCCATTCTGGGTGGCTGTTATGTTGTTTTCACCCCAAACATTAAGTTTATTAGCGTCTTTTGATTCTCGCGGGGTGATTGATCCTTGCATTTATTTTTGCTGTTGCTTTGGATCACATCTTCAGTGCCGCCACATCTGCCGGCACCTTCATGTTAAAAGGAGCAGAGTACAAAGAGAGCCTCCAGCAGCGTGCTGTAATATCCTGCAGTCCTTCCTCTCTCCAGCCCGCAGACCCTGTCTGTCTGACAATTCAATACAGACCTATTTTGCAGTTTGACGCTTGAGCGACAGCTTTTCAGTGAGTTAGTGTCCCTGACCGTCAATTAGGAGCAGACCTCATTGACACACATAAAAAAGCCTGCCATCCAGTGCTTTCAGTAATTGCGGGCATGACAGTTTATCATTATCCATGAAAACCACTGGGTTTTGCAAACACATGGCTGTTTTGATGGTCCTCCACCACTCGAGTGTCACTCAATTTCGTGCAGCTGTTTGTTTCCATGTGATTATTTTTTCTTTCCCAAGGCCAAATGGTCATTTCACTTTAATGAGCTCACCATTCTACAAAACACAAAGCAGCAGTGGGGTGTGGAGTGCCTGGTTCTAAAGGCTGACTGAGAGTTTTAACGAAGGCCACTAAAGGTAGACAATGGGCAATTATACTAATTGCTTTTGAACATTTAGAAAAAACCCACTTTTCTTGTTTTTATATTTGTTCTCTATACTTTTCTCCCCTCAGAGTTGCGAATTCCATTCCCATTCTAATGCTTTATTTACACTTCCCTAACACGTGATTAAAAGAAAACACCAAAATCATTAAATCTCTGCAGCTTTAAAACTCTCAGGTTTAAAGACAAGACCAAGGTGTTGTCTGCGCCATTATCCTCGTTTAAAGAGTTGTGCCTTCCGATGAAAACAGAGACTCTACCCTCAAGAGTTCTCAAACAATTGCAGATAAAAATCCCCAAGCATATTATAATTTTACTACTTAAGTCTAACTGATACAATTATGTACTTCTGAGCAGCCCAGGAGCCCGACTCAAGTGTCAACACTTGATGCCATGATTACCATTTGACAAAAACATTGTTAATTATAACTCAAAAGTTAAGTGAAGAGCTGGAGCTGAAGCACTAAAACATAAATGAAGCCTTTGCCCCCCTTCAGCAAAGGTGGATAATGGGATTCCACATCAATAAACACTTAAGAGATTTTTTCACATCAAGTGCCAGCATTCTGTGGAAAAAGTGCTATTTGACAGTAATATTTCCCTTGTATTCACTTAGGAGATTTCTGTCCAACAGTGCTCCTATTTATTTTGATGTGACTCTTATTTGTTGTGGGGTTTTTTTTCTCTCAGAGCCAACTCATTTGATATCTTTTGGTCTTGCAACCTTGTTTCATATAACATCTTCTAAGGCTAAGGTAACCTTGCCTCCTTGGTGTTGAATAATTCATGATTTGCAATCCAATACTATTGGATTGGGGAGAGGGGGACTCAAAAGTTGAATTACAAAACATCACATTCTTTCATCTCATGAAGTTTTTTTGCAAAGTGCAGGGGTCAATTATGAGTCCTCTGGCAATAGCTGGTATGAATAATACACCGAAGGGCTCTAGAACCTTGGGAGAGTTCCTCCACTTGTGTAGATTATTGACACTTTCACTTTTTTTTCTTCCTATCCTCAGGTAAAAAAAGGAGGAAAAAAAACGGACCCTTTGTCTGTGGTCTCCTGCACCGTTCATGCCTCAATAGCCTCGAGGCAAAAGAGGCCTAATTTGCACCGGTCTGTTTGGGGGCCAATTATTATAATACCAAATGTACTGGAAACACAATAAAATTGAAAACAATAAAGAACGGACCCACCAATATCATGCATTTTAATAATCCTCTCATTAAAGATGCATTTTATCTGTTCAGCAATTTGCAGAGTTTCTCCGCACTCTCTTTAGACTCCGCACACAGTACCTGGAGAGCTGCTGGGACCACCCTCCTCCCCCCCACACACACACACACCACCACCCCTTACAGATTAATCTTATGTTGGAAATAGCTTGTGGAGGGGAATTGTTCTTCATAGCTGACATGTGATAAAGCAACGCCATTGTGTTAAAAGTCCTTCTGTGCACCCACCCCTCGATGGAGAGTGGCTGTTTTTTTTTGTGTCTGTGAAATTATAGTCACATTAATGGATTAAATAAGTAATTACCTCTTAATTGCGTCTTTTACGCATGTGACTTCAAATGTGAAAGATGTCACTCCAAAAAAATTTAATTCAGCAACCATCGTAAGCAGTTTTGTTGTGTTCATTGGTCTCGGAAGTCATCGCTCGGAAGGTCCCACACTGTTATCTTTTGTTTTTGCCATTTATTTCATGTTATAACTTAAACAAAAATGGACTTTATACACAGTTTTGCTACTCAAAAGGCAATAATGAGTCACTGAAAACCTCTCAATTTTGTGTTTTGTCACTCAAAGCTCATGAACATATTAAAATACATTAGTAGTGCCTTACTATTGGTGATATGCTGTGGAATATTATACATTTGTTTGATATAGATGAGTGCTTAAGGTACTTTTTTGGAGACATTCGAAGACACACAACCAAATTAACAACAAAGTTACTTCTTCACTTCGTCACTATCAACCTAACGTTGTAACTCCACAACATTTATTTGTGGAGCACTTATCAAAACACAGATACAAAGTGCTTTACATGAATGTAAATACAAACATACATATATATAAATATGTATATATATATAGATATATATATGTAGTGCCATAACACACACAACAGGGGCACTTATGTTACATGGACCTAATATATCACACAAAGAGTAAGCTCTGGGCAAAACACAGGCAAGGAAAAACTCCCTTTTAGGAAGAAACCTCGAGCAGATCCATAATCCATTAGACACAGAAAGGCAAACGACAGATCATCAAGCATTATGAAGAATCATGGGATGAGGACAGACAGTGGGACTTGAACGCCGTATGGAAAGTCCCATATAAGGTATGAAATGTCACTTTCAAGCCTAGCAACCAATTAAAGGTTACAGACATATGACGACGGTGTCACAAAATACAATATCGTTAATATGAAATCATTACAAGAAAATAAAAGGGTTGGGTATATCCAACAAAATCGCCACAATGTCAATCAGGGTTACTGAGCCAGTGCCACCACAGTACAACCACAGCTGAGATGAAACATGCAGTAATCCTCAGTATAATTAAAGGTCAAGTAATTATAGGAATGGATTTTTCCACCTCATTTTAGTATACAGAAGGAGGAGTTAGAGGGTAGTAGTAGTAGTCTGTGATTGAAATATTAATTGAACTTCAATCAGTGCCACTGAATTAGTTTTATATAATAAGTCATCTTCTAATGACCAAAACCTTAACTTCAAGATGATAGTATTAATACATACATTTCAACTAGGTCTTTAGTAGATTTCTGTGCTACAAATATATTTACTCTCCGTAAAAAGCAAAAGTTCATAGCAATCTATCATTCATCACAACGGCATTTTTTAAATATCAGTATCACTGCTGAGTCACTGGTGTGCCGCCTGGTTTTGAGTGAGTTTATGTTGCTCGCAGATTTCTCAGACTAGTGTTACACGAGTAAGTACAGGCGCTTCCTCCTTCCTGACTCGTGTCCTCTCCTGCAGGAGGACATGGCTTCGATCAGCACTAGATGTCAGTATTCCCGCTGCTCTGTGGACCCGCAGGCAACATGAACTGCAGCCTGGGATACGCTCCAGAAAAAAAAACTGCTTGTGTTTTTTTTTTTTTCCCTCTCCACTCGAAAATCCTCAGTCCTCGTGGATTTCATGTGATAGCCTCCTGCGTCACGACCTGATTACTGAGGGCATCACTTTTATCTCATAATGAGCTGCAAACTGCTGAGCAGCATTTTTTTTTCTTCTCAAGGAACCCCTCTCATATCGTCAGTGCACCATTTCTTCGTACTTGTTGCAGGTTCAGATGTATCTTTAAGACAAATGTACAGATTTAGAAATCCTCAGTCAGATATATTGATGGTTTGAGAGTGTTAATGCTTCATTGTGAAGCCGTTACAGAATTAATTTTGCATCATCAAGTGCACTAATGGATTCTGTGATGATAACAAGCTGCATGCAGTTAACCCCGACACTGAGGCTGCCATTAATTCCAAACAAACCTTTGCTTCCTTTTGAAGGAGTGCAGCCCCAAACCTGCCAGGAAGCCTCACTTCGTTTGCCCACAGACGCTCTCCAGCCCTTAGGCCAACAACCTGCCTTCTGTTAGAGCCAAAGCTTTCAAATTTTTAACTCATCCATTTCTTGATCGGCTACTGGGCTTCTGCTCCTCAAACTGCCTTTTTCTTTTATGCTCCGACAGAGGAGCTCAGACAGCACATCTGGAAACACGAGTCTGCTGGGAGATTTGAGACCTTACCAATGCCGCTTACGCTTACAATGGTGTGAGATTTGGAATGAAAGTGGCATTCTTTATGTTACACGCTTGCAAAAAGGATGTTTCGGAAATCTACGATATCTCGGCTTCACCGGTCGGTTGAACTTATCTTGTCACTATTGAATAAATCCAAATAATTACATTCTACAAATCAACCTATACATGGTAAACACAAACACAATCATTTAAATTGGATTTCATTTATTATTTACTTTCATGCATGTTATTATTTACTTTTTATGCAATTTTAGACGTTAAGATTTTTTTAAGCACTTTGTAACCTTGTTTTGAAAACTGCTCTTTTATTATTATTATTATTATTATTATTATTATTGTTATTATTATTAATTAAGAGAGAGAAAAAACGAGCATTGAGGCCATAGATAATTGGTAGCTCAGTGTTTGTTGCCCCTGGCAGTGAAAGTTGCCGTGTCAGGGCTGCTGAGGTCACGTGTTCACGCGTTGGCCAATCAGCGCGCGCGTCAACATCGCAAACCGGAAGAAGGAACCTCCGCTCGAAAAGGGCGCCTCGGTTAAAATTTGAGTCGTTACCCGGAGGTAAGAGTCTTCTCATTTCACACATAAGAAGCGAAATATTTTTAAAAAACTGCACTTTGAAACAACAATCGTCTTAATTCTCACACGGAAAACCCTTCACTGTCACAAAGAGTGTGATTTCATCGACGGATTTTCTGCATGTTTCTCCCTTATTATAGTGACGTCACGGAAAAATGTGTGTTGTTTTTTTTTTTGACATTTGAGAAACCAGGACGTACAAAAGCAGCGTGTACTTACATTTGACGCACACGCTGTCTAAAATCCACAAACACATCCCCATGTGATTGTAGTTTATGTGTGTCAGGATGTGTTATGGCGGTAAGAGGTATGGACAGGTAACGTGGGGGAAAGGAATGTGCATTGGCATTAGGAGATGGTAACTTCCGGTACATGTGATCGCATTAGATCCGGATTCGTATTTACTGACTAATGAGTCATTCGTGACATCTTTGTCAACATTCAAATCCTACTCTCAAAATGTTGACATTTTAGCATTAAAAAGTCACACTTTTGTCACAAAAACGAGTTCCTTTAGAAATATATATTTAAAAATTCTAATCTAATTTTAATCTCTAGATATGCCAAAAAATTGACTTTAATGCATTTTTTTACATATGTTTTTTTGTGCAGTGTTGGATTAAAAATGTACTATCCTAAGAGGCCATTCAATGACCACTTTTTAATCAAACCACATAAAATAATCATAGATAAATGCTCTGTTTTATTTTGGAGACATGGGGTTAAAATTGTCGTTTTTATGGTGTCGCCACCAAAATGTGTCAATTTTCCCTTCAGGGCCTAGATGAAATTGTTGCAATTTTCCAGTTTCTGCCTGTTAATTGTTGCGTTCGGAAGCTTAGTCGAGTACATTCCTGATACTCTCTCTCTCTCCCACTCTCACTCACTCTGTGTGTGTTCGATCCACTCAGCAGAGCTTACAGGACAGGAGTAGATGATCTTTCTGGCCGATTTTTGCTATACCTGATGCAACTCGTTGTGCTCTTCCATGTGTCTTTTAAGTAACATACTGACCTCAGACTGACTCGGATTGACCTTCACATTACCTTATTGTATAACTGTTTAAGTGTAATTAAACAAAAACATGGGTCCGCGGTCTAATTACTGGGATGCATTCTTTTTTTGGGGGGGGAAAAGTAGCACCCCTGAACCTAGTGTCTCTAATACAGTTGTTATTATGTGAACACAATATTTACAATTAGAAATCCAATATAAGCCGAAATATTGAAATAATCAGTTTACAAATTATAGCATTGCAGGGTAAGCATCTAGAAAATTGACTGGCTTGTGTAGTCTACAGTGTGGCTGTGTACCGCAGGCTGACAATGAGTGGAAATCCTTCTCAAAAATAGCACAGAAGCTTGACCTAATTGAATAACTACACACACCTTGAAGTAACACGCTTTACAAAGTTACACATGTTTAACCAAAGCTAGTTACTTGGGCCGCCTAAAGCGGCTGGGCTGCAGTGTGTGTGTTTGGTTTGTGAGCCAATCATCAAGTCACAGTTAAGGCCCACCTTCAGAGTGCATCCCGGTGGGAGAGGTGTCCCTAGTTAGTATTGATCAGTTCTTCTAGTTTACAGTGCAGGTTTCTTTGGGGACAGTACAGGGGTTAATTGCCGCTAAAGCTTGGCTCTCTTCTGGCTCCTCGCTCCACTAATACAAAGGAGATGACATTAATGAGGGACTGCAGGGAGGACAGTGGCTTGGGGAGGGTTTGATGTGGAGTTAAGTGACCAGTGACTACTGTGCATCTGATGGAACATTACCTACAGGGAGTAACCATCTGGGAGTTTGTCTGTTTGCAGGATCACACAAAAACTGCCCAGGCTCGGGTTTTATACAATTTAGAGGAAAGATTAAGCATGAACAAAGAAGAAAAGAAAGAAAAATCAGTCAAATTTCAGGAAATGTCCATTAAAAACTGTGAAACACATGTAAGATATTTAATTATATAGTGCAAGAAACTAGCAATGGTTTATTTGCTTCCTTACAAAAAAATCAAGTAATCCTCAAATATTTGAATATCTTCCTCTTGTCAACCTTTTAAGAGGTTCTCACAAATCTATAAAACAACACCAACATGAAACCAATAACCACAAACAACACAGTTAAAATTGATTTTAAATAGTCTCAGTGACCTCTGTAAAAGTAAGTGAAGCCTCTCACTACTTCAACTCCAAACAGAACAGAAGCTTTTGTGGACGGAGAACAAAACGGCTTAATCCGAGACACCCAAATTGACCTAAATAACATACGGATTAATCCATATTTGAGATTTTCACATGCATAGATAATAGGTAAAACATGCTGCTTAGAATTATAAGCCTATATGTCAATATAAAAACAAAGATCACAAAAATCTTTCATTTCCACTATTTATGCCATATAACCATAAAACTAGAGTATTTGACTATAGCCTGCTGTACCCTCTCATGTCACCATATGGACAAAACTGTACATGTAATGCAAGATTCATATTGTTTTGATAAACCTACATAAACACGAATCCTTTTATTGGTGTTTTTGTATCACTGACAAGACAATACAGTTCTGATAATAAATAAAACAAAAAAATGCTTGGAACATTAGTATGAAAGTCTTCCTTAATTGAGAACACATCAAAGCCACTCGTTTTGCTAATGGCAATTGTTGCTAGAATGAAGAAACAAATGGATCGTCTTTGATGTGTTCCAAAATCAAGCCCATTATATAGCAAAGGAGGCTAAACAAGGACAGCTGTTTAGGGTGGGTTAGAGAGGAGGCGCCTTTGACGAATTGACATTATATAAAGCCACCAATAGAGCATACACATTTTGAAGGGTCATTGAAAGAACTTAAATGTAATCTCTGTTTTCTGCGTCACGATTTGCAGAAGAGCAGTAAAAATACGGTTTGTGCAGAGTATTATTAAGGATTTTGCAACAGCATAATAACATAAAAACCCTATAAAAATCTGTTCTCTGGTTTGGTTTCTCTGCAGGTTTTTCCCACATCTCAACGACCATGAGTTTCTCCCCTTCTTCACCGGGCCCCCGTGTGGGTTGCCACATCCAGGAGCAGAGGGACCGCTGGGACAGAAAGCGCAGTCGAACAGCCAAGGAGTTGGTGCAGACCGAACAACGTTACTGCCAACAACTCGAGATGGTTATTACTGTAAGTGCTGAAACACAGTATTAACCTGGTGGAGGTACGGAGAGTAAATAATCATGTAAGAATCCTTTAATGTCATTTAAGCACTAGTATGACAACAATGTAACTAGGCAGGGATCTCAGCAATCTCAAACCCTGCACACATAGACCTATAATAAGCATCAGTAACATTGGTAGCATTAGTAGAAGCATTGGTAGCATTTGTACAGAAAATGTACTCTAAAATAAAAATGGTATCCCATTCAATCATGAAGTTGTCCTATTGTACCGTGAATATTCACAGACTCAAGGTACATTCACCGTACCCTTATTTCCTGTGGGGAGAGCAGACTTTTACCACCCACCATTGCAGTTTAATTTCTACACAATTACTCACCCTCCACCCGTTCACTCCAATTAGCAGTCATTTTAGGCCTAATGCACATTCAATTTGCTAATCCCATTTTCACTTCAAATGACTTGAGACCAACACAGCTGTCTCTTTTATTGTGACAACAACGTCCCTCCGCACTTGTGGCACATGCGAGCCGGATAGATCTACAGTACCATATAATGTTTACCTTCTCCAACTGATTACCGAAGTTGTTTTTCTCCGTATGTGTTTACAGCAGTCTGGTGCTACAATTCTCCCATATGTTGGGAGTATAATTGAGACGTCAGTTGGAGAAGTGACTGCTTCTCAAAAATGTTTAAACTTTATTACAGGGGCACGGATGCTTGAGAGACCCACCAATTCTAAAATTGAGTAATGTTGTCTGACTCTGCTCTCTTGTTTCTCACAGTACTTTGTGGAGATCTTGAAGGCCAAAGGAACCCTGAGGCAGGACATAAGAGAAAGTATCTTCAGTTCAATTAAAGCCATTCATTCGGTAAACCAGTAAGTATCCTCTGAATAATTTAAGAATATCCACGCTTTGAAGAGGGTGGCGAGAGACCATGTAAAGGGTTGAGGATTAGCTGTTTGTCTCTTGCATAAGGATACACTTGTGATAAACCCTTGCTTTATTAAAGTGCAGTCCCTATCTTCTCCATTAGCAGGAGACGACGATATCACATTGCAGTGCAGGTGTTCCGTTTCCCCAGCGGATACATTAGAGCGTATCAAGTATAATTACTCCAGGTGATATCGCAAGAGAAGAGCATTATTGTTATCCTTTTTTATTGCCTACTGCTACTGCTACTGAAGATCTCTGGGAGCACAGTGACCAACACACTCTTAGCTGAGCGAAGCTGACCTCACCACGAATGTAGACATTAGACTGATCCTAATTGGATAGCTTAACACACTTTGCTTGAGTTTACAAAAAATAGGTATTTTGTTTTTATGCACAAGGGAATTGAATACAGGTATGATAGTAAATGACAAAAGTATTGGAGAGTAAGTTTGTACTAGAACATTTAGCTTCTTATAACCTATTAATAGCGCAGTGGTTCCTTTTAGCTATAACAGACCTGAATCTTTAATACAGGTGGATATTATGGGACTAAAAACTGACACTTTTAGTAGCGGGGTGGTGTGGGTTAAGGTATCAGTGATTTGATTAAACTGAAAATGTTTAAAAACCTAACACTCTAAAGCAGTGATTCTCAACCAGGGGTTCATGGACCCCCTAGTGGTCAGAGGTGTAATTGCAAGGGGTCCATGAAAATAAAATATTCCTTAAAAGTGCCATTTATAGAAATAGAATTATTTTACTCAAATATGACTGAGACCTTTATCTACCTAAACCAATGGTTCTCAACTGCAAAAATATTTAGCAAAAAAAACAAAGAGAAACTCTATGGTAATCACAATTTTAATATGCAAGGTTATATATTTCTACATTTCAGTTAAAAAAATCAAGGCCTATGAAAAATGTACCATGAATTCTTTGATAGCTTTTGTGAAACATTAATATTTCAAATAAATGACTTTCTATTTTGACATAGTTCTCCCGACATACATGGAAAAAAATGCACAGTACATGGAACATCATTTCAGGTTTTCAGTCTGAACTCTGAACTCGGTCTAACAGCAAATAAATGCACAGTTCAGTATAAGACTGCACAGCATGACAAACACCAGTATGTGTGTGGGATACCTTTGATTGGGAATTCCATCTCCAGGATAAATAATGAGTGGTGCGCATTCCCTCAGGCCCCCATCGTCTGCAGAGTGACATGTTTTTTTGTTGAGAGTGCTCCAATGAAGACTGAAGTATGAATTACACAGTCTGATGTATTGGATAAATGGTTCCGCAGTTCCCATACATCTTCATTATGAGCCCCTTATTGAATCAATGGCTGAAACATAATGGCAAGCACTCCATTTAAAAAACGGTCCGGGGAGAGACAGTGCTAGTGCTAGACTGATTTATCACTGCTAAGTGATTGATTATATATTTCCCCATATTGTTTTCTCTTTTTTTACTCTTACATTTGGCATACATTGAATATCTGAGCCGCAGCACCAAGCACAGGCGATAATAATATTGGAAATAATTGACTAACACACTTGGGTATATGACGGATGCCATCCCTCTGTCACTCGTGAAACATCAAATATCATATGCTGCGTGTCTTATTGCATCAATGAGGTCTCTCATGAAGGAGGCAGACATTGTTTTGCCAATGTGAACCACAGAGGATTTGACATCGGCCCCTTTGTTTTTGTACTCTTTGGTCACATTGTCCCTCATCCAAAGTCTTTTTCCATTCGAGGAAAAAGTAGTTCTCATATAATGTTTGAAAATAGTTCATGTTTGAAAAAGACAATGAAAATTTTAGTCAAAAATAAAAATTGTTTTTTTACAAAAATAAATGAATGATCCAATTTTCCTTTATGGGATCAGAAACAGACTACTGGTGGCATCAGCAGTTTAATTTTTTTATGAATGGAGGTGACCATATTTAGATGAATGGGGAAGTTTCTCCAGGCAGCTAACTACGATGATGATCTAAAGTATACTCGCCATTGGACTCTAAATAGGCCAATTAAGTAGCAAAAAAAGTTGTGTTTGGGGCCATAAATTCAAGAGGAAGGAGTAGAGAATGTTCCCGCCTGGTCATCAGACTGAATGCAGGTTTGGCAATCACACTTCATCCATCTTTTGTACAGTCTATGACATATTTATGCACCAATGAGGAGATCATTTGAATAAATCAAATCTGCCGGTTTGCACTGATTTCTGATATGGAATGTTGAAACCACTCTGCGTCAAAAAACAGTGCTGTAATTTGTCAGGTTCTCTCGTCTCCCATGTAGTTGCAACGCTAGCGGTATATCTATCTGAGGTCCCCGTTGTGTTTTTTTTCCTGTTAGGAACACAGTGGGGGCAGTTAATGGATTCTATCTTCATTAAGCGAAGCTACATAAGAAAAAGGAGACATGTGAATTTATTGATTTGCAATGCCATTCATTCTGCTTCTGACTGTTAATGGAGACACGAAAACAGGCAGCAGAAGCAACCACCCAATTATCCCCAGCTGCTAACACGACAAACAGGAATAAGACTTGAAAGGCCTGTCAGTGGATCCGGTAAAGAGAATATAATCCACTATGGATTTGAAAGTGTAGGGGGGAGGGGTTATAATGAGGATAGGTTTAGCATGAGAGGTAGATCACACATGGAGTGACACTAGTCACTCTGTGTCATTCATTATTATAATCAACAAAATGCTGCTTTATTGCTTTGTTTCTTTACGGCGATTCACGGGCATGGTTATTTTTTTATAATTAGCGGTTTATGTTTACTGGATGCTAACATGGCGCCCTAACAATTAGTATTCCTGAGTTCAAGCCTCCCACCAAATGAAGGCGCCTCCGCCTGAATTGTTTGGTCGAGGTTGTATCCACCCCAGATGTCACAACTGCTCGGAATTAATGTGGATTAACGTGACACACATGGAATGTTAATGTTATCTCCCTCCTGCTGCTGATGGCCAGACAATTTAATTGCTGTGAAAAAAGTATAAAAAATGTAATCCATAATTTCATATTTATCATAATAGCCTCTGGCAGTAAGGGTGGAAAAAAACGGAAACACAGTTTTTCCCGCCCTTTGCCCTCGTTAGAACTCTCTCGGCTGCTCCTGCATCTCCTGATTATGAACAGAGGCTACCTTGGCGTGCAACTTCATTAAAATCTATTTAAATCAACTTCAACGGCAAAGTGCTCCTTCTTAGAGCATGTACGAACAGAAGTCTCTGGGAACATCATTAGAGAGTGGGATTGTGTGTGTGTGTGTGTGTGGGTGTGTAGGTGTGTGTGTGTGTGTGTGTGTGTGTGTGTGTGTGTGTGTGTGTGTGTGTGTGTGTGTGTGTGTGTGTGTGGTACTTCCTCTAAGTTTGGATAACAAGCTCCTTCACAAGTGTCAACACCCCCAACCAATTGCGTCCGTGTTACTGTAATGTGCCTGACAGGCTGAACGACTGCTTTGCCTCTGCCTTGATCCACTTGTTTTGTTCCTGAGTTCAGCGGGCGTGTTCTCACTACAAAGTGGCCCAGGGTGCCCTGAAGGTAGACCCACCGTCTAGCTCCCAGTAAATACGTCGCCCACTGGGAGAGGCCTACAAATGACACTACAGAGCCTTGCGCGCTAAACCTTCCATTAACAAGGGAAGCAATCCTTTAAACTTTGCTCAACCTCCGCACTTCCTCTAAACATGTGTGCCTTTGTTGCAAATGATACCTCAGATGCGATCGCGCCTTATTTGAGCACTGAGGCAGAGCAGCGGTGCAGTCTGAGGCGGTGATGTGCACTAACTCAAAGTCCAATGCGGTTTGAGTGAAGCCTAAATGTGCAATGGAGGGGAGGGGGCTTTGAAATTTGTAGGTCGAAGGTCTGTGAGGCGCAAAACATATGTGGCACACATTTGAAACAGTCACTTCTGCCATCCTGTGTTGGAAGTAAGGGTGCTGTGAGTCAGTAATGATGCGTCTGCCTGCTTGTTTACATGCACTGGGAATAGGTGACTGTAAATTGGCAATGGGGTTCGTGACAAACACACAAACTGCAAGATATATTTTGTGTGGTTTAACCTCTGATCCAGCTATTTTATTTAAATATCTTTTATTTTCGTAAACATCTTCTAAAATATTTTTTGAAAATATTTTAAATGTGAATATTGCAACAGTGCTCTAACAAGATGATTTTTACTACATTACTGAAATATCTGGAACAGTCTGAGGCTACAACTAATTCATTATCTATTCATGAAAATTATATATTTTGAGTTTAAGGCTATAGGTTAGTATTGAGGTGTAAGCCTATTTTAATGAGTACTGAAAATATTGGGATTTCTATTTCATTTGGTAGTTTTAATAGGTATCTTAAGTATAAACAGTATAGTTGCAAGGAGAATGTGAAGCAAAGTTTTATTATATTGTGCAACAGACTCATTCATCAACAACTACTGAGGTGCTATGCCCATTGTAAGAAAATAAGGATTTGATTATGGTGTTTTCAGTTATATGCCATTAACAACATTTTAATATAAATCCATTTTTCTTCTGCAGAAATCTGCTGGTCCACCTGGAAAATGGTTACTTCGGCCGAGGCTTTGAACAGTTCTGTCCTCAACTGCAGCACTACAACACCTATGTGGACAACATCTACAATGCCACCAAAGTTCTCGGGGTACGATGACACACTTCTTGCATCCTTTTAACACATGAATCTGGATTTGAATTTCCACGCATACCTCTGATGTAGTTGACCTGTTTGATCAGGTGTCAATGACTGCAGTCCAGAGAAAAGTCAGATTATACGTCACATATTTTTAAATAAATACAAAACATATACGAAAAGAAGAGTTTCAGAGATTAGCTTCCAGTGTCTTCTGCCATCAGGCCTGGTCCTTTTTACTAGCTGTGCATGAATGCTGCAAAGATAATATTGTCTTAATTAAGAGTAAGGAAGTGTCTGCGAAACATTGACTAATTGCATTGATTATGGACAGAGCCCACCAAGCGTGCATCGATTCCTCCCCAGATCGACATCCCTTTATAAATGACTTAATAGTGGAGCGTGTTGTACTCTCAGGTCCGCTAGTTAACTCAGGTGATCAGCGATCGGTCTCCACAAGAAACCCTGTCAGCACATTTAACGGGAGTAACATTTAACCAGCGTCTGCCGATGTTTTCCAATTACACTCAAAACAAACAGTTTTGCACGAATGTTCTTTAGAAACTTCCTGGACACCTCATGTCATTAGAGTGGTGAGTTCATTATTATTGTTTAGTTAAGAGACTACACAATCACATCAAACGAGCATATAGTTGTACATTTTGTGTGGCTTTTGATTCATGAGTTGATTGCTTTGATCAAACAAACTATTCTGGTGTTTGAATCGATTCCTAGGCAGTCTTGATCCACTTGGTTTTGTTCTACATCTTGTTGTGTTAAACCAATTTTTAGAGGGATCAATTCTGCTTCTGAAACAAACTATTCTAAATCAGCCACTTAATAAAAGTAATGGCTTAGATAGCAATACTGCAAATTGCAAATGGAATGCACAAAATGACGATTAAAAACAATGATAGAAACACAGTCATAAATCTTTACAACATGTATCAGTGTCCAATCCATATTTTGGATTGCCAATGCAGAAAATGCAGATCCAAAAACACTTCTTTTTTTATTTTTATTCAGCAGTCAGTAATTCAGAAGTAAACCCCAGCAGTAAATTCAAGCTGCCAACTCTTTCTGTGTCTGATTCTTTTTTATTTTTTTATTCTCACCTCTGTCTCACTCCACAACACCTTCTCAGCTTAATAAGTGATTCCTCTCACACTGTCCCCATCATTCTCCCGACTCGCCACCTGTCTGGTCCGCCATGTCCCGCTACCACAGGCATAATGACCAGCTAAACAGATGTATGTTAGCGAGACACTGACACAAACAAACAGACACAACACCGACTTACATTCATTTGGAGCCAGCTGGAGCCAGAGCTGTCTCTCTGAACCCATTATTTCCTATTTTTTATCAAAAAGGTGGTACAGATGGCACGTCAAGTCAAGAGTTTTCTTCTGGTTTGGACTTGGATGTCAACAGAAGGCCTTATTTCTTTCACACATTAACACATCCTCGTACTGACACAATGGAAAAAATACATATTTAATGACGCCCCCCCACACACACACCTGTGTCGTACCTCAGCACCTTCACCCCGGCATAATGAGTGACAAGATGATTTTTGTGGGGTTTGCCAAGGGGATTATGCTTCTAAAAAAAGTGTCATGAGATTCCAGGGATCATTGCTGGTGGTGTCATGTCCATCATCGGTTTGCCAAAATGCATACAGATACTATTATGTAAAAAAACAAAACAAACAAACAAAAAGAACAATTTACAAGGCTCACAAGCTTTTTAACTCCTGTATCGTCACACATTCTGAATTAAACCTTGTTGTCTGTGTCGTGTTTTGTCGACTGACTACACTTAACAGAGTAAATCTATAATAATTCAGTATGTTTTATAGTATGACATTGCGTTATTGATCATCTATCATTTCCTAAACGAGGGTGAGAAAATGTGTTCTCCTTTTTCTCAGATCCAGCTGAAGAAAAACAAGTCCTTCAAACGTTTCATAAAACTACAGGAAGCCCGTCCGGAGTTCAAAAACCACAGCCTCGAGGAGTTACTTCAACTCCCCCTCCAGCGGATTGAACAGTAAGATGTTCGCCTATTCTCCCCAAAACATTATTCTGTACCCCAGGTTTGATTTTTAATTTTTTTTTTATTTTTTCATCATTAACCCTATAATGCCTGACCCCAGAAATAATGGACAGAAAATTCTGATTTCTTGAATCTGGAACCTTTATTTGGCCCTTTCACGAAATTTGAAAAAAAACAACCAAATTCCCCTTTTTACCTGTAGTATAAAATTGAACGCAAATTTTCTGCACGATTTTACTATATACTAAAATGCAAAAAAGTAAGTAATTATAACTTGCCTCAATAGAGTAAGTGCTCATGTTTAGAATATTACTAAAAATTGTATAGAAATTGTCACTGGAAAATCGTAAAAATCGCAATTTTCTTTACCATGATCCAGTGAGTTTGGAACTATCTGAAGGTGGCCATCTTGGGACAATCTTGGATTGTCCCATGTACTGTGTCTGAATTGTTCTAGTGATAAAGGTATCCACCAGGGGGTTGAAGACAAGTATCAGATTGGATACAAGAGGGTTTTGAGTGAAGTTTTTACCAAAAAGTGATGCAATACGTCTCAGAAACGCTTGTATCAAATTTGATGCATTTGGCATTATAGGGTTAAAGAATTAGAGAACGGGACAGGAGTTCTCACACACATCATTTACATCTTGTTTGTTCATTTCAATGCATTGATTAGATTGATCTGTTACATTGAGATGAGTGGATGGTTCATTCATGCACTCCTGTCAGTGACACCTATCACCAACACATTAGAATTTGTTACAATGAAATCTGGAGTTTTATGTTTGTACTATGTGATTTAGGCCCATTTGATCAGATTGAGATCTCAAGATTTCGGTACTTAATCAACACATTCAAAGATTCCTCGCCTATTGGTGTGTATTGTAGTGACTGTGATTGGTGAAAGGAAAAAAAGACTGCAATATTCAATAGCCGATGTGCAATTAACGTTAACTTTTTCTTCAACAAAACTTCATATGTTATATGGATGTTTTATGGTAGTGTTCCATCACAGTGCACTGCTTTCAATGGGTCACAGATTTTATGCTTGAGTTGCTTTTGCCTTTTAATTGTTTTCCTTCACCTGCTGCATTACACATCCATATTCTCTGACAGATGTAATTATTATTATTTGATGTAGCACCCGTGTAAGTACTCAGACTGTCCGGAAACTGTCAAAATCCCTTTTGTTATGCACCAGTCTGTGTTGGTCGTAATTTCATGCGGTCTTGATCTCGCTTGTTAATTAGTGGAACAAGAGGAGAAATTGGCTGAAACGTGCTTTCCATTGCGACAGATATCGTGACACTGGTTTATCAAGCTGCTTGCTTGTATCTTAATTAGGCCCCTCTCATCTTCTCATCTCACCAGATGCACAGTCAAGCTCTTTAAATGTTACATCCATCCATCATGCTGGAGAGAAGTTGTCTGTGAGATGAGTTGACCCTTCACCTTAACATCTGAGACGGTTTACTGTCTGTCTCATTTGTGTTCACGCTCTCTTCCACAGCGAAGGCTTGCCTCTCTCTTTATTTGCCTTCGGCTCCCACACATCCTAATTCAAATGCTGTAATGCTGTGTTCCTGGCAGGAAAAGCCTCCTGGGTCCTCCCCTACTGGCCAACGCTCACATCGCAGTTTTAACAGTAAACAGCGGCACACTTAAAATCTCAACCTCCGTTCTGTTTTTATCACAATGCTCGAGAAAGA
The DNA here is from genome assembly GCA_903171835.1 of Mullus surmuletus. Taxonomy (NCBI): domain Eukaryota; kingdom Metazoa; phylum Chordata; class Actinopteri; order Syngnathiformes; family Mullidae; genus Mullus; species Mullus surmuletus. The sequence goes on along the minus strand of CAESWR010000237.1, from coordinate 48,974 downwards.
TGCGTCTGAAACCGTAGCTGCATTGAGAGAGAACAGAGAGAGAAGACAGGAAAAGATAAAACAAAGGCGATGTGATACTGATCGACTATCAGATTGAAGAATACTCTATGAAGCGTACCTTTTTCTTTGCACTCACTGCAGTGCAGCAGTAAGGTGATAACCGTCTTGTTACAACTGTTAACTTCACCAGCTGTCTTGTTCTAGCTGGGGTAGCATGGTTGAATGGGCTGCCCCTGCTAAGGGAAAGAAAATCCAGAGAGGAAACCCAACTTGAAACTATGGCTCCATATCTCTCCAGTGTTTTACTCATTACACAAATCCCATGTCAATCTGAGTGACCCCAGGGATTGCACTGATTGGGAAAAGAAAATCACATGGTTCACCCAGTTCTTATTGATAGGCAATGCATTGATGTTATGTCTGTCAATATTCATGTATCTTCGTTTGGGGGAAAAAAAATTGGAAACCGCTTGTCTGGTACTTTCCATAATTAACAAAATTCATCTTTCTGCACATTTAGAGTTAAGCAGTTTTATGGGAATGTCCTACACAGTAAGAATAAAGCTAATAGACTATTGTTGGACAAAATTAGAAATCAGAATAATCCTTACTTTATTAAAATGGGAGTAGGTGAAGTGTGAGAATGAAATAGGTTACAGAATGATTACCGTGGCCAATAAAACTCTTAATTTTTTGCGATAAGATGTATTGAGTCAAGAGTGTTAACCAGGTGTACATAGTGTTGTTTTCCATTTGTTATCTAATTCATTAAATCAGTAAATAATTAGGACAGAAGCATTTTTTTAATCCACAATCCAAAAATCACTTAACAAAGGCTTGTGTTTTTTGGGAAAGGTGTGCCTGGACCTCTCACACTGCCTTTTTACCAAAGCACAAGAATTTATTGTAATTAATAAGGGAAATTAGATTTTCCTTGGCCTCAGTTGGTCTTCTTTCTCTCCTGCTCAGCCTCTCTCTTGCTCTGTTTTTTTTTGTGCACTTTCCATCATCATCATTGATTCGTCTGCCTTTCCCAGTGAAACTCAGGAGACTCGAGGGATGTGTCTAATTGTATGATGATTTTAAGTGGCATGGCCAGATAATCATCGAGGGCTGGCGCCTTACCTTGCTCTGTCTCCGTGGCTGGGAATTGCAGGAAATTGTTGTCACTTATCACCATTCAAGGATGATGGATGGCAACCAAGGCCTGGAGTGTGGATACTTATGTTGCTACTAGGGGAGGAATAAAATCATTGCCTTTATTAAGTGGCATTCACCAGAGCCGGCTGGAGCAGTCATCACCGTTCTCCCCACTGAGTTCACCATTATGACAGTGATGGGGTCTCAAGTTGATTGTGGCAGTGAATAGCAGCCCTCATTGCCTGTATTGGACATGTTTGTGTCAATAATAGAGTTGCAGCGCTCATAGAAATGGCAGCAATTGGAGGCCTTGGGATATATCTGCTCTAAGCTGAGCACCATAGAGTGTAACAAGGGAATGACCCAGTCGACTCACTGTAGAGGGAGAACACACTCTATGTAAAGGCTGCACAAATCCTGGGGTCTCTGGGTCATTGTCATGCTTGCTAAGCATTGAGAAGTGTGTAGTTGTACTGGCCATACTTGATTTTGTCTTTCATTTGACAAGGTGGGATTTTAAATTGACTGCTTTATGTGCTCAGGTAGTTCCATCATCTCCCACACCTTTGCACAGTGAGGTTCTCTAAGACAAGGTCAAAGTTTTGATTAATTTCTTTTGAAAGAACTCTGAAAGATTGAGTCTTTTTAAGTGGCTCCTCTAGCGGGGTCTACAGGTACCAAGCTATATTTCAGTTAATAATTTTTGTTACATCCACTCTCTATTGACCCCGCAGTTCATTGCCAATTTTGAAGCGAGACATCCAATGAAACAAAATGCCTCAATTATGGTATGAGAAAGTGTTTTGTTGAAAATTATTCGTTGATTCTATTGACCCTGAGCATAGAGCCCACACTTCTCAGCTGAAAAGTAAAGTTCAAGATTCTGATCATTGAATATGAGCTCTCCATAATCAATTAACCCCACACAACTGAAAAAAAAAACCCCGCTCATTTTCTCTGGGTTGCACCTGAATCAAAATTTCCCATTACATCCAGAGTTTCCTGTGTGGGCTGATGCTTACGATATTTTGTAGCTAAAGTTTGTCACCCTGGAGCGCCAGAGAGGAGTTTGAGAGGCGAGTGAAAAATTAAAACATCTTTTCAACTTTTCATTGTGCACTACATTGCACTATATACCGAAACTAAGTGAGCCATGGTCCACTACATAAATATTGCAAAGCACTAACTTGGCCTGTAGAAATGAGAGTAGGAATGAAATGCAGCCATGGGATACTGTGGATCAGATTTTACTCAATTTTTAAAAACAAATAGGTCAAATGGGTAAGCAGCATGTGATAATCCACTGTCCAGTTGACCCTTAGCCAAGGTCAAGACAGCATACTAAACCAAATATGATCTTTTAGAGATTACATACACTCAATTTAGCATTTTATCTAAGATCCTTACACACGATTAATAAATGGGATAACTTTGCATAATATAGGAGTAACAACAATTTAGAGGAGAGCCAACCATCCTCGAGCACATAGAAAGACGGTAAGTCTGGTTGACCTATGGCATTAAGTGGAAGCGCATTGATGACACTTGGGGAATGTCTGTTTGGAAATCATTGGTGGAGTTGGTCTTGTGCGTGTTTGTGTGCACAGATATCACTGCTTCAATGCAAACAATTAGTGACTCCAGAGTTACAGAACTGAAAAAGTGAGTATCATGAGAGCATGGGTTCATCATAGCTATATCGTTGCTCAGCTGAATTCAATGGAAATATTTTCTCTGTGGCCCCACTGAGCAAAACATGATTCATACAATGTTAAACAGACATCTTTTCTTTACCCCCAGAACTACTAGATCATGTCCTTAGATAGACCATGGAGCATTTTTTGGGGGTATATTTTGATGAATTTACTTATATCTTGTTTGGGAGACCAGCAGATTTTGAAATCAATAATTGATTCAAAACATTAATTAATTATCAATGCAATCTAGAGGAAGTAGTTTTCTGTCTGTGTAATCAATTCGATTTCCAACAGTTCGTCATTGGTCATTATACTAAGATTTGTCAAATACAGCTTTACATCTTTGTGAGTACTTGTATCTATATAGGCCTTTATCATCTAAGAAAATATGCAATGAAAGTTTCTCTCCATCTCTTAACCCATCCTTTACAGATCAATAAGCACCTAGAGCCACCTTAGGAATAATTGGGAGTTCAGTCTCTAACCTACAGGTTACCCCCCAGCCAATCAACACACTGAACCATGCAGCCCTGCACTCACACACAGAGCATGTTGAGACAGGACTGAAAAAGCAAATTCACATTGTTTTGAAGTGGAGGCTAATGGATGTAAAATGTGCATGAATAGCAAATCATAACCCCTGAACCAAAACTGCTTCATTATAATATAAAATTAATACAACAAGTCGACTAGACTTAAAAAGAGTATTCAGACGTTTGGCCAGCTCCTCAATTGATGATTCCAAACAGTGAAGTTTCGGGGGGAAATACCCAATCATTTCTCCTCAATATGTTCATTAAAACTGTTGATTTCCAATTCTCCCAGTGAATCAAGTTGACTCATTGAGCAGCACACGGTAATGAAAGAAGCCTCAGTCATTTCGGAGTTTGAGCCATGTTCTCTAATGTCCACATTTACAGCCGGTTTGATTTTAGCAAATCCCCGTTGGTCACCATTTCCGAAGGGAAGATAAGATGGTCCTCACAGCCACCTCATATTACATTTTAATTGCTCAAGTTTGCCGCAGAGTATCTCAAGTCTCAGCGAGTTTACCGGGGAAATGCATTCCTTTCCTTTTAAGCCATTAAAGTTGAGTAATTACCCACAAGTCCATGCCATGTTCACTAACCCATGCAGAATCCCGCTAGTGCCTCTTGTCTCTTATTTACAGATTTGGACGCCTAATGCATATCTGGGAAACAAAATAATTAGACTGATGTTTTTTTTCTTTCTTAACTGACGTGTGCAAATGCCCACATGACCTGATGTGTGTACAAACGGAGTTTTAGAGAAAAGCCTGCATATCATCTGCATATTACCAAGGAATTAGCCACTCCTGCTGTAGCAAGCGCGACCCATCACCAGCTCATGGCTTCATAAAGCTGCATTCTTCATTAGAATATCTGAACTGTTATAAATATGGTTCAGATTACGTTATAGTCTCATTATCTTTTCTTTGCTTTGCTGCTAATGAGTAGGACAGGGCAGCTAAACGAGTGAGTTCCGTTTACATTATTTGAAATGCGCTGTAATAATGCTCATTAGGGTGTTCCCTTTTTTGTTACACGGTTGCTTTAATTAGAATTTCATCTCCAGTCCTTATTAAGAACGAGGGCATACACCAATAATATTGCCTGTAATGTATTTGTTATTACAAGATGAGACAAGAAGAGAAAGAAGTGAAATTATTTCTCTTTTTAAGTGTCTTAATTGAAGGAGGCTTAATTGGAGCTTGTTCGGCATTCGTTTCAATTCCAATCGGTAATTGACTACAAGAACAATGCCCTCCTCCTCCGTCTCCACCCACAGACCCAGCAGTGTGGTAACCTGCAGTTCGGCTCCTGTGATTTCAGGACAAGCCATGAACCACATTTTACAGTGTTACTCATACAATTATCCAAATGATTTTGATGAACAACAGAGTATGGCATTTCACTCATCTTGGTAAAAAGATGACTGGTGTCAGACATGATTTTTTTGTCTTTTGTCTGCAGGCATCCTCAGATTCCTACCAACAGACTTTTGACATCCAATGCAGAATAATGCTCGCTGTTGTTTTGTTCGATTGTTTGGTGCATTTTCTCCAGTTGAAATCTTGCAAGTGAGTGAATTAGAGTTTTCTTCTTTTTTTGGAGGGGGGGGGTTGTCAATTCAATCAAAACTTGCCATGAATGCAGGTGGATGTGTATGCAGCTGATACATCAACCTGTAGCAAGACACATGGCTGCTGCTCTGCATTTGTTTCCACAGCGTGACTTCAAAATAAAAGCATGATTATGCATCAGAGTGACAGGGTTCCGCACAGAATGACAGGGGCTGGATAACTTTGGAGAGCCCAGGAAGGGCTGTTTTCATGCGCATGAGCTTCTTTGTAACATGACGTTGAATTTGTGCGCACAGCTTGAGTGTTGAGGTACAAAAAGGTACTAGGTCATATTGTGTGTCTGCCCAAATCCTGCAGGTGCATTGGCGTCCAAGTGGGTTTGGTGGACCACTGCTCCTGAATGAATTTAGGGGAAACCCGGTGACTAGACTGACAAGGCAGAGTACACTTTAGGGTGTGGAATTCAATACCACAGTAGAGCCTGGTTAAGCTACGCTGTGTGGACAGAATCAAGATAGAGTTAGTCCTGTCTAGCTCTGTTGTCTTTACTGATCAACCAATGCAGTTGAAGTTGAACAAGGTCAAATTAGGGTTGTTTTATGTTGTAAGTAGTAATTACTTTTTAATATTAAGAGTTTCTTCTTTCTGATTGCCATCGAGCAGGGATTCCCAAACTGTGGCATAGATAACCCCGGGGGTGCTCTACAACTGCCTGTAGGGGGTGTGTGACATGAAAAACGTAATGGTGGTGTAACAACACCGTTGTTATGATGTAATAATGCAAGATTACGTCATTAAAAAAAAGGTGATTGAAAAAAGTGATCTTTTAAAAGTGATTTAAAAGATTTAGGACAAGGAGATTAGAATTGTTATTTTTCGAATTTACATTTAAATATGTGAACAAATATATTCCAATTGCACTTGAGCTCCTTTCCCTCTACCACACTATCCTCTGTACTGTAACCATTTAGCAAGCTTGTGGCATCAGTTGCCAATATGCAGAGATGTCTTACAACAGGAAAAGTGTTGAATAGAGACTGAAGAATATGCATGAATCAAGGGTGAAAAAGAGTTGAGTGGGAGAACTTGAGCCATTTTGAGACTGAGTGGGGGATTCACCTGGATTGCCGTTGCCAATAGCCCAAACTGTACGACGTGTAATGAGGTTCTGGTTGACGTACCTGAAGCCCTTGTATCTATGTTGCCACCCCATATGGATTGTACATTTTATTGGAATTAGGGTCGTGTCCCTTAAGTATAATAGCTGCAGTTTGCCATACCAGCACCTTATTGTGAACAGAGATGGTAGAGATACACTGGTGAATGGACCCAGACTAATAGTGTATTGTTAGTCTCAAAGTTAATTCATCAATGTAATTGTCCATTATATAGAGAAAAGCAACATTGCAGGAGGAAAAAGTTAACTCAAAAGAATAATCTGTAGAATGAATAAATATATACAAACATCCACTGCCCCTCCAAAGGAGAGCTTCAGCTCCAAATGATAAATTGAGAAGGTGCTATTACAGCAGCCAGCAACAACTTTCAAGTTTTCAAATTGAAAATAAAGTTTAAGACATGTCTAGAAATGATTTTTTAAAAAGCCTTCAGAAAGATCAACTCTTTCATGATCCAGGGCAAACTCTTATGTTTTTATCTTATTTGATGACATCATGTATTTTCATTAGAGTTCAATGATTCAAGTTGTTGGACTTACTCAACTTTAACACACTTCATGAAATCAGATCACCTATTCAGAAGAAATCGAATTTGTGGCTGTAGTGTGAACAAAGCCTAACTTGTCAGCCTAATTTCAGTTGACCATCCAACAGAAATATACCAAGAGGTTGTGATTGTTTTCCATCAAACCACTTCAGAGCCGGATCATCAGCATAATGTCATATTCCTAGATGCTCCAAATTCCCATAATTCATGAATTATATGTAATCAAACTTGTGACAATTCAGCCCATATTACTAATGAGGGCTTGAAATCTGAATTTTGACTCGCAGTTTTAATGAATCAACACTGTACTGTACTGACTTGTTTTTTTGGGGGGGGTTTCTCCACATTTGTACCTCCACTATCAATTCACAGTTGTTATTTTCCCACATGTCATATGTAGTCATTCCTCCAAATGGACCAGTGGCAGTGCAGGTGATCTTCTGGCATCACTAATGGTCTCTCTCAATGGCACCAGTATGTCGCTGCAACAAGCCCAGACTGCACAAAGACAGGGTTGCAGAGCTAGAGACAGACACAGTGGAAATCAATGTCAATTGTCAATGCACCTGAAGGTCAAATCAACCCTGTGAAGAAAAAAAAAAAAAAAAGGAAAAAGATATCAGAGGACGCCGATGCACTTGTCAACTGTTACTTTTGATGGGTTGTTTCATTTCACCTCAAATATTTTTTGGGGGCTGCACTGTGAACCAACATTTTTCTTTTGATCAAGAGCTGGGCTAAGTTTGCTCTACAGACACTTGCTAGCTAGCAAACTCTTAGCTATCAAACTCCTTCATAATGTGAAGAGATGAATAAGGTGAATAAGTGTTAAGCTATTATAGCTTTACACTTTGCCTCTTATTCATCTAGCGTGGCTATATTACTGCAGCCATTAGCCATTTATTGAGGCCATGATTATTTATAGCAGCGATACACGGTAAAGAAAGTCACGCTGGTACTCTTGGCTCACTGCAGAAGTTCCAAAGACCACCAGGAGTGTGAAGTAGGTTTGTTAGTAGCCTTCACATTATAAGAGTAAACTTGCAAGACTTAATAATCAGAATTTTCATTAGTCAAGGGTCAATTTTATCAGCATATCCTGTTTATTTGCCGTATAGAATACAACGAAGTATTGTGATACAACTTTACGGCCAGACCACCCTTATTACAGTAGCAGTAAATAAAAAGGTCTACTCAACAGAGGAAAAGTGAATGCCAAACACATGTACTTCTACATCCAGAGTAAGTCGGTGTAGTTCAACGTATTAGAGAGAAAACTGAGGAAGTATCAGAGCAAGTAAGAAGCTACTTTTCGTTGTCGTATTTCACAAGCACAAATGAGTTTCCTTGTGGTCCAGTTAACTGCATTTTGAACATGCTGTTTTCAGGGCAGTTTAGTTTTATTGGTTTTATTACACCCATTAAGTGGACACAATCATAAGCAGCTGTCATAAATCTGAGCTTTAAAAATGAGTAATGTACAGTTATGGCTGACACTTTTAGAAAGTGGATTTCATGAGATGTCAACATAGTATAAGAACTGAGGTTTCTGGGGAACCAGAAAGTGGTTGACTGATGTTTATTTTTAGGGGTTTTGTTGTTTCGCAAGCTTTTGAGCTGTTAAGCAACATATTCGGGTACTTTATACACGTTTCATGGGTCGGTAGAGTAGCCAAAAATTGAATGCAAGTAAGAGTACAGTTACTTTAGAATGATATGACTCAATAGGAGTAAAAAGTAGTCATCCAAATAATTACTTGAATGAGAGAGAAAAGGTATCTAGTGAAAAAACGTGTTGAGTAGCAGTTTATTTGTCTAAAAGTGACACCCAATTTTTTATTCAGGCCCAAGTTTGATAGCCATCGTTTGTAAATAAAAGGTTATTCACTTGAAGTCAGAAAAAAAACCAAAACATAACCAATGTATTCTGCCTCAAAGTTTAGAGTTTTCAGATATTTCAATGCCGATCTTACCCCCCTGAAGCGTTCATTCCTCATCATTTCATCTGTCAGCATTTTCTTTTCCTGTGTATAGAAGATTTGAATAAACCCAACAAAGATTTTCATTTTGTCATTTCGCTGCTGTATCTGTCATAGGTTGTCACAGTCAACGTTATGTCAAATGCAAAAACCTCCTGGTACTGTCTGCATCAGTCAGGAGCTTGAATCATGGCGTGGTTTTCCCATGTTCACTTTGACGGGACAAAGACAGAATATTTGTTCAACATTGCTTGTATGTCTGTAAAAGCCGGGTTATAGAGGTGGACGCCAATGACCCAGCTTGTAATAGTCACCTAATGTTTTGTTTTCTTCCTTTTGGAATATTTTTAGAAAGACTGCATGGAGTGACCTTGTCGGTTTTCTGTTTTCTCAGGTATAAACATTTCCTCCAGGATCTGACTGCCAACACAAGTCCAGACAACCCAGAATTCCAACAGCTTTCAAGTAAGTGTCTCTTCCTCTTGTCTTGCTGCCTTTGTAATCATTTTTTGCCGCATTTCAAGAACAATATCTGGGGATTAACCCCGAGCGGTTTTATCGTGGAGCGATCTGTCGAGAGCCGTGCGCAGAGATTTCCACATGTGATGCCGAGGTTGATGTTGTCACCTCTCCCACTTCCATTCTGTCAGAAATGCTCAGTTTTTGTCAGCGGGAGCGAGCTGACGACAAGTTACAAGTGTGTGATGACGCGTTCCGAATCAATAGTCACAAACACTCCTGGCTCGTTCACAGCGGACTTCCTACCTGTGACGAGCCCTTTTTTTTTTTTAGCACAGCAGAGTTGAGCAAAGCTGCACAATTACTGAATTTGGGGATCGTCTTCCAACAGCTGCAACGCAAGCCCAAAAAAACCAAAAAACCCAACAACCCATGAAGACACTGTCATTGTGAAAGACAGCCCTCATTATCTTCATTTGAGGAACAAAGGAATCTACTATCTTTTCCTTTCATTCCTCATTTGTTGTTATTGTCACAGCAGCGCCTGGCTAGCCGAGAAATGAAAGTGAGGCGAAGCTCAATATGCGTGTATGTTCTAGTTTGATGTGGATTTTGACATAATTAATTGGGAGTGGATCAGAGGATATTAAGCGGGAGCTATATTAATAAATAAAATCTTCAACATCAACACAAATCCCGATAATGACTAATTTCAGTCGTCAAATAAACAGCAAATCTGACTCAAGTGCGAATGTACACAAGGAATTATTTATGTGTATCAATTAAAATCTCATTGCTGGTGTGCTGCCTTTGCTTACAAATTAAAACAGCCTCTGACTCTAAGATGAAGGTACATATCTAAATGTGCTCCACCATCGCCTCTTCCTCTTCTCATTAGTTGATCCTTTTTTTAAACTCTGCTTCTTTTTTTTATATCAGGGGGTTGAGTGCATGCATGTGTGGAAAATAAAACTTCCTATAGTCGGCCTGGTTGTATTGTAAAGGGAATTATTTAAAAAAGATCTTCCAGACAAATCACATTGAATCTGATTAGCAGAAAAGCAACACAACAGGCTTTGTTTTTGTTGTTTTGTCTGGTTCTGTTGCTCCATGTTGGTTTGTTTTTCTTCCCCCCTCTGCTTTGTCTCTTTTTCTCTCCATCCCTCCCAAGTATCGCCTTTTTCTTGCGCTGCATTTGGGCGAGATTTAATTGTTGTAATTGCGGCGCTTCAGGAGTTTTCATCATCCTGCTTTAATATGACACACTAAAGCCCGACTCCGTTGCAGTAACCATAACAGGGTCTGACCCGACTCGAAGCAACTCTCCAACTTCGTCAGAGATTCAAGACTAAAAGTTCTCGCAGTCCTCGTCCCCTGGTCAAACACTGTCTAAATAGTGAATAAATGAAATAAAGAGTTGTAAGAAGTGGAAGATGTCTTCAGAATGTCTAATGGGCTAGATGTATTATTAATGGCTCGGCCAGAACTCATCCCGAGAATACTGTAATTAGGAGTTGTTGTTTTTCTAAAGCAGGCAATGGAAAATATTCCAAACATGTACAACAAAGGGAAAAAAGTCTACACGGATGCCTTGTTTGGTTTACATTGTAATTGTTGTGAAGTTAAGCGAGCCAATTAGGCTGTGATTATTTTAGTGTAGACAAGTCGCCCTGAGGATCGTGTTCATCCACCGAGTTTCAGTGCTCAGAACAAAAGCTAGAAAGTTGAGCTTGAAATTAGAATCCAGCTGTTTGTGGTTATTTTGGACGCGTTAATGATGTAGTTCTAAATGTTTACAGCAATTATTATGGCTGGCGCACAGTAATTGGATGCCTCTGTCTATTTTGATGATTTGCCTATTTGTTCTGGGGCAAAGATTTGAGAGCTCGCTAAAAATAAAACATGTATTTCTGAGGATGTTTCGTACACGGATAGATGTGAAATGATAGTCTGTCGAAAAGGAATTCATTGCATTTGTGCTAGGGCCTGAGTGTAAACTTTGTGAGGTTAGATGGATTCTATTGGTTTCTGACCCTGAGCGATGACAATTACTCATTGCTATGGGTCTTGTCTTTGACAGATTTTCTCTGAACAGGCTTCCGACACGACTCGGACATCAAACTTCACTTTTTAATGTCTAGTCATTGCAGACTCACACGTACTTTAGGCTACGGCTGGTGTAATTTATCAGATTTCCGATTATATGAAGTCCTGTTGTCTTGGGTTACGAACTGACCGCTCCTCCACCTGCAGCGCCTGTCGCCCCACCCCCTTTTCACACCCGACTAAATTCATGCTCAATCACTCGTCTGCAGTAACTTTCCACAGCAGCTATGCCATGGCAGAGAAAGAGCCATTGATCTGCAAAAAAAAGTCAACTGTGTAGATTCCATCCACTGACAGCCAGCAGCTCGGGGATAAATTGTCTGACAGATAGCAGTACCAAGTATCTTGGTTAGCCACAAAGCTAAAGCAGGTTAGCTCCACAGCTAGCACCAATCACCCGCTGCCATGAAATGAGCTGTGTGGAGGATCTAACGTGATTGATTATTTGTACAGAAATGATCCTTCCATCCCTCCCTCGCTTCTTCCGTTCACATTTATTCATTTATTTTGCAATGTAAAAGAAAAAACTGCCGCTTGATTTTACCGCATAGCTTGATTTCATATACTTACGCACAGTCAACTATTAACTCCAAGACAATCTTTGTTAATAGAACACATCAAGTTCAATAATGTATGTTTACAAAATCAGTGAGTGATCCTGTTAAATAATCGGGATCACAATATTGAGCGTAATAATGGGTTTTTTTTCCATGATCGAACAGCCTTACTTAAGGAATTGAGCAGCAAACCATAATCAATAGTACTATTTTCTTGGTGAGTATAGTGATTTTCCAATATACTGGGATTCATTACCTTCTTTCAAATCGAGATGTACCATGATATCTGTTTAAAAAGTGCATTATTGGCAACAGCAACATTTGTAAAATTCTGCCAATGTGCCTGGCAAATAAGGTGATGTTTAGTCTAAATATGCATCATATGATTTTGAATAAACATATTTATTTGGGGATTTATTTTCAACTAAACATTATGTGTCCCAAATCCCCTAAAGGAAAACTCAATATTTTGAGTAATT
>CAESWR010000237.1:24583-35295 GCA_903171835.1 Mullus surmuletus | reverse complement strand
TCTGCATCTATCGCTGTCTCCCTATGGGACACTGTGAGGAGGGGGGAGGGACAGGGGGGGTATAGATGAACGGAAGGGAAATAACTTAACATATTCTGAAGGCACATCTTTGGATTGCTTTTAATCAATGGAATTTGTTATGCATTCTGCAAGAAATTTTCACTTCACACTTATTGCCCACCATTAAGAGAGCATAACTACAAACTGACAGGGAGTGAGTGTGCCCCCCCCCTCACCTAACTTCCCTCTTGCTCAATTATTTCCCCTCTTCCACTAAGGTTCTCTCTCTACTTGTGGAGCGGTGGCCCTTTTCTTCTTGCCACTCCCCATCCTGTTGTTTGTCTCCAGAGAATCTGGCCTCCTTGTTGCTCCTCTCGCCCTGCCAATCTCCCCCAGGACCAATTAGAGCCCAGTCTCATCTCGCAGACCAGCAGATAAAAAGGCAGCCAAAGTGCGCTTGTGTGTTTTCTAGATATGAGCGAATGCATGCATGCGTGAAGCCAGGAGTGTGTGTTTGGTTGGATATGCAGGCATGTTTTATGAGTGTGTTTGTGGCGGTGCAAGCTGGGAGCAAGCACTGAATAGCGGCTCATCTCTCTAATGCCAATGTGGGAAATTTCAAAAGCTCCTCTCATCCAAGTTCTCAGGCCCTCGCAACTCTGCCGGCTTCCTTTCCAGCCAATAAAGCTCCAGTCCCACCAGGCAAACTTCAGAGCAGCGGCAGCCCCTCGCCGACCCATTCTGCTTCCTCCCCACCAGCACCACCTCTAATGTGGGTAAAAGAAAAGCTCTGCCTTTTACAGATGAGAAGCGTCAGAGCCCCTCAAACATATTAAGTAGCTCTGTAGGAGATGAGGGGGGTGTCTGTGAGACACAAAGCTTGAATCAATGGGACATCGATACAGCAGACAGTCGGCCTGTTTCCCTGGGAGGCCGCAGATTTATGTCTGCCGGCCCCGTTCCTTCAATTTAAAACAAAGATATCTCACATTTGATGTCATTTTGTCTCAGGTGTCTGTTGAGAAAAACTGAGCCCAACAAGACTATCAGATTTTACTGAGCATTATAGGCGGATGTAAATCAGAAATGATGAAAAAAAAGTGCTCTGCAGATGTGCTGTTGGAGCTGAAATAAATCAGTGATGCCTATGACAAAAAATTAAGAGGCAGAGAATTTGGAGAAACAATTAAGTAGAAACGGCAACTGCTCTGTTTCTAACTTAACAGTTGGACAGTTTTGTGCTTTTTAACTGCCAACTGCCACACGCAGCGGTAAGTATTTTTGGTGGTGGCTGCATTAATCAGTGAACTGCTCCTATAAGGTCCTGGGTGAACTGAATGCATCTGCACATTAGTCTCACTTTCCGCTTACCTGCTCTCTATGCAAATAAACACTTACATAATTTCAACAGATAAAACCTGTTTCTGTTTTTGATCGATGGGAGGCATCCATTTGCTTTCCATGTCTAATGGTGCGGTCGGTTACCTCTGAACTAGGAGGTCGCATCTGGGCGTTCCAGTTGGAAAACAAGATGAAGATCTCTCCCACCCTGTATAGTTTATATTACTAAAATAGGGTTCAAATTGTTTTCACAGCCATCTTGAACGGGCTTGAAGGTGTGGAGTGTAATATCATTTAGAAGAACACACCAGGCTGAAATGGATTACAGTTTTAATTAGCAAAAAATCAGCATGAAAATGTAACTTAAACCATGCTCCAGGGATCCACGAGCACACAGGCATTGCTGTCCAAACAGACAAGAATTATATTATTTAGGGGACAAATTTGCTCACATGCATGAAAACATTGGCTAGCTGCAGTTAGTCAGTGTTGGCCATTTTCCATCAATAACAGCTTGTGTAGTAATATAAGGGTGCGAACACTGCAGCAGTGATCCTGCTACACTTACTGTTTACAAACGGGGCAGCCATATTGGAAGCCAACTTGGGGAAGGTGATCCTATGACTTTCAATCGAACTTCCGACTTGTAGCCACCAATGACGTTTGAACAATTGGATCTCAATGTCTTTTAGATGTAGGCCAGGGCAATGTGATGTATATATCTGGGGTGAAGGTTGTAAATTTGGCGAACCTAAGTTCAAAAAAAGAAAAGAAAAATGGAAGCAAATACGTGGACAGGGTGCAACATATATAATTTATACCACTGCAGTCTGTTTTTCAACACGAGTACTTCTAAAACATTGTCAGAACTACAGTTACTCATACACAGATCTTCGTTCCCAATGGAAAATAAAAGAATGCTCCCATATTCGTAACAGTTACAAATTTTGCTTGTTAGGGGGAAGACAACTTTAACCCGTTTACCTGAGCGTGAAATGAATGACATCAACAGTCAATGCCAAATGTCATCTGACCTGTCCTCATTCTGTCTCTGTATTCCCCACCAGCATAGAGGAACAACACCCTTTGTAGATCAACCTTTATATCCTGCCCCACCCTCCACGACCCCTTAAAGCCGAACCCCCCCAATCCACCACCCCACATGGCCCAGCCCAAAAGACTTTGTAGTAGAGCAGAGGTGCTCTTTGACAAGGAAAACTGAAAGCCTGTACATGCAGAGGCGTGCTTGGCACTTCCGGCTCTTTGAGCCCTTTGCTGCCTCAAAGCGCTGTGGATGGTCAGATGTGGGCAGGGGGTCTTGAGGAGTACCTGGTCCACAAAGAGACTCCTCTTCACACAGCATATCCAACCTCTTCAACTCTGCCAACATTTTCTGTCAGGGGTCGTATAAGGTTTATCTGATCGAAAGCCTCAAAGCTTATATAAAACACACTTTGCCATAAGTCCAAGCTCTGAATTATTTCAACTAATGTGACAAATATAATAGTAAAATGCATTCATTGGATTGTGACTCTAGTATTTAAACCACTGCACTAATTTTCGCACCTGAGATGGAAACTATAGGTTTAGGTGCTGACGGATGGTGAAAGTTTACCGTACATTCTGGTGAAATCGATGGTTTGAACAGTGAAAAGACCATAAGGAGATCTCAGCATGTCTGTATGTCTGAATAATCACACTTGATATGAAACATGGATGGATGGATACCAGTGAAATGCATCAGTTTCAGCACACTGGACACTGGCAGCATTCAGATGCTTGAGCAATCATGTAACACATTACTGCCCAACCATGAATTCAAAGTGATATCCTCATATTGCACTGTGTGATTTACTTCTAGTATGTTTATCAAGAAAATGACAACTGATTATAATCTTCACAGGCAGCAATCTCATCAAAAGAAAAGGAGCTTTTCAAGATCTCATAACTCATTTTTCAAACCCAGACTTGGAGATATTCTTACTTTTTTAGCCAATGAAGCTTGCATCCATGGTCAATGCCAATGCAAAATAATGCAAAATTAGTAATATTCACCTTTTTTTATAGGTATTTGCAGCTCGAGAGTGTTATCTGAGAGCAGCATGACAGAAATGTTAGTGGTGCAACATTTTGGCAAGGTTCCATGCTCCCACAGGACTTGTTAAAGTTATTTTTTGCGTGCAGACAATTGGATCAGAGCCTTGTTAATTTATGGTCAATAACAATACTTGCAGCTAAATGCAGATGTCATTGACGGCCCTATACAAATAACATATTTTCTTCAGTTTTCTTAGAAACTGCACAAAATAGAAATAGAAAAATACAAATAGAAAAATGTAAACAGATGTCATTGACGGCCCTATACAAATAACATATTTTCTTCCGTTTTCTTAGAAACTGAACAAATAGAAATAGCAAAATACAAATAGAAAAATGTAAACAGTCTCTGTTAAACAAAATAAAACCCAGTATTGGACAACACCTCGCATTTTAAGTACTTAATACAAGCCACTTTGCAAACCCTTCATTTTTTGTATTTAGTTTTTCCCCATTCCTTGCAAAAGCCCTCTAGTTATTAAGTCCTTTTGGGCTATCTTTCTTCCAAAAGATTTTGCGACAGCAGGGATCATTAACAGTAACTTTTAGCATCCGAAAGTTGTTGTGGATAATCCTCTTTATAGTGAGACCCCACATAGTGACATTGGAATAGGGGTGGACGTAGTGATTCTGGTTAAATGTTCCCCAGGGGGGATACACCAAGTTTCAAATTGAGTTCCTCACACACAATAGTTGCATTAATTCAGTACACAAATAATGCAAAAGGGCTGTGTAAAAAAAATACAAATAAATAGATAAAAGTCTTTTTATATCCAAAATATGTCTCACCAATACATGTGTGTGGTTAAAGGTGTCCTACTAAATAATTGGCTTTTCCCTCTGCACAAGATCCAAAAGTACAATGACTTCCCAACGTCTGCTGTTGGTTTCTTACCATCATAGCAACAAGAGAAGAGCATTCCTCGTCGCAGCTCCTCGCCAGCTTGTATTTCACAGGCGTTCTTGGGAGCAAAGGCTGCTTTGTGGACATCTGTAGCGAGCTGATCTTATCCTCCATGGAAGGCGGCTTCATGCAAAGCATTCAAAGCAGCGTGTTTGACTTACTGGGCACTTTTTCTCTGGCATTCATCTCAGGTTCTGCAACTTTGATCATGTTTAATATGCATATCCAACACCATAATACATGAGGGAAATCACAAAAGCGTGGTTTGTCCTTTTTAAAATTGAATGTGTAAAGTTTAACAGGATTTTATTTTTTTATAATATTTAATAGACTGATCAAAACTGCTGCTCCAATCTCCACAGAACAACTGAGAAAGTCATGGCGTGTCTCTTGACTTTTTTCTCTTTTTTTTTTCCATTTGAGACCCATGGCATTTTAAAAGCAATTTGACCCCCGCCTGGCCCCAACACTTAATCTCAGTAGGCTTGTCTGTAGCTGAAAATGTCCTCTGTGAGCCCCAGAGGCACAGCTCCGGCCACTCAGGCTAGCTGCAATCACAGGCTACTGGCCGGGGTAATTACAAAAACACCCCGGACCCAAGTTGAATTTTCATCTTATCTATCCAAATGTCAGCCTCTTGCTTATTAGCTATCATCATGCTGCTGCCAATCACGGAGAAAGAGATGAGAGCTTTCCTCAGCAGCCACACCTCTGTGTACCTACCTCCCGCTGAGTGTGTCTTAGATTTTCTGTCATCTTCTTCTTTTGCTCCCTTCAAACAGCCCCTCATTTATCTTTTCAATCCGGCATTACTTAGTTATTCTCATTATTTTTGTTGTCAGAGCTCTGCAATTTAACGCTCAGAACACGATGCTAATTACTCAGATCCAGCGAAACTCGAAAATGATGGTCAATCTGTTTGGATTCATGTTATTTTGTGTTAGAGGTCAGTATCCTTTTATCAAATCCAAATCTGCTTATTGAATTTTAATTGGGCTTAGGTTCAGCACTCTCGGTTATAAATAGCACAAAGTGAAAGATGTGAGCAGAAACCGTTTTGAGTGTCAGCCTAATTGGTGTTGACTAACTGTAGCTACAACCATGAAAATCAAGATGAGCACCAGATGATATGGCATCTTGAGAGGATGTATGACACGCGGAAATTACAGGTGCATAATTTCTCATACGCCTGGACCTCCAGCACTCATTCTGGGATGACCCTCAACAACTAAGACTGTAAATGATTTCCTCCATTTTAAGATGAAAGCACTACATTTTGATTTGAGTCCGTTCTAGGTTTTTGGAAAGGATGTGTTCTGCTTCATCATTTATCCCACTCTTTGCGTGTGTGTACTTAAGACCTCAAGGTTCTATTTTCAAACTTCAAATGAAGTCTCTCCCTAGACCAAGATCCATATCCGTGATGTAACAGGTCCTGCTCAAAGTAAAGATTTAGATTCAGTTGTAATATAAGCATGCAGAGATGAACAGGAAAATTGTCTTTAATAATCGAAACTGTGCAAACATTATTTTGCACATTTCGACCATTAAAAGGCTGGAGATTTTTTTTTTTAAACAATATGCACAAATGTTTATGCAGGTAGTCAAGATTAGGGCTGGGTATCATTTAAAAAAATGTTGATACCAGTACCGATACCAGTACCCTTAAAATGATACAGATACCTATTGAGTACTTCATCTGATACTTTTTGTTGCTTCATTCAATATTAATCATGCAAATAGAAAGCAATCAGTTGTGTAAATGTCACCACTCTTCCCCGTTCAAAAGATTTTTACACAAATACATTTTGAAAGTGCTCAATTATGCTTGCAGTGATTGGCTGCGAGTAAAACCATAGAAACAGTCTTTATTTGATTAAATTTAGTTTTTTTCGATCTGGGTACAAAAACAGCCAATTGCAGGTATTGCGTGACAGGCGCAGTTTCCATACTACTTGGTACTGGGTTGTTTCGGTCATTACCTTTCAGGTATTGAGTACCGCTAGCCAGCCCTAGCCCTAAATTATTATCTTTTTTAACATGTGAATGGCAGATTATCACCAAGGGAAATTGGAACGTATAACCCTAAACTTCAATACTCAAAACATTGACCTTCATTAACCTTTGCTGGAATTTCTTTTGTTATGACTTTTATGTTAATGCAGTGCTATCAGTATGTAAACTCAAGTATGTGAGAGGGTGAAAGTAGCTGTTATGGGTGTTCAGCAAAGTCGTGAATGGGCTTTTTTTTACGCCATTGGCTACATTCTAATGACCTGTGCTATCATACAAACGTATCCTCACAATTATACCATTACCTCATGTTCCGCCAAGCAATGAGACGGGTGTAGGGGTGTCATGGCAACAGGTTTATTGGAGGGCACGAGACCGGAAAGGATGGAGGAGTCTCATCAATGGGCCTATGTTCCCTGAGGAACTCATAGGCCTAACTAACCTGCTAACTAACACTCATGTTTTCGGTCTGTGGGAGGAAACCAAAGCACCCAGAGGGAACCCACGCAAGCATGAAGAAAACATGGCATCCAGTTGATTTATTAACAGTCTACTCTAACTTGATTGATGATGATTAGTTTTCGGTTAAAAATTGGAAAGACCTTGTGGTCCGCCTTCTAAGCTAAGAAGTGTGCGTTCTGTTTCTCCCTCCACTCTCTCGCAGGGAGGTGGTACATCCGCGAGGGCTGGCTAAAGGCGGTTCCCCCAAAAGGCGTGGAGGCCAAACCCAAGATGTTCTTCCTGTTTTCCGACATGCTGCTGCAGGCCACCCGCTGCAGCCCGCTGCATCCTACCAACGGGGACAAGTTCACCGGCCAGCACGCCTACCCGCTGCAGGACTGCTCCGTAGAAAAGGTGTTCGGCCACACCAGGAGCCAGGGAGGCCTCCTCAGTGTGAGTGTCACGCCTTGGTGGCTCTCGCGTGTCAGGTTACTTTCCTAAACATTAGAGAGAAAACTGGGGTAACACTTTATTTTAGGCTACACCTGTTCACCATTAACTAGTTGTTTATTAGCATGCCAGTTCAGGACAAATTGGCTCTGTGTTTCTCATTTTAAGGTACTTATTATAGGTTTTCCCTCAATAGCCCCTGAATTACTGCTTATGATGTCCAGTTGATTTCTATACATTCTTGACAAATGCAACTTTGTTTACTACAAGCAAGTTCATGTAGAGCGTAGTTTTTAAAATGTTATGCAGGTTTTATACAATAGATATATCATCCTTGACCTGAGGTCCTCAGTAACCTGCTAGTTGTCCCTAAATCAAAGTTATGTGCTATTAATAAGCAGGTTATTGAGGGAAAACCCTTACTTAATGGCTTACTGGTTGTAGAATATGGCTATGCAGAATAAGGCATTAAAAAGTAACTAATAATGAGTAACACTGAGCCAGTTTGTCACTAACTTGCATAAAGTGTAAACAAAATTGGCTATAGAGACCCATCATTTACAGATAGGAGTGTTCATCTCTTTAAACATCACCTCTCAAAGGACTGCTCTGCCAGGGGAAGTTCCAACATCCTCAGCAACTTGCTATCTTTGAGCAACAGGCCAACCTACAAAATAACCATTAAAACGGCATCAAACAGTTTAAAGTTTTTCCATTTATCCCATTTCCATTGATTTCAACCAAAAATAGAGTGAGTCTACTGGATCATTCATGTTGGGAGAGGATGAAGACTTTGGTGTTGCTTCTTGCAGCCATCAACAACAAAAAAGTGCGTTCTTTGGACCCTCTAATGCCACGTTTCCACTGACGGTCTCAGTTTTACTTGACTCTGCTCTACTCGCTTTTGGGGGAGCGTTCCCACTGCAAAATAGTGGATGACACGTGAAACTCCCATGACATAATTTGAACGGTTCGCCCCACTGCAGCTATGGTGGTCCTTGGTTGAGCAGCAGTCGCTCTTAAGTTTTTGTGACTTTTCACGGCAGTGCACGGAGGTACGATTGTAGCCCTGAACATGCATTTTCTCGGAAAGCTTTTGGTACGTTTGCTCATTACGAGTGGACCCGTCCAGCTCTTTCCGTATGGGGTCGTTGGCGAGCAAAGTGAGGAACGTTTGTACCTCCTCAAAAGCCCAAGACGTGCCCTTCGTCACTGCTATTATAACAACGGACAAGAAGAAGAAAGAAGAATTGCGCTGCTCTGTTTACTCCGTGCGTGGCTACTGTTGATGATACACTGACGCTGTGACGATTCTTGGAACCAATCAGTGTGTGCAAAAAGCAGGTACTTAAAAAAGTAGCACCAGGTAGCAGGTACTTTTTCTCAGTAGAAACACACACAAATACGAGTCGAGTAAAGCCGATGCCGTGAGTGGAAAAGCGGTATAAATCTTTATAAGAAGAACAAAAGACAGTGAAGCTTCATCTCAGGGCATCAGAAGTGGGCATCATTTCAGACCCTCAGAAAGTCGGATGATGATGTCGTTAAGTTACAATAAAGACTTATGATGTCGTTAAGTTACAAATTGTGGACTGCAAAACCAAAATCCAGAACGTTCATAAACAGCATTTTCTATGGGGGAAAATAACTCTCTGGTGTTTAGTTTGGGCTTTAACGTTTAAATGTTTTAGAAACACCTAAAGATTTACATAACACTCAAGAACAAACGAAAAGGTTGAAACCTATCCTTAATATACACGTTCCTCAGAATATACTGCACGTTTATCACACCAGTGGACATTGTCTTTACAAATACAAAGCAGCGTAGGGAGAATGACATGAATACCAGCCAGTAAAAAAAAAAAAAAAAGAAGCACAATATGCATCACAATTAAGTGAGCCTCACAACAATAAAAGCAAGTAGGAGTTTTTTTTTAATCTCCCAGAGGAGTTTGATGTCTTGTCCAGACGTTTCAAAGTAGATTTAGAACATCTCACAATTTATGTTGGTGTCCTAATTTTCCCGGCTGCTCTAAAAAAACTCGAGCGCACTCTATTTAAGTTTAATTTACACTCTTATTTAAGATACCGCAGCAGATTTTATGAAAAATGATAAAGGAAGCCTGATACTATCCATCACTGAAGATGGGATGAGCTACTTACGGCAGTTGAAACGGCATTCGTAATTTCCTAGCCTGTTGGTCAGTACAAGGAAATCCACACGAAATAATACATTTGAAACTTGGAAAAGTTTAACTTAAAAATAAAATGCTCAGCGTGTTTGTTGGGCAGCAGGTGGGGAGACATCTGTTCATTGATTTGAGTCTACACACGAGTGCATCCTTAGCACAGGCATTATTTAATTTCCACGTTTGATGCATGTTGCTTTGATTTATCTTACTTATGGCCTTGACGGTTGCAGTTGTATAAAGAGAGTTGTTTTTTCCCCCCTAGATCTCCAGGATGAAAATGTCATTAAGTTCTGCTTGTCAGACGAGACCTCTGTTCCCTTGCCCCCTTTTTCTTCCTAATCACTTCAAAACCCTTGTTGAAGTAGCCCAAAAGTTGAACTTTTAATGTGTCTCTCCTCTCAGTCTGATCTGTCTCTCAGGTCTTAGTACAGCTGCTGGCTGACAAATTGTGTCTAAATGATGTAGTTGCTGTCATGAAACATTCAAAGGAACGAGTCGCGCGTCATTGAGCAAGTAACCAAAGCGTTTATGCAGGGAGTGTTTAGTGCCAGTGCTGCATGGTATCAATATTCATTTCAGCTGATACTCTTGCTCAAAGAGCTCTTTATGTTCTGCTGCTAATGTGCTTCGCTGCGATGCACAGCAGCTATGTGGAGCTTTGATTACTCAGCTGGCTGCTCCTAGTGCTGTCTGTCCAAAATGTTGGCAGCATTTGACTCCTTTTCACATTTAAGCTCGATTCACCCCGAAAATGAACAAACAAGGATTTGTATTGTATTTGGTTTAAGTTGTCATCAATCCTAAACTGTTCTATTCTATGCATGAGTCATTAAGTAGGGCAACATTTATCAAAAATGTGAAGAAAAAAAAATCTGAAGAAATGTTTTAAAAGCAAGTAAATACCTTCTTTAAAAACAAGAAAACTACAGTTGCAATGAGTAATGTAAAAACACCTTGGTCTGGTAACTTGAAAAGGGCTTCTTTTTTTTAAGCAAATAAATGGCTTTAAAATTAGCTGAAATAAAGATGAATTATTAACAAACTCTTAGACAAAATGTTTACAGAGAAAATTCTTAAAAACCACCTTGAATTTTGCGGTGAAAATGTGAACACACTCCAAAAACGGATGTATTACACATCTGATAATGCCGTACAATGTCGCACAATTTAAAATCACAAACTGCTAAAAGCACTCCTCAAAACCGTTGATGATTAATTTTCTCTTTTTTTTGCTTTTAATAAAATACAGTTTAAACGAGATATTTTCTGGCTAA
>CAESWR010000237.1:1846-15869 GCA_903171835.1 Mullus surmuletus | reverse complement strand
CATCGCTTTTAGGTTTGGAATTTTGTTTTATATTTTATTGTTATTGAGCGAGTGCTCATGTTTTACTGTCTTCTATAAATGACAGTCTGTGTTTTAAGTCAATTTCTCTTAAAAGTCCTGAGCTGCATCCTGGCAAGCAAACCTGGTTAACAGATCAGGCATTTCCAAATGATGACTCATAATTTTTCTTAAATCATGTCTTTACTCTTGATTATATCATTTAATTATGTCATTCCTCTACAAATAATTAGTTATTCTTTATAATTCAGGGTATATTTTGTCCATGCTCCTGGCCATTGAATGAGGGGAGTGTTCTGACAAATGATTTTTAATACCGCGTATTTAACACCTGTTTTACTACTAACATTCAAACACTGATTATAAATCACAACCAGAGATGGAATTCATTTCTCAATAAAATATCAAAAGGAAGTCAGTCTTTTTTTTTTTTGCCTTTTGATGTACCACACATGGCCATAATGTCTCTCCCTCCCTCTCTTTCTCTCTCCCTCCCTCTCTCTGTCGAGCTATACACAGAACCCTGACGGAGATTTCAACGATCACTCTTTCTATAGTAACAGAGCTGTATCGCTGATGAAGACGTTTTAAATATTCAACACCTTTATATGTGCTCTGCACAAAGACGGAGACTTATTAGGTTTC
Source organism: Mullus surmuletus (assembly GCA_903171835.1). Taxonomy (NCBI): domain Eukaryota; kingdom Metazoa; phylum Chordata; class Actinopteri; order Syngnathiformes; family Mullidae; genus Mullus; species Mullus surmuletus. Next base: position 15,206 of record CAESWR010000237.1, on the reverse strand, counting down.
TATTTTAGAGGGGAGATGATGGGTGGTCACTTCATCGACAAAATTCACAGTACAGCTCCATCTGAGATTTGCGTTTGTCCTCGGCAGCTGATCAAACAGCAGTTCCTTTTTACTGCCACAAGATGGAGGCAAATACAACCGAAACTTAATCTGGTTCTTCCACTCTAATATTAGGGGACCGTGTACATACAGTGGTTTCACTCAATTGCTGTAGACAGTGGAGTAAAATTATATTTGCTCATAATGGAAATCCTCAGATGTGTACCATGTTAAATCAGCAGCTCTAGATGAGTATTTCCGTTGAGCCTTTCTCAAACTTGTGTCTGCTTTACAGCCACATGTATCGCTTGACAATCCCTCGTATATCTTTTGATCCCCTTGGAGAGAACCCTTCTCTTCAGTCAAAGGAGTTGATTCCCTTAAAGAAAAAGAAAACTATTTAGAGGCCCTGAAGAGTCTTTCATAGCGGCCTTAGTTATCCAAGGGGGATTGAAACGAAAGCAAGTGAATGTACCAATGATTGCTAGCTTATATTTCCCTCCGTCATTCAAGGAGTTTTCAATTCTTCCTTTACAGAACGGACTTGACTGAGAGATGAAATCTTCCAAGTGTTTGTTTTGTTTTATGGGCTTTTTTCCACTCTTTGTTTCGGTATATGATTAACAGGAATCATACTATGTGGGATTTGGGATGATGGAATGGAGATTGACCTTTCTCTTCATTTACATGTCTGTTGTATCCTTTATGGTGTGTGCTAATGTTGGGCTGTTTGGCCAGCTACCAAATGTAACAGATTTTTCTTTGTTAATTCTTTAACCTTTACAAAGAAAGACATTTGTTTAGCCTGCTTGCTGTTTGGCTAGATAGAAAGTTAAACAAATGGCTATGAATGTAGTGTGCTTGTTCTGCTCGGCTCTCACACACACCCCCGTATCTCACACTTGTTTCTTTCACATCGAAGTGTCCTTCCTCCATGGAAAAGCAGCTCTGCCCATGGAGTGTTATTGCCATCTGTGTTTAACGGGCAGCGGTATTCACTGTCACTGCACCATGTTTAGCCTGCGACCCCTGCAGGGGACGAGGCATGCCTGGAATATATTTTTCTGTATACACAGTGTCATTTATTCACGTAGGCTCTCGTTTCTTATGAATGCATTTTATTTTGTCTCAGACAAAACCAATTGGATCCAAAATGAAGGGAAATGCGGATGTTACGATGATGTATAGGTTCTTTATCAAGAAGTTACATAAGCAAGATGAGCTGTGAGTTGGATTTTTTGTCCTTGAAGGAGCTTTTATTCATCTATGTGAAACATCTCCCCCGCCCAAGGTGCGGTACTTACAATCGGGTGCAAATTAAGTTCACATTCGTTTTAAAAGAAATTTCGACAAAGGTTACAGCCTTCCTGAGACATATTTTCTCTAAGTGCTTACGCAAAGTACATACTTCCGCTCTACTTTTCAACACAGGAGGAAGCAAACTGGCCTTCCTGCTGAGGGTAGAAAAAAAAAATCTGATTATAACTATTTCCTGTATCTACAACAAAGCAGCAACGTGCATAGTTTACATTTTCAGATTGGAGCCTGTTTAACTCAATGCTTTTAAGGTATCTTGTAGACAACCTAGAAATGATGACGGTGGAACTGACCTTTTTGGCTGTAATCGAACCCAGCTTTAGATGGGAAGGAAAGACTGGTTCTATCAGAGCAGCCAAATATCGCTAGTAACCATGGATTCCAAGTACCTCGTACTGGAAAATCCTAAATTAAGTCAAGAGTGGTGTCTGTGCAATTCTGCTTCCACCACTCATGGGAAAATGTGTTTTAGAACTCAAGATTGAAGTCTAGGCCTTAAGATGTGTCTCAAGACCACTTTTAGAAGGTTTTGGTCTCGCCTCTGACTCCAAGGCTTGTCTCAGTCTCAGACTGAATGCACCTTCAGTTGTCTTGGTCTCAAATCCCAGAGGTCTTGTCTCAGTCTTGTTGGACGTGAACTTGGTAAAGTCTCGGTATTGGTTTGTATGGTCTTGAGTATGTCGAAGTATTATGTTATTAAGATTACAGCACCTCTGATATTTACCTCTTGAGCCTTTTTGAGGGTCTTATGGTTGGGTCTCCCTGGGTCAAACTACCCATAATACCCTGCAGTGCTGACTCTAACCCTACCACCAATACAGTGATGGACCATCATAATTCAAAATCACATATGTCCCACCATCAACATTATGTTGATGTCACAGCGGGGCGCTACACAGAGGTTCTTTGTCGACTTTGGGAACGATGAAGCCCTCAATGAGCTCTGACAGGCTAACACCCAGAGCAGGAGGCCCTCTCAATCCATGACAGAAAGGGATGCTGGATTACCAAGAAAACTCCAAGCTCTTGCAGATTGGACAATACAGCAGAAGTTGACTCAGCTTCCTGCAATTATCCATAATTCGATCCATTTGCAGTTTAATGCGGCAAGATGACTTGGAGCCACGGTTCTTCGCGTTCTTTTCATCAGACATCGGCTTTCAGAATCAAAGCAGGTTAACACATGAACAGTTTCACAATCTCATTATGCCTCATTAATGGAGGGGAACTGATGAAGCTGCACTTCCTGACTTCAAAGGCTTTCAACCGGCAAATCTTAATGCAGCTCCATTCGTGTATTATTTAAAAGCATTCTAATGCACAGATGATTCTTTCAGAGTTTCGGGGCACATGACCTGCGCTGCAGGATTAGTGTCATAGGAAAGCTAGAAACATTTTAGGGCTGCTTTTCAGGTCTACAGCCACTTGGAACGCTTGTTTTCATGTATTATAATTTAATTTATGCTTTTGGCAGATGCTTTTACAAGTGCTGTACAACCTCCATTTGGATAGTGAGAAATGTTTTCTCTGGCTACTTCCAAGTAGTACATCCATTAGAGATCCAAAATTCACCTGTGAGAATACCAGGAAAACTCCCTTTAATGGAAGCCTCAGGGCAGACCCATGGAATTGTCTTCAGAGGAGCCTTTATCGATCTGGTAGAGGATGGTTGGATCCTTCTATACCCTTCTTGATGACCCCAAAAACATGGACTGGGATGTTTGTTTTGTTGTCTTATAAAATTCAGATGCACATCCGCCACCATCTCGGACACGAACTGTGAGTACCACAACCCTAATCCTGAAGTGTGACCTCCAACTCCCTTATTTTTGTCCATCGTGCTGCAGATCTGTCTATCATCATCGCCTACTGTACATTCCTGACATGCCTGCCCTGCACAGGTGTCTCCACGCCGAGCAGCGAAGCGGCTGGCGGCAGGAGACAAACAGAGCACACACACCTCGCCTTTTCTAAACCAAGCATCCACAGGCAGGAATGCTGCTGGTGAGGTTCTCTGTGAGGCTCTGAATGGAGCCGTTATCTTCACCATACGTGAGATGACTGTGGAGCACAGCGGAAAGTTGGTTGTCAGAGTTGTGTGTTTGGCCTGTTTCAACGGGGGCCTTAAGAGGGATGCATGTAGAATTTCACTTAATAAAATAATGGGAAAAGCAATAATTTTGGAAAATGCTAAATTTATCCAGCAAAAGGATATTCAATGGATTGGAACGAAAATCCAGAGGTCATCAAGCAGCAATCTTGGGCCAAGGTCACTCAAACTCACCTTGATTGGTCCTTGGACTTCGTTCAACCATTCCACAAAACATCATAATTTTGTGTAAATTTAATTAGTGGGTTAGGGTCAGGATGAACAATTCCAATCTGCGGCTCTTTTGAATCAGTCTGATCCACAAAATTTCACAAAGATATACATTTTTAGTCTAATCCTGTTCAGAAGCTTAACCTCCTTGTTGGAGCTAAACAGATTCCTGGCTTCCTGAATTTTGAAGTTTTCCCTTGAGTGTCAACAAAGTGCTTGCTCACAGGGAATTTTCTGGGTCTTCGTAAAATTGTTCATATTTAAAGACCATCGTCTCTATGTGAAAATACCTGGAGATAACTCCTCTAATTATTTAAATAAAGCAGGGCTGAACACAATCATCATTCCCTTGGTACGACAGGGCCCAATAATAACTTTCCATAGACAGTATTACCCTTCATTGCGGTAGTTTGTTTTCACCAGTCCTCACGTTCTTGTGACAACACATCAATTTGTGTGCAGCGTGGCGCAGTGAGAAGCAGTAGAGGGTTCCTGCCTGGTAGGTTTAACTTCCCCAATGGCCCCTAATAGTAATAACATTCAAGTAGAGAAGCATCATCGACTGGTCGCTAACATGATCTGTCAGTTGGTGCTTAGCTGGTCGTGCTCAGTGGAAATAGCTGCCTGTTCCTAAAGACTAGACGTGACAATCACTAGCACTCACTTGACCTGTAAATAACTCTTGGAGGGTTCATTTATTCCTTAAGCCGCGTTCACACCAGACGTGATTGACACAACCTGGGCGACCGCTTTACATGCAAAGTCAATGTACATCCGGCGCGACCTGCCCTCTGTGTGTGTGTGAGCAGCTGCACTGTTTGCCGGATAGAAAAGGATGTGTCTCCGGGGGAGACGTTCAGGAGGGAGGACGAGGGGGCAATACAGCATGTTGTTTATCTGGCGTTTCTGGGACTTATTCACCAAGTCCGGAGCGGTAATAGATGCTGTCTCAGTCATTGCCGAAATCACTTAAGAAAGTTTTGCGGAGAAACTGGAAGTAGAACCGAGCAAGTGTGACGTCACCTAAGCAACTAGAGGTCAGGCGTATTGGTGTATTGATGCTATTTGAGTTTGTCACTTGTGGCTCTGTTTTTGTAGACAGTACATCGGTCATTTGGTGAAAGTGCACAGACAGATATATGCCAAACTCCACAGATAGGTTTGGTGGACATCAGACGTATTCTGTCCCAAATTCATAAATGTATGACCAACTGTCATCAAATACAACCTTCTGAATCATTTAGTACATTTATTTATCAGCTCACTTCTTGTTTGTTGTATCCAATGTCAATCAAAGGCGGATGGCATTCGCCATGATGGATTGAAATTGCCTTTTCTAAAGGAGATTACATTACATTAGATGAGTACTTTATTGATCTCCCCCGCTTCTTCCCCCACCTGCTGTTATAAAGTACAATTTCACTAAGTTCAAAGGATGATTTACCAAGACTGGACGTACGCCAGGACAAAATTGTCACTAAGCGCCATGGCATATTCATAGGGAATGAGTGGCATCCGCCCTGTGCTTGGTACACCAAATTACCGGTAAAGATTTGACCCCACCCACTTCAGCCAATCAGTGCAGTATGTGTCTATGCTGTGCCTGGTCCACGAAAATAGTGCATGTTGAGTTAAGAGTTTTAGTGATCCATTTAAGACATTTCAACATCTCACTGACACACACCGACATGTTTTAGGGACTTTCAGACTCATTAAATCACATTGAGGTATTCATTTACACCGTGGATGGACCTCACTACAGACGAGAACAATGGCTCAGTGTGCGATAAGCTTAAGATATTTTTCCCCGAGATGTCAATCAGGCAGCTCTGCGGAGTAATACAGAGTTGGAGGGATTTCTGGTGAATGGAACAGATTAGGAGCCACCATTGGTTTGTACTGGGAACTCCTATGTAGTAATATGGGCGGGGGGGGGGGGGATCAGACTGTCAGCTGGTGGACCTTCCTGTCTTCAACAAGCCCTAACCAGAGCCATATGCTCGCCATCATGCCGCTCACAACATCAAACGGATTCCAGGCCTCTAAAGCAGGCGGAGCCCTCTGACCTTCTCCTGGATCCAGTCAGGATTTGGATATGCTCTGCTGCGTGTGCAGACCTCTCCCACATGCAGACGGGGAAAACAGCGTTGATGCAATCTTGGAGAGTTGCAACAAGAGAAATGCATGTGTCCCATCACATGTTGAAAGTAGGTCTTTTGGTGAAAGCCTCTTCAGAGAAATGAGATGAAATGAAGCTCAAGGTGAATGATCTGGGGATCTTTTTTTTTTTACTGAAGAGTTTGTCATTTAATTTTTCATTTAATTTCAGGCTTTGAGTGCTTGTATGGAACAAATTGTTACGGCTGAAACTGCGGGAGTGGTTTTCTTCACCAAATCTGAGCATTTCTTCAAAAGAAAGAGATTAATCAGATTTTTTTTATCATATTGACAATTCTTGTTATCGATTCCCAGCCCATCCCTGATGCTTTTTCATGGTTTAAAGTCTTCAAAAATGATCTGCTGTTAAAAAAAGCCCTAGTGATGTATAGTTACCACTTAGGGATTTATCTGGCTAATTTAAGATTAGATCAGTGATTTAGCCAGATTAGTAAACATCAAACAGGTTGATTTAATATTGCAGGTTAGTTTAAAGGTAGCTACTGGTAAAACAAAAGATTAAATAAATTAAAAAAGGTACCTTTCAACTATTAGATTATCAATAAAACACTTTCATACAATATAAATGAGCACTTGGAGCCAGATAGTGAGTTGTTATCTTAGTATCTTCAACCCTCTTGGCCACTCTGTCGCTGAACCAGTTTATCTAAATGATGATCTAGCCAATTGACCACAATAATAATTATTTGTTAATGATAATTTACTCTATAAAATAAACATGTTCGTGGTAACGCTAAACAGATGACAAACAAGTAGTCTTTTGTTATGAATTAGTCACACAAAATGCCTGGTATTCATCATCTAAAGTGGGTTTATAAAACAATGGCAGTGCTTTCAAAAAGCAGTCCTTTAAAATATTGCAGAGGCAGTTTGAAGCGACTGAGCTGTTAGATGAAGAGCCACAGGTGAGCCATAAGTAACTTATTCCACTAAGTCCTGCTGCCAGCTCATGCAGCATCGCATCATTTTGGGACAGAATGATGGAAAAGACCAGTAAGCGGCTGCCTGCCTTGCAGTTCCCAGCACAGTGGAAACTAGTATATTGAGAATTGCAGCAGCAAAACACACATCAAATATTGTGGAGGGAAAATTGGCTCATAGTAGGAATGAAATGGGCCATATTTAGTCTTCCAAGTTAATTTACATCTGCAGTCCCTAGTTGGTGTCTGATTTCAGAACATAAAGGACAAATAATATATTCAACTCCGGATCATGACTGCATATCCCGTTGGTATAGCAATCACCTTTTGCTGCCCTGTTTGCTTACTCAGCTTGTTGAATAACCAGACGTCAGGGCACGACACGCTGCAATGGAATGCAAACCTGGAATTAAAACGGGAAACCACTCGGCCTATATTATGTAAGCGTTCATTACTCAGTGGGGCAAGAGTGCAGTGAGACCAAGGAGAGTATCAGTCACAACAATGCAATTGAATTTGAGCCTGCAACCGACCCTGCTGATGACGGTACATGGCAAGCGGGACACAGCCGGCTCCTTAAGACCAGCGCCTGCTTTAACCACATTATCCAAGTTAACGCAATCATTATGTAACCACCGTTGCTGCGTTTTAGAAATAATGTCGCAGTATTATGTAACTTAATTGCAAGATTAAGCATATACTTCTGTTCCAACACATGAATCTGGCAAGCAGTGCGAGTGTTTATACTGGATGTTTTGATAAAAATGTTCAGCGATAACATAATGTCCTTGATTTTCAGCCAGAAACTGTAATCTTACATCTGCTTATAGGTAACAGCAACGCACGATGGTCATTATTCATTAAAAGGTATATAATGTCTGCAACACAGGCTGGGAAAAACTCGCTTTTCTAGAGGAAACCTGGAGCAGAACCAAGCGGTGTTATTATTGTATAGTGCTTGTGCTGATTATCAGGGATAAAAAAAGATATGTATTGGTTCCATGATCTGAACGGCACAAATAATTTGAATTTTGTGGACAAACCCTAAAACAAGGAGAAGAAACAATCAGATGCACAGAGGTTTAATACCCTTTGAAGCAATTTCATTTGTAATTTTTGAGTGAAACATTTCTACAATCCAATATCAGATGCTGTAACAATCTGTTGGCTGGTCATTTGTCTATCACACACACCTCACACACACTTTCGGACCGCTTCGAAGAGCATGTGGTTGGGGCAATTGTCAAGTTCAAGTCGAAATATAGCTATGGATTCATATATGTCTGATTCATAACATTTATGACTTGAGTCAAATGACCGAAAAGGTCAATACACTGTCACACTGTAAATGCCACAGACCAGCACCAAATAAAGGTAGCACTAGCATAGAAAAAAAGTTATTTCATTACACAATTCAATAATACAATAAGCTGATGTACATTTTCCTGTCCGACACACACATCGCGTGACATGGGCGCTGACACGGCACGCATTAAAAAGTGATTCCCTCTCATGATACACAAAAAGCGAGTCCAGTCTCGGCTCCCGCGGGGGGTGGGGGGGGGGAGGGGGGGCTGTTCCTACCTGTGCTAGCATGCTCGCGCGTGAGTTAAGAAGAAAACCAGAATCAGAAAATAGAGATTGGTCCTTGCGAACAGTTGTGATGAATAGCTTTGCATACAGTGGAGAAGGAAGATCCGGTCACAATTGGGCATCTGCTAATTAGGGATGCAATTTATTTGCTTTTACCGATATCTGATATTTTATAACTCTCTCGGCCAATATACACTTTTTTATATTTTAAAGAGTAAAAGTTTGTTAGCGCCAACATGTCAGACCAAAACAAAGGAGCAAGCCCCTCCATTCGGTTTAAGTTTGGCGCTAGCGTTAGAGCTCTCTGCGCGAAACTGTATCGACTCTACGCTCGTGTTTCTATTTATTAGAACTTTGTTTGGTAGCGGAACATGGTGTCTTGGTTGGAAAAGATTTTTTTTAAACAGAAACTCCCATCAACGAAAATGGAGAGATTTTGACCGCAGTCAGTGCTCAGAACGCCATTAGCTTTTAGATTGCGAAAACTCGTCTGATGCTACATTAAGCTAAATATCCTATTGAGCACTTTTAAGCCGATGAAGCAGATAACCACTTGTCGGCTGGTTTTATCGCGCATCCCTTTAACGAATAACAGGTGCAAAGCCCTTGCAAATGCTCCATTTGTGATCAGATCACCCGAGATTGAGGAAATACAAAGGCCGTCATTTGTTTTGGAAAGCTGCTGGTTTCTGCTGAAAAGAAGCTTCTGGGTGTCAGCAAAGGCCTCCAATGATTTTCAAGATATTAGTGCAAGTAAGTCCGGAGCAGGCTCAGAAGTGCTGCTGTTTTATCATAGCACATGTTCACATTAACGAGCACAAAACACATCAAGGTCGGTTGCGCCGCACCGGCGCGGCCCCCGACCGGCAGCCGTCCCCGCCGTCGACGCTTCACACCGATTTCCTCCTCTTGCCGAACATGTTGTTGATAAGTTTGGCCATGGACTTGGAGCCGCTGGGGCGTCTCCTGCGCTCCTTGGCCCTGCTGCTCAGGCTGGCGTTCTGCACCATCTTGGAGAAGATGAGCGCCACCTCCTGGTAGTGCTCGGCCGCCGACAGCTCGTAGAACTGGCAGTGAAACTCGGCGGCCAGACACTGGCCCTCCTCCCGCCGCACTTCCCTGATGTGACACAGGTCCTGCTTGTTGCCCACCAGGAATATGAGAGATTCCACATCCCTGAAGAGCAGAGAAGGGTCAATATGCGCATTTTATCCTCTGAGGTTGAATGGCAGGTGGTTCTAAACTGTTCAGGTTTCAACATCATAGACCGACAACCCATTCAGTGTCGCTCAGAATTGGCATTGAATTCTGTGACGCCGATCACATGCTTCTGAGGCAGTTGGATTCTTATAAAATTCCCAAGATTACACCACAAATATCTTGTGAGTTCTTTGGGAAGCTGTTAGGAACTGGATTTCTTCATTGAAAGAAGACCAAAGGATAGAAGACAGACCATCTGCCGCATCACCCAAGAATGTATGGTGTTGCAATATGTCTGGTACAACAGACCAGGTAAAGCATCATGGCCAATAAACAGAACAAAAGTAGGAACAGATTTTTGGTTAATACACAAAGTTGGAGACCAAATATCCACAAAGTACCTTAAAAATGATCTCAATTGCAAACTTGTTCGATTGCTTGAGAGAGATTCCAAAAACACCCCAGCATGCGTACTCACAATGAATCAAACCACAAATTGCTTCCATTGCAGGTGTTATTAGTGTCAAATTACTGTTTTATTATGTCATTACTGCTTTATTATTGACCAATAAAGAAGGAGGGGGGCAGTCTCCTTCTCAGGGCAGAAAACTCACCCTTGATGGAATTTTATTTTCTCACAGTTGGAAAGGATTAGCTGGAAGCATCTCCACATTATATCAGCCTCTAATTTGTGAGGATGCTGATGTGGTTTCCAAAAATGATGGGCTTTTCTTTACCTAGCCCCGGACAACAGATACAACAATTTCAAGCCGCGTTGACAGGGTCTACGTTGACAGTGATGTCGGACCGTACCTTTTGGTGGTTCCCAGGTTCAGCTCTCTGATGAGGTGAACCATGGCTTTGGCGGTGAGGAAGGAGGAGCGGTCGCTGATGTCGTACACCACAATGAAACCATCGGCCCAGTGCATCTGGTCATTCAAAGTGAACTTACCCTCGCAGGCCTGAAAAAATGGGAACGTTTAAATATCAGCCCCGGGGTAGAATACTTTGATGACTTACTCAATCTTTGAAATACGTAATACCTTAAATACAACATGTTAAAGGGATAGTCCACTTTTCTCAAGTGAGGTTGCATACGTTTCTAATAACCCCTAAGTGTGATATCTACAAATTTCAGCTCTCGGCCGAGAAATGGTCCAATCTCAAACCAGCAAATCCATTCGATTCCGCAACATATAGAAAAGTTCTCAGTGCTTCAAATGTTTGTGTGTTGCAAAAAATGGCCCTAGTCTATAGTCCTAGTCCGTAGCGCTCTGCATCAGCTGTTAGGGTAATCAACCGGCATCACAGAACAGACGACGTCAAACGTGTGATAATATTTGAAAGCTATTGCTGCTTCAACCTGGAGGAGAGCAGAGAGCTGATATTGTAAATATTATACTTAGGGGTTATGAGGAGCCACCCTTGGAGAAAAGTGGACTATTCCTTTAACGAGATTAATTACAATTCTCCCACCTGAGAGCAGGGCTCATAGAGCTCCAGGTTCATCTGCCTGCCGTCCACACTCAGACGCTTCCTGTATATACATTCTGCAGGAGACGGACGATAGAGGTGACATTGTTCAGAGCAAAGGCATCCATCATCAGCGATATCAAGGGCAGACATCACATCATCGATAAACAGAGTCTGGGGCTGGCAATGACCTGTCCGCTGTGTGCTGAGACGCCCTGATTGCTGTTTCAGTAAAAAAAGAAAAAAATTCTTAAGCAGTTTTGTCTGGAGATGGAATAGAGGCACGAAACGAAGTTATGCAGTGCTAAAATCACAGCAATGGAATCAAATTTGGGCACTGTTTTGAAGACAGCCCCCCCCCCCAGCCGTGTCCTTATTGAAGGAGATCATTTTTAATCATCCAGCCAAGGACCAGAGGAAGAATGGAGATTATGAAACAGCCACTCTCTCCGCCAGGACCCGATCTGGCCTGGTCAGCGGCCAAACGGTGACATGGTGAAAGTGAGCAAGCTCAGATGAAACTAGATTATTCGGGGAGCAACAATGGCCTATTGAGCCGCTATCAGACACCAATGTGAGTCACTCTCCTCGCGGGTCGGGCGGCCTTTCAATCCTCCCGCAGAACACGAGTATCGCAGCGTGGTCTCCGGAAGCAGATGATAACATAAATCATAATCAAACATTTAGGTCAAGGGACATTTGAATAATCACATTCATTCACCGTGCTGCGCTTGTGGCACTGGTGAAGCAGATGGTGAGCTCTTGGCACCTTCAGCACCACATGCGAGATAAGGGTGCTTGACGAACAGCTAGAGGGAAACCCAAATACGGCAGACCAAAACCAGATAATGGTCCAGACGTTGGCTTTGTTAAAAGACCCGGGACATAAACACACATGAGGCTGGACGTGTGTGTAAACATAGTGAACCTGCACAGGGCAGGACACACAATCACTGTAATAATGCTTCTTAATCAGAGAGCTTGATGTCATCTGGATGCTCAATAATCACCCTTAATCGAACAAAATGATGGATTTATTAATAGTGTTGGGTATCGGTACTCAAACTACCCAGTGACAAGTAGTATCCAATCTGTGCCTGTCGAACAATACCTGCAATCTGTTGTTTTTGTACCCAGAGGCGGAAAAAAGGCAGTTTATGTGGTTTTACTCGCCGCCAACCAATTCCTGCAAAGGTTAATGAAGGTCAATGTTATACGTTCCACATTCCCTTGGTGATAATCTGCCATTCACAGATAATAATCTAGGACTAGGGCTGGGTAGCGGTACTCAATACAGTACCAAGTAGTATGGAAACGGCGCCTGTCACACAATGCCTGCAATTGGCTGTTTTTGTACCCAGATCGGGAAAAAAAATCAAATCAAATAAAGACTGTTTCTATGGTTTTACTCGCAGCCAATCACTGCAAGCATAATTGAGCACTTTCAAAATGTATTTGTGTAAAAACCTTTTGAATGGGGAGAAATGGTGACATTTGCACAACTGATGGCTTTCTTTTTGCATGATTAATACTGAATGAAGTATCAAAAAGTATCAGATGAAGTACTCAAATGGTATCGTTTACAGGTACTGGTATCAAAAAATGCTAAATGATACCCAGCCTTATGTATTAAATGAGTGTCTGACTTTTTCTGTGTGTTTCCCTCCACAAATCAAATCAAATATTATACAAATACCATAAAATACTCATTAAAACTGGAGTATCTGCAGGTGGTTGGAGAGAGAAAAAAAAATCTTACATTTCAATATGCATATACAAAGCAAATCAGATCAGAAACCACCAGCTGGTCAAGGTGATGATGAGGATCAACACCTTTTTTTGCATTTAACTGTCAGTTTCATTCCACACGTGGTGCTTATCTCTGAATTCTCTTCAAAATAAAAGACATTACCTGAGGAAGAGGCGTACTCTCCGATGAAGCGCCTGGTGAAGAAGCGGACAATCAGAGCTGCAGGGAGCACACACACACACACACACACACACACACAGTCAGCTGGCTTGTTCGGACGCAACAACTTGTTTATCTCCGCGGAGCAGCAAACCTGCTCCTCGACTCTCCTACCGGATTTCCCGACGCCTTCGCTTCCCAGCACGGCGATCTTGATCTCGTTCATGTTGTGCGCGGCTATCGGGACTCTGCGGAGGAGGAGAAATATCCCGAGAAGATCATATCGTGCGTTTCAGCAGGAGGAGACGCGGGAGGCGGCGGGGATCGCAGTCGGGATCCACAGCCGCTGATGCTGCTGCAGGGGGCGGCGCTGCAGGGGCGGCCCACGCGGGAGGACGGACGGGGGGCGGG
>CAESWR010000236.1:142128-157097 GCA_903171835.1 Mullus surmuletus | reverse complement strand
TCTGCCCCCCCCCCCCCTCCGATTCGATGCAAGTTCGTCCTCCGGCGGTGCCCTCCTAACCCACGTAACCTGACCCGTGAGTCAGACTCGTATTTGTTTTCTATTTTTTCCATGATGGCGAGGAGAGAAGTAAAGGCAGCGGCTCCTCCCTCGCAGTTCTTCTCATTAGCCCAGCGCTGTCAGTCTGACGGTTCCCCGTCTCGCTGACCTCACACCTCGGCTGTCTGCTCCGGAGCTGCTGGGGGCATGGAAAAGCGAAACCGCATTTTTCTTTTTTTTCTTTTTGGCCTACAAAATTGAACAAAATCAATCCTTAAAAAAATTGTATAACACATTTCATTTGAGTCTTAACTAGGGCTGTCATAACGTCAGATTTTCACTTGGAAAATAATGACAAAAATTTAAATAAGAATGGTACAATCGATGAAATTGATCTTTGACTTTATTTATGTTTATTTATGTTTTTCTTGCTCTTTAAGCAGATAAGTTACAATCACAATAACTGTCTAAGGTAGTATAAAGACAAAATGAAAACAGCGACTGTACAACTGCATACAAAAAGTGCAATTACCTCAAATAGTGAATAGTAGTAAAGTAAAACACGCACTGTTTTCAAGTGGCACTGGATCTCTTACATATTATCATATGCACAATATTATCATTTTTTCATTTTCATTTTTTAAGACCACGATTATCTATTATATATCTATTATATTATTATTGGCTAAAGCAGCCGATCGTGGCTGAGCTAATGAGCCGCATCGCGGCTCCGCGCCGCACCTGAGATGACAACTTCCAGTTCAGAAGTTAGCAGGTCAGGCTACAGACGCTGGATGACGATGCAACCCAATACTCAAAAGGGGAACAGCACTAACAAAACATGACAAAATATTGGTGAAATGAATGAGTTTCACAACAGCTAGAGATTAGAGGCTGCGCTCGGTGTCCTATTCACTGCCATTATATCCATATATGCGGCTCTCGCTGGATGTAAATATCTTCCAAAGGACTTCTAGTGAGACAAAAGTAATATGGGGGACTAAATGATCGTATTTCATGCCAGAAATAAGGTCAAAACTGTAAAAACGGCACTTCTCCTTTAATCTATAATTAGTTGATTTACTATAATGTCATGGCATTTTATTTAATATTCTTATAAAGCATCTCAGCTTGACACACTCACACAAATAAAGAGTGGACTCTAAAGTGTTTATCCAGTTAGTAGCAATAATTTGACCATAATTTTTTTATCTACACAAATAATTATTGAGTTTTATTCCAAGCCCTCTCATGCTGAGATCTCTATTATCATATCTGCTATCAACAAATACCCCCCCCAAGCGGCAATTTAGTTTCCAAAGCTTACGAGCATTTCCGTAGCCTCTGGTGCAGAACGTGGTGTCGGCAGACGAAGTGCCCCCCACCCCGCGGGCGGACGGGGAGCAAACGGCACAGTGCAGGATTCATCACCCGCTTTAGCAGCGCTGCTCCACAACAAAAGGCTCGGCTTCACCTGCATCCTTCCCCTGCGCTGCACCCACCCACCCACAGAGGGAAACGCGTTGTATAAGGGCTGACGCTGCTCGCAGGAGCACGCAACACGGACCCGATGACTAATGTTTGTTTACCTCAGTTGCTTTGAGATTTTTTAGTTTTCCCGCACAGACCAGGAGACATTACGCAACAGCCGATGATGCAAAGCGCATCTATATGGGCAGATGGAATAAGCATAGTTGCTTTGTTTGCTCTCGAGCGTTTGGGGGTGGGGTGCATCGGGGGGCTGGCGACGTGCCGACGGGGAGAGGAGCGCGCGTCCCCGCCAGTCGGGTCGGCAGGTGTTTCGCTTCAGATGTTGCGTTGACTTTTTGTTTTGATGCCGCCTCTCACCAGCCGCTCTGCCTTCGGCCCCCCGTCTGCCCTTTTTCGTTTGACCCCGCGGTGATGTCGTGACATCCTTGCCTACATCCATCTCGTCAGCGCAGGAGCGGCGGCGGCAGCAGCAGCAACAATACAAGCCCTCAGCCGGCTCCTTCCAACAATGCTTCACTCTTGCGGGATAATTCCGTTGCTTGGGCGACATCAAAGTCCAAATGAAACCTCTCCATTTCTTTGTGAGGGGAACTATAAGCCGTTATGATACTGTTATGCATATTAAGCCATTTTTCTAAAGAATATTAATGAAGCGGGCAGCGGATGGCGGACTTGTATCTTATCAAAACTCACCAGCCGCCATTTTCAAAAAAACTAAATAAATAAATGAATAAAAACTCAATGTTGGCCATCAGCTGTTGGGCCATCTGTCCCTTAAATATGTTTAACCTGTGGGGGGAATCATTGTGCAACTTGAAAATGTCACCTTGAGCTTAAGGAGGCGTAATATTTCATTTCCACCTGAGTTTAAAAAGCAAGCTGCGGGCTAGATCCTCTCTTTTTAGCCTTTTTTTATCATCTGGCTGTGGAACAGTTCCGTCATGCAACACAGTGTGACACTCATTTATTTGAGTTTTAGCTCAATGGGCATTTGCTTCAAGCGTCTCCGCCCGGCCGTCACAGTTTGGAAAGCGAGCTCTTTGTACCCATTTGAGACGTCTTCCTTTCTGTGTGACACGCTGCCACCCTCGGCCGTATCTTCCTCAGGACCAGCCTTGGTATCTGGCGCCGTGGTTGGAGCCCGGCGAGGGGCCGCCTCCTGGTTGTTAAGAGCTTCAAACTGATTCTCCATTCTGTATGAATGTGTCTGAGTGTGTCTGAGCGTGTCTGAGAGTGTGTGTGTGTGTGGTGTGTGGGCAGCGCACGGCTCGCTGTGCATTTGTGCATGTCAGTTTTATCGTTTCCGTCTTTGAGCGAGCAGACAGGCCGCCGATGTGTCTCGCTGGCGATGGTGTGGTGATACGGCTCAGGCTCACTCTGGCCACTCCGCATCAGGGAAGTCTTTTCAAAGGATTTACCGTTTCTCGATTTAATCTTTGGAGAATTAATCATAGAATGAAAAAGAAAAGTCTTATCTGTGATAATTAATGCTAGGGATGTCCTGATACAGCTTTTCCACTTCCAATACGATAGATATATGTCAGCCTTGAGTATTGGCCGTTACCCATATCGATCCAATACAATATCCACCCAGGTCAGACATACTTTTATTACTTATTTTTTTGTGTGGAATGTTAGAAAAGGCTTGATCAAGTGATATTACTCAAACAGAGAACAATAGTGAGCAACAATAGCTATGAGAAAAACTAACCCATTTATTATTAACCAATGGATTACATACATTTTAACCTTAAACATAAGAATGTTCTACATAGAAGCGCTTGAGGGGAGTCTTGAATGGACTGCTTGTATCTGAGATTTTAGATGCAGGCTGATATAATCCTCTTTTTTCCCCCCGCTAATATCAGTTCGATATCCGATATCAGTGTCAATTTCACATTTGCAGTTCTTTTCCATCTGTGTAGGATATTTGTCTATTACAAGGTATTTTATCCTCGAGTTATTGTAATAATGAGGTGAAAAAGAATCGTGCATTGAACCAATTATCTGATTGTTCAGGGATGTTTTCTTTTCACTTACACACAGATTAAATTCTCACGTTCTTGTTATTCCAAACACCCACTATGAGGGATTAGTCCTCTTTTGCTTTTTTTCAGACACAATTTATATTAACTTGTCAGCTTCAAAAACCTCTAAATGTGTGAGAATGTTGTTGATGGTGATGCACAGGAAGCGAGCGTGTCTTTTTTTCTTACTCACTTGTGAATCAAGCTGACGACTCCATGTGGTTTAATATTGAACCCAATATTAAAAATGATATTGCCCCTCTTTCACTTGGTGCTCCAGCTGAGCTTTGCCTCACATCGTAAATATCACTCCGGCTCCTCCTGTCGTTAAAGATTTCGCAGCGACTCGCTGTTAACTTTTTTTAATTTCATGCTTGGAAATGTTAGCTAATTCTAGTCACTCCTCAAGACACCTGTCCAGTCCACGTTCACCTTATACCACATTTCAATTTCACGCCATGGCTTGATATTTCTCATCACTCTCGTGGTGTTCTGGTTTCATCTCTTATTTGTTTAATCCTCCAAAGTCTCTGTTCATCCTTTCCCCGTCCATGCAAATCAGTGTGCGATACATAATCTCGATACCAACTTTTAAATGAAACAAGCATTCTATCCTGCAACGCCAAACCTCCCCCCAGACTGCATCACCTCGTTTGACTCCCTGGGCAGCCGGCGGTTTAGGATCCCCACCTGCGCGCTCTGATGTGGGCTTTCCGCTTAATAGCGAGGTGCGCGCAGGTTTGCAGACGGCCATTCACATTTGGCTTGCAAAGAGCCTTGGGCGGTGAAACCCCCACGGACCAGAATATCAATCCATCCTGTCCGCCTTTGACTCAGCCCCCAGACATAAACCTGCTCAGGGCCATGAGGCCGAGCAGGCGGAAGGAAAACACAGAGACGTCAGGGGATGGAGAGTGCATTATGTCAGTCTGGGTGCGACGTGATATTGCACCGAAAAAGGAGTGGCGGCGACGGCACTTCATTAAGGAGCATTCCGCAGGTGAAAAGTGCAGGAGAATTTTGCATTTGTGATGCAAATGACTCCACTTCTTCTAACTTCCACAGGTACATTGGTTAAAATGAAGGAGGCATCAAGGGGCCCATCAATGAGGTTCAGCAAGGGTTCGCAACGGAATGAGAAGACACTTTGAATTATTTATGTCTCTGGTACTTTTTCACCGAGGGGAACGTCATCGTCTGATCAGCTGGGACTGCTTCCAGTCTTCGTACTGGACTAATTTGGCAAATCTGTTGCATCACTGTCATCGCTTTCGCTGCTCCCGTTGTCACAGTAGAGTTTGATTTCTTTAAGGGTGTCCCCATACAACTTTTTCACTTCCAATATGATACCGATATTGACCTTGACTATTGGCCAATACCGATATCAATACGATACGCTATAAGCACAAATCAAACATAGTTTTATTGCTTATTTTGTAGTATGGAATGTTAGAAAAGGCTTGATGTATGATATTACTCAGAGAACAAAAGTCAACAACAGTAGGTATGAACAAAAAAACGGACCCATTTATTATTAACCAATGACTTGCATATATTTTAACCTTCAACTCAAAAATATTCTACATAGAAGTGCTGGAGTGGAGTCTGGAATGGACTGCTTGTGTCGGAGTGCATATCAGAGATTTTAGATGCGGGCCTATATAATCTGATACTCGTTTTTTTTGTTGCTGATATCTGATCGATATCAATATCAGATGGGGACACCACAAGTTTTTTTTTAATGAAAAAAGTTAGAATACATGGATAGATGGTATATTTGGCTAACGTTTTCCCCTCTTTGCACTTGCACATCATTTAGCCGCCACCTCGCGCAACCCAAGCCATTATTCATCACTTTGTCCCTTTGTGAAATGAGCCCAAACACGAACCACCGGCGACTTCCATCACCTTGACATTTGCCTCCCCGAGGGCGGAGTTAGTGGTGGGATTCGTCTTCCCAGAGTGCTCCCATTGTCCCCTACCTGCCCTCGAGTGTGCGGTGAGCGATCCTTTAACGGGGGCTGCGCTTTTCACCTCCGCCCACGTAGCCCATTCCACCGCCGCACCGGGCGCCGCTTTGTGTTTCCCTTCTGAAGCAGGTTCACCGCCAAAGCGGGGTCGCTGCCCCCTCTCTGCATTACCGCTCCGAGGAACTTCCTTACTGTCGGAGGATGTGTGAGTGGAAGTCTTCTTTCTGCCGCCCTCCATCCAGGGTTCACTGTGCTCGGCGAAGGTGGTGGGTGGGTGTGCTAAGATGGCAAGAGAACTGAAATGGAACTCCCAGATCTGAACGCCTACGCGCCATTCCCTCATAAAGGCTCTGCTTCTTTTTAGTCTGGCAATCTGCCTTCTCCATGTCAGCGTGATTGTCGAGCTTTGTGTGATCTGCTGTGACTCATTCATCATTCTGAGGAGCACTGATGCCGCTCGGCTGCCTTTGCAGACGCAGCAGAGAGCAAACATTTTTTTTTTCCCCTGTTGCTTTTAGGTAAGCATGTGGCACAGCTCAAGCTTTTGCCCTTTTAGTAATGTTTAGCATCAGAGCATTCTGTGAACCTTCCAGTGCTAAAAACAAAAAATAGTAAAAGTTATTTCTCTGCATCGAGATCTTTGCTCGGCAGCTGGAGAGCCATGGACTTGAGGTTCTCACTTTGCCCAGTTTGCACCACCACTTTAAAATTCCCTGAATATACAGAGGCATGGAGACCTGGAGGGTGTTTGCTAACACTGTTCTTAAGGTGTTACCCAATTCATCAAAATGTCCCTGTTTGCCAAATATGAGTCCATGGATATCCACGGGGTCTTGCTTAGTATTAAAAGTTGATATGATTTAGGCATCAAGACCCTTAAAAAGCATGAAAAATTCTTATCATCACTCTATGAGGTCTTAAATTTTTGAACGTGTTTTTCTGAATTAGCTGTCAAAAGAGTGAGTCCCAAAAAATATTGCAAAAGTGTGTGAGTTTGTTTATTAAAAAACAAAGATGAACCAGTAACCTAAAACAAGTTACCATTATGTTAATAAATTGTCACTGAGAGTGCCAGAACGCAAGTGGGCGGAATGTCACTGATGGAAACGGTTATTGCTCAAAGTGGTGGTGAGGTATTCAAAATATTGAGAAGGTCTTGAGAAAGTCTTAAAAAGGTATTGAAATGAACTTCAAGATCCCTGTATATACCCTGGAGTCAATATTTTATCTTTTAATACAAACTAAAGTGAATTACACCGAAAATTTGATGATAAAATCTTGCTGCAGACATGCCGTTTTTTCATCCTCCTGGTTAGTAAATGATTTAAAGATTATGGAAATAGCTTTTAAAAACCCGATAACACTTATTAAATTGTGTTTATGAGAGATCTCAGGCCCTGCATGAGCGGGACAAGCCTTGGGTTGTATTTGCAAAAGCTAGCATGATTAGCTATATTAGTTTGAATTTTCCTGAATAAACTGGTCATTTGTATTCACCCCTGGATTTGAATGCATTTCGGCAAATGATCTCCTGCATTACCGGCTTGTTTCCACACACTTCAAAGGGACTTTAAGAGAGTTAATTTTGTCATCAGAGGCGGTTATCCACTCAGCGGCCGAGACAGATGGGACTAATGGCGGACAAAACGCACGGGTCAGAGGAGTGTTTGAAGCCGTCTGTGCCGCCGGCCACATGCCTAAAGCGGTGCGGTGCCAGCCCGGAGAGGACGGCGATCCGTTATCTCCGGCGCGGCGAACGTGTTGCGGTGTGATCAGAGCCCCGATGATTGTTGACCGCCTCCGTATCTCCCAGACGCAGGCTTTTACCGCCGTCCACCGCGGCTGATTAGCAGGACTGGGCCGGACAATAAATGGAGAGACGCCAGGTTATGTTAATTAAAATTTAATGGTTTCATTTTATTGTCTGTATCGTTCAGGCCGGAAATTAGATCTGGTATGTTATAGAAAAGCAGTCTGAGTGTTTTGTTGGATCCACCACTCAGTGCCTTTTGTGCAACGTGGAAAAAAGAAACCCACCACACAATGCTCTCTGCGTTGGGTCGTCATGATGGGTTGAATATGATACCTGATATCCAGCGTAGTGCATGCTAATGCATTCGCTCTCTACTTTATTGACCGAGGCCATTTCCTGCCAAAATACGTTTGCCCTCTGCGTGAACACACAGATGCATCAATTGGAGGAATGGCATAGAAATCATCGCTTTAAAGTGTAATTCATCTGCTCAGACAGATTTTTTTAGATAGTCTACTAGGCAGCAGGCGACAGCACCTCTGGTTGCACAAATAAATCCAATGATATTGAGGTTTATGTGACTTTGTCATGTTCTCATTTAATAAACATCTTCCTGATAAGTTATCCATGGCCGTAGCTCCCTGATGCATTTAACCGGAGGCAGCCCCTTGTTTTTCCAGAGCACTTCCATCAAATGCTTATTGTTGTTGGATACAAAAACCCCTACGAGCCTTTCTATTTTGAAGTCAAAAGGCACTCACCTGCCAACCACAGCAGAACTCGCTGCATCTCGCGGGCTCAACACCGACTCCACCCTCTGATCACGCCAGCCCTTCAGTGGCAGGGATCACAATCACTTTGATAACCCGGCAGCTGCTCGGAAATGGGGGTTCTGACATGGCAAAAAAAGGGGGGGGGGGAAACCCACCATCTAACCCATCTCGACACCAACCGTGTGATTGACATGCACATCAATGTCATTTCAGCAGCTCATTCATATCAATCAGTTACAGGACGCTCATCCACAAACCTATGGGCGATTTCACCGTGGCCACATCCACTTATTTCACACCGCTCATGTGTGCAGTCCTGTATTAGATTGGTTTCACGTTACGGCCAAGTATTTTCCCAGGCATATGCTTTTTAGATTGATTTCCTACCTTCCAAGTGGCAGCTTCAGCAGTAGATCCCTCTTCACACCATTGCAATATTGAAATAAACTTTAGGAAGCAACATTCATAAAAGCTTGGTAATCAATCACCGGGACCTTTGCAGTCATATGACGCCCCAGTGAACATGATGCCCAGATTTATGTCGAGTTATGCTGCAAGTGGCGGCGGCGGCTTCATCTCTATCTAAAACACTGACGCGAACGTCTCGCAAAACAACTTTTCCAGAAATATCACCGGGGCTGAGGTATTCAGGTGACCTCGGCTGGCTGGCGGCATCACATTTTCTCCCACCTCGTGGAAGCTTCCAAGTCCTCAAAATTCATCCTCAATCTCAAAAATTCCTGGCATTGTGCTTTTTTTCTTTCTTTTTTTGGATCCCTGCTTTGATGCTGCCTCAGGAATTAACATGCATACATGAGGTCCTTAATTTAGATTATTCAGCCTCATTTGAGCCCCTTTACTTTCCTCCCTGTAGTTTTATAACGGCACTCGGTGGCTTTTGATGTGCATCATGTTGCAGAAAATGTGCTTTTATTGTAGAGCAGCTCTGCCACGGCCCAGAGGCATCTATTATCTAATGCGGGGCGGTGGGTTCCTTCTCTTGCGCTCTCTCTCTCTGCAACAGCTGTGGTGTTAATGGAAGTGCCCAAACCCACTCTTTTCTCCAGTTATCAGCAGCTATTCTGGTCTTCGGCCCTGTCAAGTTACAGATATCGATCTCTCTGTCATGCATTATCAATCAAGAAGATTAGCGCTTAGTTTTAGTTCAATATAGATGAAAACAAGATGGGCTGTCATATCCCTTCCCATATCTCTGTGGGTTTTTCGCACAAAAAGCCTCTCAGCTGTGTTGTAACTGAATATATCCATTACTAGTAAATGGTCAGATATTGTTGTCGGGCTCGATAGCTGTAGGTGACTTTACAAATCAATACCGTCGTTGTTTGTACAATCCAGCAGAAGCTTTCAGGCGGCCATGCCTTTTATTAGTTTTGCTCTACTCAAACTGTCTTTTTTTCCCTCCTTTTCAGCTTCTGGAAGGCAGCTTCACATCGCAGGTCAGCCATGAAGTTGACGGACTTATCTTCCAGCCGTGTGGGGTAAGCGTCCCTCCGTGTCACTTGTTTTTTCTTTCAGAGTTGCTGCCTCGCTGCCACATGGTGTCAGGATTTTATTATTATCATTTTTTTTTAACCTCCCCGAGTTTGTGCTTCAGAGTGGGACAGCTTGTCTCACCACCCGCCGCTTGGCTCGCTCAGCCTTGCCCTCGGTTATTCTAAAGGAAACCACACCACCTACATGAATTCACATAAACACAGGCCTCCCTGTAAAACAGACACATGGCGGGTTGTGTTACGACGGAAGCCGCCTCGGTCGGAGTGATGATCTACGGGGAGTCAGAGCGGCAGAAAATCACTTTTATCTGTGACAGTAATGCTATTCTTTTTCTTCTACCCCCCCCTCCCGTAATGGACTTGGGGGGCTTCTGTACCTCTGTTATGTATCGAATGTCCCTACAAGCATAAACATGAGGAGAACACAAGATGTGAGGGCTGGAATTATTAATGAGTCTGATAAATAACAAGCCACTGCAGGTAGCTACCGTGCTTGAAAAACCTTGAAATGTAGCACCATATCCTTGTATGTCTTTGGGTGGTTTTAAACGTCAATATATGTGCTTAAGGTGAGACAGATAGATGGGGTGGTTATCAACGTCAATATATGTGCTTAAGGATTGATATAGACAGATAGATAGATAGATGGATAGATGGATGGATAGATAGATAGATAGATAGATAGATAGATACTTTTTTAATCCCCTTGGGTATTCGGGTATCTTGTATAATGGATAACTTGTATAAAGGATAACACCGTGTTGCTCTTTTTAAGTCGGTTAAATAATCAAATAAATTTGAAAAAAAAAAATGTATTAGCTTCGAGTTACGACCCTCTGCGCAACAGTATAAATGTGTCGTCTTAACTTACTGCTCTGTGTATTAATTTTACTCATAAAATTTCCTCCCATGCTCAAGGTTTTCAGTTCAGAGCCCTGAAGGAATATTATTAAGGATGTGGCACGCAGACGAGTTTTGTAACGCCGTTTTGTAACACCGCTGCGAGTGTGTTGTCTTGTTGCTCTCCTGCCTCTCTTTAGTCACAGGTGAATAATCCACAGGGGAGACCGTCGCTGCCTCGCTGCTCCGTGTGCACTCGGCGTACTGCACAAATCGTGTATTTTGACAGCTGCTTTCGCGTTATGTTTTTGTGTGGGTGTGGTTTATAGTACAAAAATACTTGTAGAGGAGCAACTTGATTTTCTGAAAGATGAAAGGAGGAGAGGGGCGTCAGACAAACCGCTGAGTGAATTCTTTGGCTCATAGAACTGCAGCAAAATAATAGAATGCATCCATGAATTTAAAACGTTGTCAGTGTATTTTTTATTGTGCTTTTTTTTTAATCACATGGATTGAATAGGAAGTGAGACCAATGGGAGTCAAGGTGGCAGTTGGGATTATTCTCAGCTGCTTCAACGCAAATAGAAAGCTGTGATTCAGAGTTGGCCCCTAACTCAACTAGAGCTAATAGCTCGGGGAAGCTGGCGGGGAAATTCAGCCATGATTGCTATGTTTGGATAATCTTATTGTGGAACTTGACACCTGTTGCTTTATTTGTCTATCTTATCGCCAGAAAAATATTCTTCATAGGTCTGTCTGCCCCCCCTCTCTTTCCTCCGTCGCAGTTTATTCTGCGCTCCTCTTTCAGCGAAGGATACTAATCAGATTTAATATTTTTAATTTTTAATGTGCAGAAATTGAAAAGAATTCCACAGTGCATGATTGGAGAAAAACAAATTATTTATGTAAAAAAAAAAATAAAGGGAGGAGGGAGGGTTGTGATCATTAGATCCGTTTTTAGCCGAACACCGTGCTGGAGAGGCTCAGAGATCAAACGCAGAATATAATAAATTCAACACAGCCAAATTAAGCACGAACCCGAACAGAAATTAGTTTTGGATTTATTGGATTTAGAGCCCCTATGCTGCTGCTTCTCACACAGCCAGGCATTGATTTTTAAAACATTTATTTATCTATTTATTTTTAGTATGGGTCATACCGCCCTCTGTAGCCGGGGTTGCATTTGATGGATCAAATGTCAAGGAAGAGCAGCAGCCTGAAATAGGAGGATGCACGTTTTGGATCGTTCATCGAACCCAGACGAGGAAAACTGCAGTGGCATCATCCAGCATAGCAGTTATGGATTAAGAATGCACGGTCGCCCAGAGCCGGTGATTTGTTTTGGCAGGTGCTTTCATGGCTTCAAGATGACGGAGAGTAGGAATAGAATCAGCAGGCGGGGAGGGGGTTTGCAAATGTTGTGTCAATAGGGAGAGTGATGGCGTGGACGTGTCTTCGTTCAAGTCAGTTTTGTTGACATGTGCCCCCCCCATCGTCCCCTTATACAACGCTGCCCTTTTAGGTGGGAGGAAGTCCCTCCAAGGCTTCGTGTGATATTTAAACGTCATTGTAGAAATGACCAACACACACACACACACACACACACACACACACACACACACACACACACACAGCGAGGTTGTTCCACGTGTCCCATTTAAAATGTTCAATCTGATTTGGCGAAGCCGGCGCCGACTGCAATCAGACAAATCGCAACGCCATCCGACATCAGAAATATTACGCAACACATTCCGGTTTGCCGTCACAACATGCATAAAAAATGTGCTTGTTTATAGGCTTTTGCAGGGAGGGGAAAAAGCGAAAAGCTGGTAATCAAACTACCATGGAAATAAAAGTTCCCGCGCTCAATTTGACTGTGGCCCTGATATTATCGCGCCTCGTCCACTTAAATGCAGCACAGACAGTTTAAATGCTAATACAAATGGAATTGTCTGTCGGTGTGGATCTGAGGGTTTTTTTTTTAAAGCGTCCTTCGCCATGCAGCAGTCCTGACCTCTGGCGTCGCGGCTAATAGCTACCAAAGTCCAAATGAAGTGCTGGAAGTGGAACTATGCGGTCACAAATCAACTTTGGAAACATTTGCAGGGATTTCAGACTCGATTTGTCATGAAAAACGCTTTGTCTTCATAGCAAGCCCTCTCAGTTTTCCCACTTGTGCGATTCTCTGGCAAAGATTGCCAGAGCACAATCATCGTTCCCCCTCTCCTTCCTCAGCTTTTTGTCACCGAGTATTTTTCTTCCTACCCGCCTCGGTGTCTGTATTCACACGGAAAGAAAAGTAAAAAACGACTGCGTATTATGTGCAGAGACGGTCGAGAGTCTGAAAGGAAACAGAAATGTCTCCTCTGCAGGGTTATTTCGTGGCACGTGTGAAAAAGACACTTCCCTGAATACACAGCCCCCCGCTCCTTTTATAAAAACACAATCACTCTTTTGACCTTTACACCCTGTCAGCGGCTTATTGATCGGAACGGTGGCCTATTCAAATTAGCTATTATTTGTAAATAGTGTGGAGTGGCCGGAGCTGAGGAGTCGGGTTGCTAAGCAGCGCCTAATGTCACCCCCCTGAGTGAACGCTCGATTCTCTCCATGGAAACGCTAAGTCCAAAGAAGCGTGCTGCCGTTTTTATCGTGTGTGTGTGTCTGTGTGTGTGCCCCCCCCACCTTTCAATAATGAGCCTCCAAACCAAATCATCTCACCTTGCTCTGGCGATCGAAACCAGAACCCAAAGGTGCAGTTATATAGTGTGTATCTGAGATTATTTGCGTAGGGGTCAGAGGTGAAAGCAGTGTGAAACTTTGAACCGGAGGCGCAGCGCAGCGTCTCCGTCCCAACACGGCGTTGTATACCTCTTTGAAAATTCAAAAGATAAGACACAGGAGTTTGTTCCTACACACAACGTCTGGCCTTTGGTTCACCCCCAACCAAATCTTTGATGCCGTTCCATCTTTCGCGCGCTTTAGACGCCAATTAAAGGCCTATTTATATCGGTTTACGGCAAGTGCAACCGTGGCACGAGTCTTTCATCAGCGACGCTTCTAGCGACTATTAAGCGTGTGAGTAGTGAAAGTGCACCGCCATGTACTTCAATCACTTTCCAAAGTCATTGATTTTCGTGTTGATCTCTTTTCTCCGACCGGTGCAATGTTAATCTTTTCTTGTGTGAACGGGATTAGGGTGGTCCCGGGGTTAATCTCAGCAGGGTCTCGCCGCTGAGATTGTCCATCAATATCGGCACAAAGGTTTCCACTGCAGCAGCCCGCAGTCACGCGGCGCGCTATCTCGCCCTACACACACTGTCCTTGGAATATGTTTTCTTTGTGTGGAGAGCATTGGAAAGATTCTGAATTCATAAGCGAGCCGTTGCCGCAGATGGCGGAATTGCTAATGGGAGAGCACCCCAGATGGTGATCTCTGTACACAGCGTACAAAGGGACATTTTTGTTCCTTCTGCAGGATTTTTCCCCAAATCTTGGATCATTTTAACCCCACTCAAAATCAGTCTTAAGGGTCCTATTTATTATCAAGTTGAAGCTTCTCTGTCCTATTGTGAGAGATGAACTGCGGCAGATATGCGAGTTTAGAAGGTCAGACTATTCGATATTGTACATTTTATCTGTGTCTTGGAGCGCCGCAATCATTCGCTGCTCCTCAGAGTATCTGCGTGCCATTTACCTCCTTCTCACACCCTTTTCCTAGATTATTCCTTGATTTCAAAAAAGAAATGGAAATTGTGCCGCCACCATTTTGCACATCCACACACACACACACAAAAAAATCTTGTGTGCACACACACCATGTCAGTGTGACTCTGGAAGAAATGGGCTAGTGTGTCTGAGCTGCAACAGAGGGAGATTTTCTCCGGGGAACAGATTTATTGGACTTGCCCAGCCTTTTGTCTGTAATCCTCAGCACACTTAAACAATAAGTCTGCCTCGGAGCAAAAAGCTGTTATTGAAATGAGACTTGTAACGTTGTCATCAAAGGACTTATTGTAAACCATTTTTCCCCTCGCAGGCTCATTTTTCTTCAACACAATTAGACTTTCTACACTGATGAAGCTTTCTGTTCATTACTTGTGACTTCAAGTATGATTTCGCACACACGTGCTTGTGCCTTATAGACCACTTGATATTGATCATGTATCCATCCAGATATTTTGGTGTGCATTTTTCAGGATTCATAGGAAATTCAGTGTGTACAAATAATTGTGTGTGACGGGTGATACATTTGTGCTGATTCCTCACCAAAGAAATAACATCAGGATGCAATGTTAACATCCATGTTGAAACTAATCTTGTTGGAAAAATGTCAATTCAAGTCATTCAGCGTCATTAGCAAAGATCGTGTCATAATTTCAGCTCATTTGAATCCAACAGTTTGTGATACTACTATCAATAATAATTCCAAAATAGAGAAGACATTAAACACAATATGAAGGAACTACACATCCAGAGTTGACACTATCACAGCTTCTGTCTTGTTTTCCGAAGAGAAATGATAGGGGCGGGCGTTGGGGGGGGGGGGTTGCGTCTTGCTT
>CAESWR010000236.1:43831-61837 GCA_903171835.1 Mullus surmuletus | reverse complement strand
TATCAGTAAAGGAATCAGAAATATGTCTGAGTGCTTTTTGGAAACACTCCCAGACATGTGACGGTTCAATTTGCATATTTGTGTAGAAGAGAGGAGTGGGCTACGGGTGACAAAGAAGGGTCTGCCTGAGGGCCTTTTTTTTGAGTTCGAGTTTGTAGTTTTGAACACAACAAACTGTGTTTTTGTCACTCTTTTGAACTTCATTTTGAGGAGAGAAATTTGCCCTTTTCTGATCCGTATTCCTGCATCTCTTACTGGCATTTAGAGGTGTCGCGATGCAACTTTTTCAATACGATACTGACATTACAGTCTTGAGTATTGGCTGATACCAATATCGATCTGATATGATATCGGCACGAATCATACATACTTTTGTTAGTTATTTTGTAGTACGGAATGTTAGAAAAGGCTTGATCAAGTGATATTACTCAAACAGAGAACAATAGTCGGCAACAGTCGCTATGAGAAAAACTGACCCGTTTATTATTAACCAATGGCTTACAGACATTTTAACCTTTAACAGAAGTAGAAGTGCTGGAGCGGAGTCGGGAATGGACTGCTTGTATCGGAGAGCTTATATCAAAGTTTTTTTTTTCTTTCTTTCTGATATTGGATCGATAATATCTGATCGGGGCGCCCCTACTGACATTGAAGAGGTGTCAGCACACACACACGCACACTGGTTTCTGTGTTTTCCCTACAGGGATCTAAAAGTAGCAGGTCAGACTGTATTTCAACACTGGGGCAGAAAAGGTTCTAGAATGTTTTTCTTGTGTGTGTGAGATTAATCAGACTCTTGTTCTCGGCGGCCCCAGGTGGGTTTGCGTCAGCAGGACATGTCGCTGCTGTGCCAGCTGTGGTCGCTGCACGAGTCCATCCAGGAGTACAAAGGCAGCTGCCAGGACCTGAGCGCCGCCTCCAGCCTCAGCATGATGGAGAACGGCTACTTCGACGAGGACGACGAGTATTACCCGGAGCCCGGCGCCACTCCCACCGGGGAGCAGCCCGACGGAGAGGCCGGAGACGGGACGGCAACAATGGCGGCCAAGAACGGCGGCGGCAAGGAGGACAGCTGGGACTCCTTTCACGTCGCCATCTGAGGCCTCAATCCGGGCTTTTGTTTCTTGTGTTGACAGATAACGAGAGAATTTCTGAGGGTGAAAGTCGGACTTAAAGATGGAGGAAAAGTCGGGTTGGAAGTCTTTTGCCTCCCAGGAAGCTGCGTATGGTATCTTTATACCATAATACTCACTTCAACTCCTCCTCAGGTGAAACCGTTACCTGCTTGTGCTGCAGAATATTTTCTTTTTCTTTTGCAGCGCGACCAGGAGCTTCATCAGACTGGCTGGGTGTTTTTTTTGTTTGTGTTTTTTGGCCTCCAAACTCCCAGGAGTTGAGATGGATTGAATTCAGAGACTCCTAAGACTCCATATAATCCACAAAAAAAGGCAGTATATATATTTAGCTTTTTATAAACTGCTCTGTTGCTGCTTCTATATCTAGTGGTTTTAGCCAGTCACACTTTTTTGGCAGAACTTTTTTTTTTCCTCCTTTACATATAACTATACGAACAAAGTTTTATTATTTATTATATAATATAAATAACATTATATTTGCTTTCCTGTTAGTCAATGGAAGTTTTGTATCGCAAACCCGACCCGGGTACAAGGGTACAGCATTTACTGGCCAGAACTCCCAGAAATGGAGAAGAAGGTTGGACTCTGGGAACTGGTGGGGAAAAAACTTGTACAGGAATCCAGAATGTCTGGAGAGAATTTGTTGAAACCCGGAGAGAGCTACAGTTTTCTACCTTCTGAGATGGCCGCATCTCCGGGAAAAAAATGTGAATTATCGGCTCGCTGGAGACCCCCAGATCTACTTTTCACCCAATGCAATGTCCTCATAACCAGTAGCAACAGCTGTTACACACCAGTTAGCGTAGCCAGGCGGCGTCCAAACAGGAGCTGAGAAAATTACTGTTATTTTTATTTGTGGAGACTCTCACCGGCCGCCATGATCTCGCGGTTAATCGCCGAACACAGGGTATTTTTTGTACGGACTTGACACCTTAGCAGCAGCAGCAGCAGCACCGCGACTCTTCACGAGCGAAAAGGCCAGTCTGAATGTAGCGGGGGATGACGTCACACCTGCACGCACTCCATTACCAGCCAGATGTTTGTGCTCAATACCGGTCGCAAAAACAACGATTGTAGCAAAATCAAGTTCAGGAGCCTTTTTGATGTGAACAAAATGTGCCAGTACGCTCAAAGCAACGCGATGGTATCTTCGCTGTGACGCTCTGCTCGGTCTTCCTAAACTCAGCTCAACCTGCAGCACGCGCCGCCAAACACGCTGCAGCCACTCGCTCTGTCCTTCCAGCTCCGCCCGCCGCAACTTCACACCGTGTCTGCGTGGATCACGTGATGCGCGTTGGCGTCCGACCCCCTCTGAGAATGTCTTTTACCAGTTATTTAGCAGACGCATGAATGCGGCGCAACCGTTTCCGTTCGCATATTTGTAGTCCTTGTTTCCGCAGGGGAAGAATTTGCCTTGAAAAAAACACCAAGCAAAAATTCTTTACAAGTTTTGTTTTTGTAAAGATGATCCGAATTGCTGACAAGTGAAAGTGTAAAACGTTCATCAGAGTAGCAAGAGTTTGACATTTGGTAAATATTGCCCCCCTCCCCAAATGGGTTTTTTACAGTGTGTAAGGAGCCAAGAATGTTTTAAAGAATGTCAGACTACTTCTTCAAGGTTTTTTTTTTGTCAAGTCTTTTTTAAGTTAAAATGAGTTCCTCCAAAGTATTTCCCTCTGATCCAAGCTGCCGCCATCTGTCAGTCTCTCAACACCGCAACACAGCACGACCCGCTGTCTATGAAAGCAGAAAAGTTCCTCTGTATGATGTAAATCCCCCCAAAAAACGAATGAGGCCTCAATAAGAGACGATGGAATTGGCTCCGCCGTCCATCTTTGATTGAATGTTTTTTGTTTTGACACAGTTTGTGAGATGATTCCAAACCCAACAGTGAACCTGCCTGCACACTATTTCCAGTTACCTGCATCCTCTCACCGATCCGAAGCACACAGGCTCAAACTGCGCACTCAATGCCGTTAAAAACACACCAGAAAAAAAAGAACTACAGGAATTGTAATTGGACGTCTTCACAATTAGTGCCTTTGTAGAGCTTTTCAGGGTACCTGAAGCCTGAAGCTTTGCTGTTGGAGACGGACGGGAAGAGAATTTTTACCATTTGACCCGCTCGACGTGCGCTTAAAGCTGCTATATGTAGATTTTAAAACCTTCTTAAAGTGGGGGGTTGCCTTCATTTTGTCAAGAGGACTCGATGTCAGAACGGGAACAAAAAAAGTGTGACGGGAAGCAGCAGTCACACATTTGGATAAACGGGGGAGGTACTCCTTATCAAAGGCTCCTTGTGCCTTTTTATTGACATGGATCCTTTACTCTCTGTCATTTTTAATTTCACGCGTTGACTTCAAAGCCAAGCGGCCCTCTTTCAACCCAGACCGCGACGTATAATAGAAATTGAGAAACCCTTTGGGACGTAAATCCGCATATAGCAGCTTTAACCAGCCGACTCACCAGCCTTAAAATCAGCCGTCATCAGCAAACCCGCTGCACTTGAGACGTTTGAAGTGCTCAAATTTTGTTATTTTCGTTTTGCACTTTGCTCAAGGCTGTTGTGTGTTCAACCCCCCGCCCCCCCAAAACGACTACAACTACCTGATATCCGCCTCGAGTTTCTCCCCTTTCATAAGTAGCGCACGGTGCTCTGCAGTAACACTCTTGTAACTAAATCCAGCACAAGGGACGTGTTAGAAAGGAGCTTTAAACACCAGCTAACTGTTGTGTGTGTGTGTGTGTGTGTGTGTTTCCTGTTTCAACTTAAACTCCCCCTTTTATTCTTTTTTTCTGTGTATGTGTGTGTGATTACAGGAATTGTAACAATAAAGAATAAATCAGCATACTGTATTATCAACTTGAAAGGGGAGGACTTTTAAAGGGATAGTTCATGCAAAAATATCCCATAATCAGGTCACTTTATGCTGTTGTGAGTGACATTTCTGAATTAGACACATTTTTTGGGTGAACTAGCCCTTTATTATCTGATATCTGCTGGGTTTATTAGCTATTCCGACATGCACACAATAAATCAGAATTCTTGTGTGAGTCAAGGGCTTCTTTCTTGCGCTGCTGTACAATCAAAGCGGAGAGAATCCAGCAGCAGAGACGCTTTTAAATACATATAAATATATATTTTTGTTCTTGCCCTGACTTTAGATGGTCTCAGTAGCTAGGAACCCGACCCACCGAGACTTGATGTGTTTTGACTCGAGTGTAATCGCAGTCACGCCTCAGTGTTCACGCCCTCGAAAGTGGGCGCGCCAACCTCGCCTCCCGGGCTGAGATTGATGGCGCTCAACGAGCAGGTCGGTCGGTCAGTGGGTGGGTCGTTCGTTAAAGAGGGGCTGTGACCGGGCGACACATTTCAGCTGCCTAGAGACGAAAAAAGATTCAACACATGAATCAGCTGCGAAAATAAATGTTTTTACAGCCAGTGGAGGATGATCTCATCTCGTGGCTGGTTTTAGCTGTTAGTCCGAGTGTCAGTGGTAATTGTTAAAAGCGGAAGAGCTCATGTATGTACTGTGTATCCTCATTGTAATCATCCATTAAATCACCGTGGTGAAAAGAAGCCTTTGATGTGTTCTGTGTCACACCAACACATTTATCAATAATCTGTGATCGACCGCCGTGCTACTGTTGAAAGTCTGGACTCGCATCATAGTCCTCCTCATATGAATTAAATAAAGTGATTCCAGACATCTCGGGTTTGGAGTGAGCTTTGTTTTTCTTTTTTATTTCTTGTCTTTCACTGCCAGGAAAGAAACTGGGTTAGTTCCCACCTTTGTTCGACTGCGGTCCCAACCCGCAAAGCTCTCATCCACTGGGAGAGTCCGGTGGCCTCGGGCCGACGTGCTCACTCTCACCTTTGTGGCCTGATCTCAGAACTCTCAAAACTAGTGATTATGGTTTTGTGCTTAAGTGAGGCTTTGTTGTGCTGAAATCGGCAAAAAATAAGAAAGCAGGGGGCTGGGTGTTCTTGTCGCCGTCAGCTGATACAAGATTCGGGATTCACTTAGATTTAAGGTCGCTCAGCGAGGTCATGATGTATCTAAACTTCTCAGAAAAGTTTGGAAATGTTATTTCAGTTAGGCCTGTCATAATAATCAATCAATAAATTAATCGCACGATAAATGACAACGAACCTGATAATTTTGCCGGCCTCAATATATGTGCATGCGTGTTTGTTTTCCTCGTCTCACGCGACCAAACAAGCTGGACGTCAAGAGGGTTCACTCTGTGCATCGCTCTCAGCACCTGGGCGCGTTGGTTCCATAGAGGAATGAATGGAGTGAACCCTCCTGTTAGTCATCCAGACTCTTTGTGTCATTGGAGGACATGATAGTTTATTGCTTTTTAAAGGGTGTACTTTATCGTTACAATTTTTTTCAAATATCAATATTAATGTTGACAAGAATATCATTTATCGCCAATAATTTGTGGGACAATATATCGTCCGGCAAAATTTGTTCTTGTGACAGGCCTCATTACAGCAAATCATTTCTCCTCCTTACTAATACCAATAGGTGTTAGTGATTAGTCACCTTTACAATGACGTACAACTTGTAACGGTTGTGCATTCGTGGAATGAACAACAAAGTAAAACGTGTGGGTAACGCCCGCAGAAACTGTGCCAAAATCTCCAGTCACACACCTGTGACTGACACACACCTGTGTGTGTGTGTGTGACTGACACACACCTGGCAGCAAATCAAACTCAAAACAAGAGTGACAGGAGGATATTGCAGGGGGGGCGTTAACCACATGTTTAGCTGTGTTGCTCATTCCGTTGTACCTCGTTGTAAAGGTGACTAATCAGGCATTCCAACGTTAAAAACAACACCAATTGGTATTAAAAGGGGAGAAATGATTGACTGATTTAATGTTTCCAAACTTTTTTTGAGGGGTTTGCACGGCTCCTGCGAAGAAATACTCACCCAAAATGTAAAATTCTGTATTTTGTATGTTCTTTTAATAATCATTGTTGGCCAAATTGGGGTTCATGTGATTACAAAGGCTAAATACCATTTTGAGCCAGTGTTACCATATATTGTTGGCCTCTTAGCAGAATTGCTGGGGCATATTTGAAGGTTTTTGACAAGACAGTTATCACAATTGGGCCAAAGTATGACAATTATTTGCCCAAAATATGACAATGGGGCAAACGATATGAATCTTTTAGCTCAACACTAATGCTAACGCTCAGGAACCATCAACTAAAACACTTCACCAACCTCCAAATTCACTAACAGCAGTCTCACATACACATTTATGGGGATTCTCATGTCGTGACGGCACAAAGAGGAAAAGTTGAGCAAAGCCAGGGTTCGTCCTCAGGGAGCCATGAACGTCTGCCCGAAACCCACGAAACAGCTATTGATGTTTCATAAGACGTGTGATTGAAGACATTAAAAGCTGGCAGGATCCAGCTTCTGGGAACCACAAATCAAGCACCCTTTTGACACATTGTGGTTTGTACGAGCCGGTGACGTCCAGCCTCGGTTCAACTCAGCAGAGAGCCTTTTTCTCGCTGCCCTACTTCTTCACATTGAAATGCAGCAGCCATCTACATCGGAGACGCCGCCGTGCCGGTGCCCGGGTTCCACTTTAATTGATCATTACGATGCAGCCGCAGTGTGACGCCGCTTTGAAGTACGAATTCCCGATGATGTTTGCTTTTCCATTTGCGGAGCTCGCCGCCTCCAGAATGCGAGCAGCGAGACCAAAGTCTTCGCTTCTTAATGCTTCTTCCGCTTTAACGGGGCCAGCTGTGGCTCAGGACCCAGAGCGGGTCAGCCGCTAAAGCCCGGCTTGGCCCGCGTCCACGTGTCAGAGCTTGCTCTTAGCGAGGCAGATGGGCGCCGCCGGCACCTGGCATGACTGCACCGCCACGGGCCGAGATGTGACGGCGGTTTGTTTACCATTTGGATTTACTTTATTGTCAGACTACTACTCACTAAATTTGTCTTGCACTTTGGTAGCTCAATTTACAGACATTTCAACAAATAACCAAACACTTAACATGACATACAAACAGAGCATCACGTAATGACATAATTATAATTGCATCCATTAGATAAAAAGAACTTCACATAATTGCCAAAGACAGTTTTCATAGCCCTTTAAAGTGCATTTGATCGGGGATTAAGCTCCATGTTTGATTTTGGGATTGACTGATGCACAAAAGTGTGTTTCCTCATGCATCAGGGCATCAGCCCGTAATGTTCTGATTAGAACACCAACCGGTTCTGAGCCTGAAAAGTCATCTCATTGAAAGCAACATTTAAAGGGATAGTTCAGATTTTTTTCTACATGAAGTTGTATGAGATCCTCACCTTCAGTGTCGTTCATCAGCAGTGACTTTTCCCCCACTGCGTGCCGTGAGCGGAGTTCCGGCCCGGTTACGGTGTTGCACAAAGTAGTTCCGTCCAGTTGCTGGGGTCACATGGATAAAGCGTTTTGCTCCAAAAAACAATATGCGTTCAAATCCACCAATTCTTGGCTGCAAACAAGTCTGACCTTGCAATCACCTGCTACTATTTCCCTCCCTTTGTATCACTGCGCGCACCTTTCCATCAGCTGAAGGAGGAAGGAGACGGAAGGAGACCGCTGTGATGTGTGTTCTCTCGTGTTGCAGCTCTCTCCTTCCGAGCATATAAACGCCATGAAACAGGTAATGAAGGTGCGCGCAGTGATACGAAGGGAGGGAAAATAGTGCCGGGTGATTGTGAGGTCGGACTTTTTCACGGCCAAGAATTCATGATGCAAATGTATAACTCTTTTGAACACATGTTGTTTTTTGGAGCAAAACGCTTTATCCGTGTAACCCCAGCAACTAGACGGAACTACTTTCTGCAACACCGAAACCGGGGCGGAACTCCGCTCACGGGACGCAGTGGGGGAAAAGTCACTGCTGATGCGCACCGTGAGGGTGTCATACAACCTCTCGTCAACAAATCCAAACCATCCCTTTGATATTCAATGACGGTAACTCTGACACCAGTTATTGCGCCCCCCCCGCCCCCCCCCCGCCTGGCAGGAAATGAGTCGGCCCCGGTAACCCAATTTAACGGGGATCTGCTCGGCGATAACTGAGAGAACTCCCTGGCGACGGTAAGATAAGCATGATGGGAATTTGGGAATCTAATCTGGGCGTGCTGTGTTTGTAATTGTTCTGCCCAGAAAGCTCCAGCAGTAATAAAGAAATCCCAGAGCTGTTTAGATCGCACGATTCCAGCCAACTGATTTCCTCCCGCAGCCTCGCCACATTTCAGTGAAAAACTCATCCTGTGTCGCACTGGTGGATTATTGTGTTTCTCATCTTTCCCGTGCTCATTCGTTCGAAGGCCTTCACTCACTCGCTCACTCTGCACGGGTCTAGTGCGGCCTCTCCGAGTGTCTATTTGGAGATTAGAGCAGATTAACATAATCTTGACCGGGAGAGTAAATCCAAGGTGCATCACTCTCTCTCTCTCTCTCTGCAGGGACAGAGCGCCTTTCCACAGTTAGTTCTCTGTAACAATCTTCAAAGCGCCCATAAATCAAATGTATTATCTGTATTATTCATGTGATCATCTGCCATCACTGGTAATAAGAGCCTGATGGATAAATAACATTTAATACGAACAATAATGTCACTTTTGATGTTTTTTGGGGCCGACATAAGAGCCTCATAAGAGGACATCAGGTTGGTTGGCTCCTCCCCTTCCTCTCCTCTTCTTCTAAAAGGCCGCGTGTCGACCCGCCGGTGCCGTAATCAGATTAGCCAGACTGGGATTAAACCACTGCATGCCAGAGTAATGACCAACACTTTCTTTTTTTCTTTTATTCTTCTAGAATCCACGTTTAGGAAAACCGTCTCAGGGAATATCTCGCGCTGAGAGGAGCGAGCGCAGTGTTCCTCTGCGGAGAGCGTGACACAAACACGCGCCGGATGTCACATTTTGAAATAAACAAATGACGACAAATCAACCTTCCCGCCGACATTTGGCTGCGGGTCCTTAAAAGCCTGTATTCATGCATTTACCGGCAGGATGAGGTGGTTTGGGTTTGGGAGCGCTGGGCTTCCAGATGATCCACCCGGGGTGAGACCACCTAACACAACATTCCACATTGGGCGTGCAGCTATTCACAAGCCTGTAATAACACGCAGCCACGTGCGCACGCAGCACATACATGCAGCGCGAGTCCAACCAGAGCCGCCGCTTCCAAACGCAAAGAAAAGAATCGACGTTTACTGTTTGTTTTGTTTTTAAGCCGCGTCATCATCGTACACATCAGCTGCTTAACAGTGTTTCTGTAGCGAACTCGCTCTGCAAGTTTGTAATTGTTGGGTTTTTTGGGGGTTTTTTTGTTCCTTTCCTTACATAATTTATCACAGAGGCGCGCGTTCCCTGCCAAGATTTTCAGGGCTTGTCTGTCACAAAGCCACAGCTATTTTCTCCCTCAACAGTCGCAGACATGTTGAGAACACAGAGGCCCGAGAGAGGATCGCGGACGACATTTAGATTTTCAGAAAAATGACAGAAAATCAATCGACATGTAATTGTTAGAATGTGCTTTAATGTCAATAATGCTTCCCACTTAAAGTAATGGGATTTTTGTTCAATTCGATTCAAGTTAAACCAGTCTTATAAACCATATATAAACTGTTACAATATATTCTGGATTATAAATGTGTGAAAAAATCTGTGTTTTGGGAAAGTGAGTTTAAAAGTATAAAAGTCTTTGCCTATGGCTCAAAAAAAAAGATTTTTAAGAGATAAAATCAGCAGTGCGGGTGAATGGCTACTTCTTTGAAAGGCCGCCCGTCTGCTGTCACTCCATGCTTGATGCCGAGCGAGATTATTGATCGTATCTGAGGGAGGACTCCTCCATCAGCAGACCTGCCACACATGGTTTTGCTCAGGAGGAATTCCGCCTCGCCTTCCATCACGTGTGCGACTCAGCAGAAGTTCACAGCAGCGGGCCGGGACGACGACTCCTCCTGGGGGCCCCGGCGGGCTCGGCTCAGAGCAGAATAATCGCCCTGCTTCCCGTGTTTATCTCACTGACCCAACATTGTTCTCTTTACAGACGCATTCCCGGAGATTGCAGAGTCGCAGTGCGTCAGACGCGTTTCATAATTATTAATGCTAAGCAGGTGCTGAGTGAAGTGCTTGCATAAGTTTGGTGTTTAACGAGGATTTTATGTAACGAGCTGCGAAACTTTCCTCAAAGCCCCGACTAATAAAACCTCAGTCTCCTGTCATTATTATGACTCACTCTGAGAAATCCGCTCAAAACAGGAAAAAAAACACTGGCATGAAGAATTACATCTCAAATGTAAAGTCATCAAATATAGGAAATTAAATTAGTTTAAATAAGCACACGGTGGAGATTTTCCAGTGTGGGAATTTTCTCTTTCATAGAGCCAAGAGAATCAAATATTTGGGATTTCTGTTACTCGCAGGGTAAGAAATTGGCTTTGGATCGTGTGTGTGTGTGTGTGTGTGTGTGTGTGTGAGACATTTAATCAACTTAACAACAATTGTTTTGCACATTAATCAACAGTTTAATCAAAGATAAAATGATCCTGATCGTATGCACACTGGCAAACAAAGTACAATCGTTCTTTTATATTAAACAGTCAGACCATGAGAGTCAATAAAGTTTGCTATATTTACCAGCGTCCTCGTGCACGAGTTGATGAAGGAATTTCATGAATGAGCGAAAGAATGCGGGGAGTGTTGACCACGTTCTGTTCAAACAGAGGGGTTGTTTTTTTTGTGGTCAAATTACAAACACTTAGAGTGATGGGCGCGCTCCCCTGCCACACACACACACACACACACACGTCTCTCTGTGGCCTTCGCAAACATCTGGAAACACACGGCAGGTTGTTTTCCGTGTTACAAGTAAAACTGGAGAGCAACAATCGGACCGCAGGCATTTCCTCAGTGTGCAGTCAACAGGTACGACCATAAAAACTCTCCAGGTTTTTCCAGGAGAGTCACACTCAATCTGTGAGAAGTTCATAAAAGTCTTTTATGAGGCCGTTTCTCACCGGGGCAGATTGCATCAAGTGGTTACTGGCAACAAAAGGAGCCTGAAGAAAACGTCCTCCAGAGATAAATCCCTCTTGATCTCCTCGGTCTTTCACCGTTGATCCCCCTGAGATGGGTAAAAAAAAAAAAGTGCCAAGCTTGACGAACCAGGCGTTCAGTCGAACATCAGCAAGTCCTGGATGCTCCACTGAAGCCTCTTGCAGGCCTGAGCGGCGCAGGTCTCCGACAGCAGGCCCACGCACACGGCCGCCAGCGACAGACGCCGGCTGCTGTTCAGGATCACTGGGGGAGAGATCGTGTAAACAAACACACTCTTCACGGACAGCGAAGCCACTCTACAGAAATCCCTTCTCTCGTCGGCGCAAAGCAACACAATGTCATTTCTGCTTTATTGGTATAATAGGGAAGAGCAGAAACTCCCGCATCGAGCACCAGACCATTAAAAACACTCAACAACATCTCATTGTTTGCTTCTCACAGGCTGGCTG
Source organism: Mullus surmuletus (assembly GCA_903171835.1). NCBI lineage: Eukaryota > Metazoa > Chordata > Actinopteri > Syngnathiformes > Mullidae > Mullus > Mullus surmuletus. The sequence goes on along the minus strand of CAESWR010000236.1, from coordinate 50,158 downwards.
CCAAATACAACAGGCAGATTTACGACCCCAGAGCTGCTGCTGCTGGTGGTGACATAAACACACACTCACAGACAGACAGACAGACACCCACACAGACTGGTGAAAGACAGTTACATGCTCAGTTTCAGTGTGGTTTCGGGGATAGGTTGGAGTTCTACTGCAACAGGGGAGTCAGTTGCCACCTGCTGGTGCTGGAGAAGGTTGTTTGAATGGTGAAATACTTCCTGAGAGAAATCCCTGCAGTACACCAGAGTAGGAGTGTCCCGATCTGATGATGATTTCAGATATCGGTCCAATATCAGCAGATGAAAAACAAGTATCGAATTATATACACCTGCATCTAAAATCTCCGATAGAAGCGCTCCAGCATTTGTAGGATTTATTGAGGTTCTTTTTCAAGGTCTTATATTGTATTTTTTATTTATTTCATTCAATTGTAGAATATTCTTATGTTTAAGGTTCAAATGTATGTAACCCGTTGACTAATAATAAGCGTTTTTTCTCATAGCTACTGTTGCTGACTATTCTTCTCTGTTTGAGTAATATCACTTGATCAAGCCTTTTCTAACATTCCATACTACAAAATAAGTAATAAAAGTATGTATGATTCATGCTGATATATGTATCGTATCTGCCAATACTCAAGGCTGCAACATCTGTAATGTATCGGATGTGAAAAAGTTGTATCAGGACGCCCCTATACCAGAGCATATTTTAAGTTAGAAATTTGATGTAACATCATCATAATGACCGTTTGTTGCCATTTTTAAGGTAAGAAATAATGCAGCCGGCAGACGTTTTCTTTGGTTAATTGTTCCTTTTTCCCCCCTAAAAACGGATTGAATGGTTTTCGATTCAGAAGTGCTTCTCCTACCTCGGATGGCCTGGGAGTTTGAGGTGAGCACAAACAGCTTGATGAGGCCCAGGCAGAGAGGAGAGTAGTCGTGCTCCCAGATGACGGCGGGGATGAGCAGCACTTTGCCATAGCAGGACAGCAGCAGGGCTCTGAGGAGCAGGTGGAGCTCCACCGTCCGACCCAGGAGACGTCCCGCCACCAGCCAGAGGAAGAAGAGGACGCTGCTGCAGAAAGCCGACAGCTCTACGGCAGCAACACAAAGAGGCACAGACATGCGTTTCATCTCAGTTTGGAGTTACTGGTGCTCTGCAAAGAAAAACAGGTGCACAATCATTCAAGTAATTTGATATTTTATAGTCTTACCGAGGGCGGCTAGAGCAAACATGCTGTAGAATTCCCGCTCCTTGGTGTATCTGATAATGTCAGCGGGGTCATTGCTCGACTCGGAGCCATGGAGCGACGACCACCTGAGGTAGGCCTCACACAGCAGGCAGAACACACACAGCTTCCAGTGGATCTGCGGGGGCGGCACCAGATGTTCACACACACGTGCAATGACAAAGCATTTTGTGTGTCACTGTGATGCCAATTTATTTCATGGGTTTTTTTTTTCCAACGTCACTCACATCCAATCTCGTGTTGAACAAAATGTGCCTGAAAGCCTGCGTCTTGCACAAGATGGCATCAATTAGGATGATAACTGGATCATATTCAATGTACTTGTCCACTGGCTTCTGGCACGACTCCTATTGTGAGAGAAGACACACACATGAAATCTATTTAAGCTCTTTATAAATGTCCATATTACTGAATAGAACTTGACACTTGCAGAAATCGAGCAGGGCAAACTTATCCCATGAACGTACACCGCACAGATCAGATGATATATGAGAGTATTCACAACAAATGTAACATTTTGCGCCCAATACACGTGTTGTTTGCATCATTAGCCTGTAAGCAGCTTCTCTTGACGCTTAAAACCGATTGTTTCTTTGAAAGATTACTAAGTACTGGAAGCTTCAGTGTATCTTTGCAGCAAACCGCGTTAGCTTGCGATGCTAAACCAGAATGCTACAAAGTAAGGCGGGAAAAACGCGTACACATAACGTGGTCTTCAGGATGCCGTTGCTGTAGTCCCTGTGCAGCTCCGTCGCTTTTTTGTTGCATTCTATGCACCTAAAGACAACTTTCCCCATTCTTCCCTCTGAGAGCAGCTACGAGGGAGCTAACATGACAGATATCCGCACCGGAAGTGGACTGGTCTCCGCAGCTCTGCGTCCAAAATAAAAGCCCGAAGCTGTCAGCTTGAGGGTCTGCGTTTCTAATGCCGGTGTGTTTACCGATTTGACATTTTATTTATTTATTTTATTATTTATTATTATTTTATTATTTATTTACAGTATGGGATGTTAAGAAAATAAGTGTAGTTACAAATTCTAATTCTGGTTAAAGGTTTTATTTTCATAAGAAATCAAGATATGTGTTTTGTGTTCTTCTTTTTGGGCAGATACCTTGAAAAAGCCAATTTTGTTGTTCTTTCTTCTTTAACCTCTCCAGTACTTTCTATATTCTTGTTTTTATATGGTAATTGTCTCTGTCATTTGGTGCAAATAAACAATAACCAAAGACATGTGCTGTCAGTGATGTACATTTTTAATTTTGGAGTGCTCAACATAACTGCTCAACATAACATAAAAGTCTTTAAAGGTTTTCAATATAATTGAAGTTCACTTTTGGGACCCTGGTGTGCAGAAGAAAGTACGAGACAACGATGAAGCCAGTACCCGTTTTAGTTTGAAAAACCTCGACGGAACACCCCATTAACGCTGCTTTTCGCTTCACCCCGCAGAACCGGTTTGACAGCCGCGGGGCACGCCGGGAAGCGTAGTCTTGCGCGTCGTGGCGACTTGCGGCTCTCGCTTCCCGCAGCCTCGCGCGTGAGGGGGGCGTGTCGGCTCGGCTTCGGAGGAGCCGCCGCAGCTTCCGCTCTCGAGCGTCACACACATGTAGCCCCAACATGGCCCCTGCCAGCCGGGCCGCCGCCGTAGTCGCGCTCTCGCTGCTCTGCCTGTGTCGGGCCGTGGTCTCCACCGAGTATTTCTCCACTCTCACCTTGTTCAACAACGAGCTCCACAAGCAGGGATGCAGCTCGCTGTCCGAGTGGGAAGAGTACGCGGCGGACTGCGGTAACGTCCCTCTCTCTCTCTTTTTGTCGGTTACTTTGCCACGTCCTCCCCGGCGCGAGCGCGGCTAGCTAAACCGCTGGAAGCTAACGTCAGGAGGCTAACAACAACAACCCCCGGACCCCCCGGTCAGGGGGGGGAGCCCGGAGTGAATGGGTTTTTTTGGAGGGTATTAACCGTGAATATTCGCTGCGTTTCGTGTACTCAGCGGCGGGGGTAATACTCGTGACAAATACTGTCGCATACTCGTAGAGGTCAGCGCCAGACTCCATTCATAAAAGTCGTAATTCGGGTGTTGCGTCAGCCGTAAGTGCATGTTTAGGCCGAGCGTGATTAAACGGCAGTTGAGGGAGCGCTGTAATTAACAGGGAATCCCAGGGGCGCTTGGGAAATGTAGTTTCTCCCCGTGCTCTGCTGAGAGGAGGACTTCAGGTGGAGAGAAAGTCCACACAAAAAAAAACAAGCACTACAAATTTGAATTACAAGCTGAATATTGGAAGTCCAGGCCACCTTTGATCCACTTTGCCTTTGAACCTCTGCAGAAGTTGCAGCTATCTGTGTGGGGTAGCTACTAAAATATGTGTTTTATCATAGAAGGATAACAGCTGTGACACAATATTTGCGTCACATAAAAGGCTGCCGTGTTTGATTCTTCAGCGGGTTCAGAAGAAGAAAGATCCTTGAAATCGCTCGCGTGACGACACTTGCGTGGCCCTGAGAAGGTGCAGGTTTATGATTAAAAAAAAGTCCACCTCGCTGTGGCTGTTTTTCCACTCTCTAGTCCCACATTATTTGAATTAAATGTCGCTTTTAAAGAGCTCTCAGGCCCGTGTGGAGCTGAAAGACATCTAACAAGTTCGTCCTTCGTCCGTTCAATCTTTAAAACCCAATTTCAAAGATCTTGAAATGGAAATACACTTGGTTGTGAGGGAAGGGTATGTTCTGTTTTGTTGTTTTTGTTTGAGAGAGGCCTTGGATAACCTTTAATGAATGGGGCCGTGTATTTCAAAGAATGTACTCCTGATGAACTTGCACGTACACACACACACACACACACACGTCTCCATCCAGATAATTGCAGTAAAGATGTGTACAGTACATACATTGGAAATGCTTATCTTTGCAGAGTCATCCATCTTGCAGTTGGAGGACCCAGACTGTGAGGAGGGGAGCAACCCACCCTGCGAGTCGGTTTTCTCGCTTAATGCAGAGAAGATACTAGTGAGACAACACACACGCACACTCTTATACACATACAATGGTGTAGCTGTTACATTTTTTTTTGTGGTGGCTGTCATTACCTGATTACATGCAAATGTGACTGGTTCTTCCTTGTCATCACTGCAGTATTTCTTCTTTTTTAGGAAACCCAAAAATGAAATTTAAATGCGGCATGAATTTGCATCATCTCATTGTGTATGCATTAGATCATCCTCCAGGTGGGATTCTACACTGTAAAACCACACAGTGGCCAACTTCTTTTTTGATGCAGCAGAGTCATTATTTCCCACTTCTTCTTTGCTCTCTGTTAGCTTCACACAGGAAATTATTTCACACAGGCTTCTTTTTTTTTTTGCTCTCTCCTCTTACGGCGCTTTAATAACTTCTGTCCACCTTCTTTTTTTCTTCTCTATGTTTTTCGCAGAACCAAGCCAAGTTGTTTATAGAACAGAAAAAAATCCCCTTCCCCGTAGATAACCACAACACAAACGAAGAACTGGGTGAGTGTGTGTGTTTGCACACCCTTCTTTCCAGACCGGGAGATCGCGTTTATGTCGATGCCAGGCCAGTTTGTACGGATTAGCATGATTGATGTCTCTATTATGTGTGTGTGTGTTTTGCAGCCATCGGCTATGTTCTGATAGGCAACGGTCTTTACGATGAAGCCATCAAACACTTCTCGCTCCTCTTGCAGGTGTGTTTTCATGATGACACCACTTTTTCCTCGTCCTCCTCTGTCTTGTAATAACCGGTACACATTCCTGGTCGTCAATGCAGGGCGACCCAGAGCTGGTGAGCGCCATCTATGGGAGGGGCATCGCCTATGGGAAGAAAAGTATTCAGGTGAGGGGGGCAGTCACTAAAGTTCACAAAAAAATGTGTGTGTGTGTGTGTGTAATAAGCCACTTTCACATTCAGACTTGGATGTGTGTTCACCACATCTCGTTTGTATGCAACCAGGATTATGCAAAAACAAACATGCACATTTCCATGGAATCCAGACAAAGGGAGTGGGGGGACATCTGTTCTACAGCAGTGTGCGATGCAGACGCAGTGTGTTTTACTCTTTAATTTTATTCTGCGCACCCCTGAAGTTATTTGCTAAATGAATACAGATGTCTTAAAGAGCGCTTCACCCAAAAAATTCAAATCAACCAACCCTGCAGAATCTTTATTTGTAAATAATGTAGTTTGCTCGTTAAGTTTTCCATCTCGGAATTGTAGAATTTTGTCTGACGGCAGATTTAGATTCACAGACCACAGATTCAATTTGTCGGGTTGTGCCCTCGAGAAAGAGCCGCCCTTTTTTTTTATGATTGATTTGTTCACTCTGCGACAAGCTTGTTACTCATCAGAAATCTCTCTCTATTTCTGTCTCCTTTTCTCCTCTGCCAGGACATAAAAAATGCTGACTTGGCATTGTACGAGCTCAACCGAGTCATCACCCTGGAGCCAAACTGGCCGGAGGTCTACGAGCAGAGAGCAGAGGTGAGGGAAGTTGCTCTATGTCACAATTTCTACGCCAAACTCTGGCCTCTGGAGCTCCCGCGGTGGCACATTATGCACTTCTATGCTCTAATAAAAAGCTCTTAGTGGTTATCATCGCTGCCAAAAGCAATGTAATAATTTAGATGACACACTCGCAGCTTTTTTTTCTCCACTCCAGCAGAGCAGCGATATTTTTATTTTACTTTTCTAAGATGGAATTTGCACGTTGCAACCTGCTTTTTACTAGAATTAAGTTCAGATACATTTATGATGCAGATAGAGAGGAAAAAGAGAAGCTTGTTTTTGTTTGTTTGTTGTTTTTACTTGCCTCCACAATGCAGGCGAAGAACTCTTCCTTCACGGGCTGCCATTTGTGTGTGTGTGTGTTTGTGCGTTTAGATCCTGTCTCCTCTGGGTCGTATCAGCGAGGCTCTGGGTGACCTGACCAAAGCCATCCAGCTGCAGCCCTCAGCCCGCCTCTACAGACACAGAGGAACACTGCTCTTCATCTCAGAGGTTTGAACATCCAATGTTTTGCCCCGTCTCGTGCACATTTAAGTGTGCTTTCTTTCTAACCCC
>CAESWR010000236.1:5029-21535 GCA_903171835.1 Mullus surmuletus | reverse complement strand
CACACACACAAGAGGGAAGCCATAGCATTATTATTTCTGAAGCTCTGATCCCATCACATTTGAAGTGCTAGTTATTTATTTCCAATTTTATGATGCTGCCTGATTATTTCAAACCCCACTTCTCCCCTTTGTCATGCGAGCTTTGGAGACCTCCCAAGAAAAATGACAGTTGGTTGTAATTTCACAGAGATTTTGACCACAGCGACGGGAGAAATCAACGGGGTGCAGATGATTTGTGTCGGGAGGCGGGTCGGGGCAGTGGAGGCGTCAAACAAACACCAGACGTTGGTGTGGGAAAGGAAACATAGTCATTAGTCGCATCGAGAACAAACAGTTTATCTGATTCCTTGGGTTATTTTTGTTCGTCTTGGAAGCCGGAATTATGTCACTCAGCAGCTGGTGAAGTGTGAAACCTAAATGTAGGCCTTTTTTTGGCTGCCACCATCTTCAATTGTTTTAACTGGGTTTTTCCATATTTGGAGAAGAGGGCGGTTTAAGAGCGATTTACCCTCTGTTTTATCCATTCCAAATGGGAGCACAATTAACACCAAGTTCTACTGAAGAAGACTTAAAAATAGGCCATAAATGGAGTGTGGTTTATCAAAATTAGACTTCTTTTTGCAACCGGAGGAGTCGCCTCCTACTGGCCATTAGGAACAATGCAGGTTATAAGGCACTTCTCTCGAAACCTACCACTTATTTCTTGCAGTCTCAGCTCCTAATCCGTGCCAAGAACTCCCCGATGACATCACTATGACATCACCAGGGTCATTTTACCACCTGGCAAATATAACACACAGCTGCTTTTTCAATCAGCCTCACCAAAAATATCCTAATCACACAGTAGCTCGTAAACTGACATGTGGCTCTTTAAAGAACATTTGTTACACATATTAAACTTGAAGAGAAGACAAGTCCGCCAGTCGTGGCCTCGTGTTTGGGTCATAATCCAAACATCTCCATCCATGATGTCATCACCTGGGGAGCGGCCAGCAGACACTATTCACATGACGTCTTTGCTCAGGAGCACTTATTTGCACTTTTTTCAGCCAAATGAGCCCAAATGTTGATTGGCTCGTGCTCCAACCAGCAACAACTGTGCCCTTCCCACACACACACATACACACACACACAAACACACAACATCAGTGAATGGGCTCAGTGTCTCACTCACACACATGTAATGACGTGAGTGACTTGTTTAGTAAGAAAGCGGTTACAGTTGCTTATAAAGAACACACACACACACACAACACACAGAGTGACATGCAGACCTGACCTGTGTGGGCGGCGCGGCGGGGACACACACACCCGGGCAGCAGAAACACAGCAGCAGAGCGAGCGAGGCGGCGACTGGTCCCATTTTCAGCTTCCAAACTCTTCCCTCAGCACCAAGAACTGCCTGTGCACCTCTCCTCCCTCCACTCTCTCTCTCTCTCCGTCTGCCTGCTCTCTCCTCCTCCTCCTCTCTCTCTCTCTTTCTCTCTCTTTCTCCCTTCACTTCCCTCCTGCCTCCCACTGAGATGCGATCCAGGACGTAGAGAAGCAGGAATCTACCATCAGATGAATGAATGAGAGCTGGTGGACACACACACACACTTCCCAGGTGTTAGAATCTGTATCTCATCTCCACTGACCGTCATCCTCTCTCTCTCTCTCTCTCTCTCTCTCTCTCTTGCCAGACAGGAAAGCCTTTTTGTTCTCACTCCCACCTCCCACTTCCACTCTTTGTGTAAACGCTGCAGCTTTCACACAGGGGGGTGGGTCGGACATCTGTAAACCGTCCAGAGCTCTGTGACTCGTGTGTGTGGTGGTGATCGATCCACCGATGTAAACAAACAAACGGTCTCCACGGGCAACCGAATATCTCTGCATCTGTTCGCCGCAGCATCTCTGCAGCCCTGTCCCGTCTTGAACATCCCCGAGGCGCACCGGCACCATCTCGCACACATCTGCACTCCCTTGCAAGCTTTCACCTGCACACACCCGAACCGCCGTTACTCCGGGATGAGGTTTATCCCGGTTGCCATGGAGAGCAATCTTTTGACACGCCGCTGTGATTTCCCGGACCTCCCAGCGTGCAGTGTTACTGAGGCCGAGGCAAAATCCTCCACAGGTTTTTCACTTTTGGGCTGCAGATGCAAACACTGTTGGACTGCTGTGAGACACTTGCAGACACACACACACACACACAGTAAACACAGGCCTTTTAGTAATCTGTCCTGCTTGCCAAGCTTTAATAGCATAATTACATAAATCAGCGGGATGAGAAATGTGGTATCATGAATCTGTTTCGGGGGAAATTCCACATAAAAGTAAAAGAGAAATGTCTTATGTAAATGCTTCTGTGTGTGTGTGTGTGTGTGTGTGTGTGTGTGTGTGTGTGTGTGGCTATAACAGGCGGTATGCCAGTTAAAATGCCACAAGAATCCAGCAGAGTTTCCAGGGAAGCGACCGAGTCAGGGCGCTGGGATGTGGAGACTGGGCGGAGCTCCAGCAGCGTCTGAGGGACGGCCGGACGTCTGCTTGGACGCAGCTGCTCCAGTCCGAGCTGGATTCCAGTCACTCCTTTTTTTTGTTGTCGTTTCCAGACAGTTTGGACTCTAACACGAGGCTGGAAAAAAAGATAAATAATGATCACACCCTCCCCCATCCTTGTTGTGACCGTTTCCAAGGGAACAAACTGCATGACTGCATTCAAATTAAACATCTATTAACAACAATAAGTTTAATAGGGTTGCCTTTCTTGGTTTTAGTTCAAAACAACTAACAACTAAAACAACTTTTTTGATTGGACAACAGAGATAATTTGAAAATGAGGGAACTTTCATCATTATTGTACATTTCTTTTAAACAAATTAAATAAACACCTACTGATAAACCTAACTGGTTTGTGCCCCTGTTGTGTGTGTTATGTCACCATATGTATGTTTGTATCCATGTAAAGCACTTTATAACCATGTTTTCATAAGTGCTCTACAAATATGTTATTATCATATTATAACCACATAGTTGCAGTTGGATATTCCCTTGTATTTACATGAAATATAATGTCATGACAAATACTAAAGCTTTCTTATGCAGCACTTTGAAATCATAGCACATAATAAGACCAGATTCTTCAACTGCATTTAGTTTGTGGCTGTTCTGACCTCTAACTCTCCAAAAGTTGTTCATCTTGGAGGTGGTTTGCTCTCAAAAAATGAGCCAGACAGCCTCATTACTCTAATATACAAGGAAACATGCTGTTCCACACTAACAGTCCAGTCTCCGGTATGAGGTCAATACGACGCAATAATATTCAATCAGCCGAATATTTGTTGTAAATAATGAAAAAAAAACCCCAGCAGTGTGCGCACAAAGCAGCCATTCAGGTACTGGGAGTGCTGGGTGGTGCTGCTTCTGGGAGGCGGCTCAGCTGGACAGAGGTGCTTCAGTTGCTTCACGGTGAGCGCTGGATGGATGCTATATTTAGATCGGATACACGGCAAACCAGCCTAAAATCCAGAAACACCTCATGAAATGATGCACACAGTGAGATACGCAGCGTAAAGAAGGAAGATTTAATTCGTTTTTGCAGATAAATCCGAGTCTGAGTGGATTTTGCACACAACAACACAGCAAAACACGGCCTTTGCACAAAATAATCATTCCGAGGGCTTCAAACAAACACTTATTGTGAGGGTGGGGTGGCTCCCACAGTGACAGTGAAGGGTGTCACCGGGACCCCCCACCGCTATCAGATGGCTCCGACCCTGCGTGAGGACAGCTCTTTACACAGCAGACACTTTGACGTGAAATAGTGGGCAAAAACACACACACACACAGGTGTTAATAATCATGTTAATGACGGCTTTGGCGCAGAACTTCGAATCATTGGATTGGTAGCACCTGTGTTTACCTTAATGGCAGCTGTGGAAAAGGTTGTTTTTCCCGTTTTCCTTTGTTTTTAAACCCACAGCACAAAGAAGTTGCCTCCGCTTTTTCACAGATACTTTGAAATTGAATCACTTTCCTTCAATTTCCACCGTTTAATGGAAAAAAGGCACGCCTCTTGCATCACGGTGATTTAGTATTTGATGTTGTCCCCTCATATCCTGTTACTATGCGGCACAAGCTCTTTCCTCTCACGGGACGCTGCAAACCAAACTGAATCAGATGTGAGACAAGTATCAGTTGTTTTATAGCCTGGAAAGTCTTGTGTGTCCACTCTAGACTGAAATATCTTTGCTTTACTTTGTGTGTGTGCGCAGAGCAGACAGTGGTGGTGCCTGACAAAAACAATCCGATCATCTTCATATGCGAAAAGAGCCTAGATGTTGCATGATCCTCGCGTTGCTCTACTTATGCATTATGGAAGATGCGCCGTTATGCTCTTGCTTCCTTAAATAGACACGACTGCACCCGGGGGAGACGTCGAATCCAGGCCTGACAATTCTGAAGTGGGCCAACGTTTTTGCGTTACACCAAATGAAAAAGCGCATGAGCTGGAGGAATCAATGTCGCAGCAACATCGGCCACTCGGAGGCAAAAACTTCCAGATCCCACAATCGGTTATATAATCTCTTGCTCCTATAATTACGGATAGGAATGAAGACAAAAAAACGGCAAATTGGTTGGCTTTCTTTTAATACCTTCCTTCCAATGTGTGACCTCAAAATGGATGAGTATAGTATACATGTATAGCATCAAATACAATCGGCGGATTGATATAAAATTCATTAAAATAGTACTCTAGTCCTGTAAACTGGATTGTATATCTATGACACAATGTGGTACAAATCACGACATGCCTACCCGTCCACCTAAAAACACGATAGAGTGCGTTGCGCGTTCGTCGGGGATGCAAAGGAGCTTGGCAAGGGAGGGGTTGGCGAGGAGCTAAACCCACAAAAGTTGTCTGTAACAGGTTCCCACAGTCCGTCAGCTTTCCATGACTAAGTTCTCCTTCATGGCCCGCACAGATTTTTTCTGTTTTGGTTAAACGGCAAAGAACACAGGAGACTGGCTTCTACTGCAGCTGGGCGCAGATAAAAAAAAAGGTGGAAAATTCATCATGCAATATTCATGTAAAGTGAAATCCCATGAGTTCAGTCTACCGTGATATTAGAGGAATTCTATGAGCGGCCGGAAAACTATCTGAATGACTCCGACTTCACCTTCAATTGCACTATTTCACTCGGGTGCTCGGTGCTACTACAAGCTTTTAGGCATATATCGTATAAATAACAAAAAATAAAAAAGGATCAGGATGTCACGCAGGTAGTGTTTGCATGCTAAACTGTCCGTTGCTGCTCGGTTAGTGTCAAAGAGGATAAATAAATGTGAAGGCAACGCCGACCGCAAACCGTGCTTTCTCACTGTGAGCAATGCTGACAGGTTTCATCGAAATTACTGCGGGCGATTTGCCAAGATGCTCATGTGATGAGATAAACACCACAATAACGTCTTTGCAATAAATCACCCAGGTTGTCATTTTACAGGATTTTACAGGAAGCCGCAATATGCAAATAGTTATCAGGGATCAAAGGGGAGCGACTTAAGTGTTAGTTTGCCAAGAACTTGTACCCTTAAAAGGTCACAGAAAATTCGAACTTTCTCATGGCTTTCGTACCGTTCTTGAATGCAAAACCATCAGCAAATAAGATTAGATCATAATTGATATAATTCCAAGTAGAATTTCAGGCGTATTACTGTGATGGTAGTCAGCTAGCTGACCACAAAACATTGTTCCGCTGTAAAATAAAAAAACAGACGATAAAAACCAGACACCAAACAAGGAAAAGCAAAGCAAGGCCGCAGCATTTTCTCCCAATGAAGTGTAATTTGGATACATTACACTTGAACGTATCTGTGTGTGTGTGTGTGTGTTTGTGTGTGTCCTCCTTAGTGACACCCTGACGCTTCTATCTGCTCCTGTAGAAGAACGTCTGTAGCTGCAATTTAGCGAGCATCTTTTGTCAATATCAGGCTGTATAAAGTGCGGAGTGTGTTCGGCATAAGGGATGTCAGCATTGATGTCAGTGGGAATGCACAGTGGGGGCCAGCACACACACACACACACACGCATACACACACACATACATACACACAACATACACACAACATACATACACATTCTGTGAGGTTTAGTCCCCTTTTAACTGAGTAATTACTGGGCAGGAAGAGTGAGAGGGGGGATGTTTGGCAAAAGCTTCAAAAGGGGAGGAGAGCGGGGGGGGGGCTCTTCTACCAGCACACAGGCGGTGAGATAATGTCTCAACAAGCCACTGTAGATAATTACAAAGATATAATGCGGTAATCTCAAAAAGGTCTTCTTAAATCTAGACGTGGAATAATGTAGTCATGGCAGTGTGGTCCTTCTTCTGAGTGACAATGGGGGTGACTCATCCAGAGCGGCGGCCGGGTGCGCCCTGAGCGTTACCAGTTGTCAAGGAAGTCGAATCCGGTCTTGAGGATGTTGTTGCTCGTGTTGAACTGACGGGTGGGAGAGAGTGTGGAGACAATGTCACACAGTGCATTTACATGATCACAAAACTGCATTTTAATGTGATTATTTGGTTTAGTTCTCCTGTGTTAACTGAAAGGAATGCTTTTATTTTGAAAAATTTCTATTTCGATCTCAGACATTTATGAGACATAATCATGGTACTCTTTCACCATGCCGTTCAACCTATGTGTGTTTGATTAATAAAAACTTGTGGTGCGTTCCATTTGTACTCGGAAGGCGGAATTTCAGAGTCCTGAGTCAGAAGTTTCAACAGCAGCGCCGCCCTGAAGTCTGAATTCCTACTCCGGAAGTTGGAGAATCCTCACTTCGCTCGTTCCCTTACTCCTCTGATATTCTGTTTATGTAGCACTTCTGATTAGTTTTTGTTGCACTAAATAGGTTGTAAAGAGAGTTTTTTTTCGACATCTACACCTGGAAACGCTGTTGTAGTGTCATTTTTTATGTGTTATGTGGGAAATACAAGCCATGTCACTGGAACACCGATAACCCAGCTCTGACGTCGGAGGTAAATGGAACGCAGCATTGGTGTGTGGACTCACCTGGGAGAAGGCGGGGCTGTTGGGCGAGGCGTCCTGCTCCTTCTCCTTCTCCTTCTCGAAGCTGCTGGGGGCTTTGGGGGATTTGGACAGCGGGCTGGAGGAGAAGACGTCGTCCGGCGTGTTGCTGACGGACGGCAGCGTGCTCTGAGAGCGCTCCCAGCCCGCCACCGAGGAGGAGACGCTGACGGGCAGCGCCGGGGTCGACGAGATGGAGATGGAGGCCGGGGCGGCGATGGAGATGGAGGCCGGGGCGGCGATGACGACGGCGGGGGCGGGAGGCTGCGGGGCGGGGGGCTTGGGCGCGCGCTGCTTGGCGGGCCTGACCGGAGCTGGAGGGAGGGGGTCCACCATCGCTGGCGCCACCACCTCGGGCTCTTTGGCGGGGACAGACGTCTCCTACAGAAAAACACCATCTTTGTATCGCTTTCACGGGTTTCGGCTGAAAGTCTAACTCTGCAAATACGCGTCCGTCCGTCCTCACCTGTCGGAGGTAAGAGGGGAGGGACTTCTCTCCTTTCTCGATGGATTTGATCTGGCTCGGGGTTAGCGAATGGAAGTCCGCCTGTTCTCCCTCCAGCCTGGAACGCTCGGCGCTGATCTTCCAGAACGCAGACTCCTCCTCCGGCCTGCGGATCTCGCTGACGGACACCTTTGCAATCACACACACACATTTTTTAGAATGAGCTGAAAGAGTCTATGATCGAAAAGAAAAAACACGACAAAGGCAGTTATAAACTATATGCTTCACCTTTACAACACATTTTAACACGAGTGCCCCGATACAACTTTTTCACTTCCGATACAAGTTTTGGCTGATACCAATGTCGATCCAATACGATATCAGCAGGAATCCTACATACTTTTATCACTTATTTTAATAGTATGGAATGTTGGAAAAGGCTCCATCAAGTGATATTACTCAAACAGAGCAGAGAACAATCGTCAGTCACCATTTGAGATTTTAGACGCAGGCCGATATAATCTGATACTTGTTTTATTACTTATATTGGACCAATATCAGATATCAATATCAGACCGGGACGCCCCTAATTCTAACTCTCTTTAAACCCAAAATACAAAGAAAATACAACCCCCCAGACGCAGCCTCGTCCCACCTTGGGTCCGGCTGTGTTCTTGCCAAGCTGGCCGGAATGAGGAGCCTTCGCAGCCTTGGCGTCAGCCTGAGAGACGGCGCTCCCCTGGTCGGCACAGCCAGGCGTCAGACTGAAGTCCAGCTGACTCTGAAAGACCACACGGGGTTTATTCAACCACAAAGAACCCACAGACATCGACATCAACCTCAAGCACTTACGGTTCACCTAATAACAACAACAACAATATAACAATACTAGTGTCCAGGATGTGTATCGTCTATCCACTGTGGGACAAAGACAACACAGCCACAAAGCTATGAAATACTGTCAGCTGCATGACCTTTGACCCCTCTGGTCTGGGATTGGGGGTCAGCTGTCGTTGTTTACCTTGGTTTCCCATGAGAAGGGGGCGGAATGCTCGTCCTGCCAGGTGATGTCCTGCACACACACACACAATGCGGGCACACTTAGACAACAAACATGTCTCTTCCGCGTCGCGGCGATGACGTCACCCAACATACTTCAATGCTACAATGCTAAGCTAACAGCCGCCGGGCCACGAAAACACCCGCCACGCCGCAGGGAAACGAGTCCAAACGCGCTTCCGGTACCTCGTCCCCGAAGTGCACGATCTTCTGCCCGGTCTGGAGGAGCAGCTTGGGGTAACACACCACCTCCTCCCGGTCCACCCGGTGCATGGCGTATCGGGCTCGGATGTGAGGGTCCATCATCCAGTTGTCGATGGCGCAGTCCTGCTCCTGCGGCGTCATGGTGTCCCACGTGGAGCCGTGGTCCGTCTTGATCTTCTCCCGCTCCTGCATGATCTTCTTGGCCATGGAGTTGATGGAGGAGAAGTACTCGTGCTTCTTCTCCTCCATCCTGAGGGCGTCGGGCCCCGCCAGCGTCGTGGCGGCCATCTTTAGCGGCTAACAGCTGTTTTTATTGTGAGGGGAAAGGCTCCGGTCTGAGCTGGGCGGAGTGGGCGGGGCTTAGCATCGATGACGGACAGGAGGGGCGGAGCGCATTCCGAGAGTCAATGCGCATGCGCAGAGCTGCATTACCTCTTTACCGCTTTAGACCTAATAGCGTGTAGCTTCCACATTTAATTTGCTTTTGAGAATAAACATCAGATTATAGGCCGAAATGGGGTGAAAATAACATATATTATTATAATAAATACAATAATAAATAATAAATAATAATAAATAAATGAGACAATCTTTTTAATCAACTTCAGCCTGAAATATATACTATACGTCCAATATTAATTATTTGGCGGGATTTTAATCCTCTAACTGCCAGTTTGTTTACATAACTACGCAAAATTTTAATCGAAAAAAAATGCAATGACTCAAATAATTTCCATAAAATGCAATTCAAGGAGGATTTAAATATTATTATTATTATTATTATTATTATTATTATTATTATTATTATTATTATTAGAGCCTCAGATGTGTCAATGATTTGCAGCAACATTGAATTGAAGCACTCCTATTTTTTCTGCAGTGACAGATTTGATAGCAAGTCAGTCATCACCTTCAAAAAGACTGCTGTAAAAATATCATATATTAATATTTTTTCCAGCTGGACAACAAAGGTCCACAGGAACTCTTAAAGTTTATTTTTTTTAACAGCAGCAGAAATGGACAGAATACCGGAGAGTATCAATGCTGCCATCTAGTGGTTGCGTCCAACAACAGCTATTAACCCCCAAGGTGCGACCCATGATGCTGCCATGTGTGTTGCTGGAAGTGACAGGGACAAAATCAAACTTTTCAGCTCAATGACGCGAATTTACCTTCTTCTACTTCCTCACATTATTCTTCCCTTAAAGTGATGTGAAAGATACGCTCTTGCTGTTCAGTTTAAAACAAATGTCCCAACATTTTGGCCACATTATCGTTGAATAGCGTGTGCATTTTCATGTAAGGGGAGATATGGACAGGCTCCTTTGGTGACCACTTGGGGGAGCACCATGACAGCCTTATGATGTCAAATCTCCAGCATCTGGAACCATTTTGATCTGAAAACAAGAAGAAAATGGTGTTTCCAAGCACCTCATAAAAACATCACCGTGAACAAGCACTAATTCGTGTCGAAATGGCCTCTGTGAGCGAGGCCTGTGATATTACACATATTGTTATTATTTATTTGGAGATGTAAGTGGTGAACTATCAATGTTTTCAACCAAGCTCCAATTATGTGCACTTTTCTAAATAACTTTATTGAGTTGTCTGTCAATTACAAACACAAGGCATATAGACATACAAAACCTGAACAAAAAAAAACCTCATCTAATTTCCAATCAAAAATATTTACAGTTAGAAACACCACCTTGAAATTTTCACAAACACAACCGGTGACATAACGGACTTACAAAATAACTTCAACATCTGCGCTCAAGATAAATTGTTGAACCAGGTTCCTCTGATATTTGCCTGACCAAAGTAAATGTTAAATATTAACGCATCTGCCACTTGGGAAACACGAGTTAATAGTTAAAAACCCCCCAAAAAATCAGAAACATTTACAAATTTGAAAAGTTTGTCTAAGAGACACGGTGCTATGTGCATTTTAGAAGAAATCATCTGTCTTTTTATTCATGTATTTCCAGGAAGGCTGTCAAAGTCTCAAATAAATACCTAACTCTTCATGTTAGCTCAGGTGTAACGGATTAAATTATTGTGATTTATCTCCGTTAATCTCATATCTCTGCCCTCCTGGTTGCTCTTTGGAACCCTTTGACACAAGATCTCAACAGTGCTCCTCAAGCCTTGATGTAACTGGCATCGTGAAAGGAAAGACACAGCATTTACGCCAGGCCCAGCTTCTGATTTTTCATCAGAGTTTCCCCAGTGAAGCGGGAGTGTGCGATGGCGGCCGCCGGCAGCGTCGAAGCCCTCCGCCTGCACATGCGAGTACACACCAGGTAGAAGATCTCGATGACGTTGAGCAGCACAGAGATGCACGATATGACCAGCATGAAGATAATGAAGATGGTCTTCTCGGTGGGCCGAGACATGTAGCACTCCACGGTGAACGGACAGGGGGCTCGGGAGCAAACGACTCTGGGGTCCATGACGAACCCGTAGAGGTAATACTGGCCCACGATGAAGGCGATCTCAAGAATGATTCTAAATACGATGGAGGTGATGTAGTTTCCCAGCAGGTTGCCCTTAATCTTCACGTGGCCTTTGTCATCAGAGTACTTGGGAGTTTTGACGATCTCAGTGCTGGAATGTTTCTGCATGTATTCTCTCAGCTTGTTCTCTTTGTGGATGACGTGGAGGACGTGGCCAAGGTAGATTAGCGTCGGCGTGGAGACGAAGATAATCTGGAGGACCCAGAATCGGATGTGCGAGATGGGGAAGGCGTGGTCATAGCACACGTTCTTGCAACCGGGTTGTTTGGTGTTGCAAATCATTTTGGACTGTTCATCGCCCCAAACCTGCGATGTTGAAATGATAAATTAACATACGAAGATCTCACACAAATGCTCGCACGGAACAGAAGAGACCGGGACAGACCTTTTCAGCTCCGGCCCCGAGGATCATGATCCTGAAGATAAAAAGCACTGTGAGCCAGACCTTCCCGATGACGGTGGAGTGGGACTGCACCTTGTTCAGCAGCGACGATAGAAAACCCCACTCTCCCATGGTGTCTGATCGAAAGAGGGGAAAAAGCAACAACACAAAAAGCAGCTTAGTCATTGAACGTTACTTAGAACCCATCAGAGATTTATGTTTACTCAAAGTATTAATGAAGTTCTGAAAAAAGTCCTTCTTCTCTCACTGAGCCAGCGTGTTGATGATCAAGTCAAGTCATTTTAACTGGCGTTTTAACATTGAACAGATCTAGACCACACTCCCAAATACGCTTATATCACTAATCAAGACAGATATTAAAACCTTATCATGCATACACTAATATGCCCAAATTTCCACAAAATTAATCAGCTGGTTTCTATATTTTCCTTGAAATTGCTGTCATGTGAGTAGTTGATTAATAGTAGTAGTTAATTAGTAGTGATTCTGTGAGAAAAAAATCAAGTGAAGAAAAAAATCTGTATTAAATTTAGTTAAATCTATTTATGTGACCTCCTTTCTCCAACGTAAAGGATTCGATCAATATAAAATCCCCTACATTTAATAGCATTTCTCATAAGTTATTATATGATTAAATGTGATCAGAGCAGATACATTTATATACAGCAGATGTTTCTTTTGGCGTCAACGCCATCATTTCTTTGTTAGAAAAAACAAAACAAAAAACAAATCAGGCTTTATCGTGCCAATTCCATTTTTTAAAGTTGCATGTGGTATATTCAACACATTGTTGTAGATGTGATATAATAATTTGCTAAAGAGTATGCAAAAATGTATATGTAATTTGTATAAATGAGATCGTTAACAGACAAAAATACACCAGGCAATTTCGATAGTTACTAACAAAACAACCAGAATAGTGACTACAATTTAAAAGTTCAGAAATATGCAACAACATTCTTTGAAAATACAATAATATTGTGGATTAGAAAGTGGAAAACGTAGCATTTTCAATATCTATATATTTAGTGATAAGATCTAACATCATCCTGCTTACCTTTTTAGATTTAAAAGGCCTCCTCACAAACAAACACGCTGGCAACCAGCTGCTGGGTTGAATGAGAGAGAGCGCGCTGCACCGAGCCAAACCCGTACGTGGTACCTTGAACTCTAGATGAAATTGCGCAAAGTGTGTAAGCCGTCACGTTGTCATGACATCTAGAAATGATTTGGGCTGACCACTGGCAAGAAAATAGCAGTTAATGATTGGTAAAGCCATAAAATCCATCCTCGTACTGGAGATATTTCCCCACCTGATGCAAGATACTAATGTGAATCATTTATGATTATTATGAAGTACTTTGGCATGTTATTTTACTTATCTTGTACTGAAGCACAGACAGATACTGAGTTTTTATTATTTCATGTGTCAGTAGGCACAGGGCCAGTTTTTGTGGGGAAAAACACTCACGAACACCTGCTGAATGTAAAGTTGTACAACAACTCCTCTGCGAGTACGTGACACTTTGACAGTCACGTCCACTTTTTTGTTTGAGACTGTGTCAACAAAATGGTCTTTTTGTGTCTGAACCGACCAAATCTTGTGAGCTTCATGAAGGAATTTTGTACTGAACTGCAATATGTAACATAGACTTTTAGTGCAACTCCTCGAGCTTTTGTGGATGATTTTAATCCCTGTGATATTAATTATATTATATCCCAAGGTGTATATGTAGTGTTTGTCGGGAAACATTTCCTTTTTTAGGTTTAACCAGCCTGTTATTGGATTTGTTATAGAAGAAAATGAATCATTACAGATTTTTTACAGCTATTTTAATGTTTGGTCTGCTTCCCTTCTATAAATTCTTTTGGATTTTCAATCCAAAGTTTACTACAAGTGTATAATTGTAAGATATGACACGTTACTCTTTTATTGGTCCCACAGTGGGGAAAGCAGTAGTAGTAGTAGTGATGAAGTGTTTTATCATATATGATCAAATTCATGTATATAATCACTCTTCACCTGTCACTTACGAAGAAAGTAATCATGAAAAAGGATGTTTTTTTTCTTCAATATTTTAATCATTTATTAAAAACATAACAAAATGCCTCTACAAAACAAACTTCAGCACAGACATCATCATCATCATCATCATTCAGCAGACAAATTATCTAAAATTATGAACATGGCAATAACTTAATATGCTTATGAAACGGCAGAATTCTGCTTTTTTTTAATAAAGATTTACAAGTGTATAAACAGAACAACCATATTGCACATTTTCCATAATTAGATGTCCATTAAAAACAACACAACAACAACACACACACCAATGACTGAACAACATTATCAGGAATCAAGAATTCTTAGATGTAAAAATAGTCTCAGCAAGGCTTTTCATTGGCCAGCCAGGAGTCGTTTCTCCTCTTTGGCGCCGTCCAGGCTTCCCCCGACGCTCTGGGTGCGCTCCATCTCCATGTTGCTCTTGTTCTGCTCATCTGGGTTTTGCCAACGGGGGCCTGAGAGGCTGACGGGGTTGTCGGCTGAGGTGATCGCGTGCGCCTTTCTCTTGGACCGGCACCTGACCCTGGTGCAAATCAGGTAGAACATCTCGATGACGTTGAGAAACAAGGACACGCAGGCCACCACCAGCATGAAGATAATGAAGATGGTCTTTTCTGTGGGCCGGGACATGTAGCACTCCACGGTGAAGGGGCACGGCTTCTTGGAGCAGGGGAACATGGGCACCATGACGAAGCCGTACAGGTAGTACTGGCCCGCGATGAAGGACGCCTCGATGATGATCTTGAACACCAGTTGGGTCAGGTAGCTCCCCAACAGGTTCCCCTTGATCTTCACGTTCCCCTTCTCGTCGGTGTATTTGGGGGCTTTCCCCTGACTCCCACCGGGGCTCGCCATCTGCTCCCTCAGCTTGTTCTCTTTGTGGATGACCTGCATGGCGTGGCCCAGGTAGATCAGCGTCGGCGTGGAGACAAAGATGATCTGAAGAACCCAGAAGCGAATGTGCGAGATGGGGAAGGTCCAGTCATAGCAGACGTTCTCACAACCGGGTTGCTGAGTGTTGCAGATGAAATCGGACTGCTCGTCGCCCCAGACGCTCTCGGCACCCGCGCCCAGAACCATAATCCTGAACAGGAAGAGGACGCTCATCCAGATTTTACCGATGACTGTAGAATGAGACTGGACCTTGTCCAGCAAGGTTGACAAGAACCCCCAGTCTCCCATCTTAAGAGATGTTCAGTTCAAATCTGAAACAAAAGATTATGTATTAAAACACAGTGAATGGGTGATTAAGAGGAAATTACATCACACTTTTGTTTGCTAGTAATAATCACCACACCTCATTAATCGAAACATTAACCACATGAGTCCATAGTGCTTAGAAGCAAATGAGTCATTGTTCCGCTTAATTAAATCTAAGTGACAAAATAGGAGGAAGGAGACATCGGAGGCACTGACAAAATTAGCTGCTTGATAAGTATTTTCCCAAAACAATAATTGATCAGATTTTGACAGTCTCCCATCACAGAGGCATTGAAATTGGCAGGTGCAGAGGAACAAGAAAAGAAGACTTCCAAAAAAAAGACTAAAATATTCTGATATACATAACATATGTCTACTTCCAGTGCAATAACATAACAAAAACATGCTTTGTGATTAAAATAAATCGGGTAGTTTGATTACTGGCAGCAGAGGAGATCAAACGGTGCATCTTACCTGATCACCTGGTCAGAAAGGACTGACTGAGGCAGGGACGGATCGCTAACTGAAGTTGGACCTTGGAGTTTTGAGGGAGGTGAGGAACTTCAGAACTGATGAGAGATCACCTTGCGCAACACATCTGGCTACAATGTCACGTTGTACCCGTCAGCAAACGGCAGTGGGGGAGAACTTGTGCAGGAACGAGAGCTCAGAGAGGATCATAGTGTAATGATTGACAGGCGTCGCCGTATTTGGAAGCTGAGATCTGCCTCTGTTTTATTTCTCTGTGTAAAAATAAATAGCAAAGTTTTGTAATCATGAACTACTCGACTAAAGATTCTCCGTGTCGCTTTGAATGTCAGATCAATATTATAAGCTGAAATACGTCATCAGTCATTGACTTGCTGGTCGTAAATAAATGCTCTTTGGGTGAAAGCTGAACCTTTTGCTTAATGATGTAATAACACTATGGCAAAAGGGATACTTCACCCAAAAATCGCATTCTCACATTGTTTGTTTGGATATCCCTCGGAAAGGGCATGTCAGGGAGCATGTGAAGCAAAGCATTACAACTCGTATTTGTCTTTGTCTTATCTACTAGATCCAAAACACAGGTTATAAACCTGAAACACAATAATAGATACAATAAGTTGCATAATACATCAAGAAAGTACATGAATCACATCGGAGTTTTTAAATATTAATCAATTCAATGAATAATCATCAACATCACATCATTCTCAAATACCTCAAACTGGGTATCAAAGTATCAAAGTTAAGAAATAATAGTTAACTACATACCGACGGGATCTGTGCTCCTTATGATGGTCCTTTGGTGGAATTGCTTTTAACTGCTAAGTTTCACAAACCCTTCAAGGTGTTCCGGGGCTTTAATCTCTAAATATCAAAGGATCAAAGTATCTTTTAACAGTTACAACTTGTTGTTGTGACTTTAAATCAAAACCATTGCTTTAATACAAGTTCAAAGTTCAGTTCAATCATATAACCATCATTGGATAACATTTTTTTCCACTTTTCCGAAGAGAGTTTTGACCGACTGATTGAAAATCCACGGCGGGCACAACTTAAT
>CAESWR010000234.1:220237-233264 GCA_903171835.1 Mullus surmuletus | reverse complement strand
CATGTTGATATTTCAAATGGTTCAAATTTGTATGGATAATGAGGCTTGTTATTCTATTGGGTTAAGCTTTATGTTTCATGCTTCAAAATGGACAAATGCTTTGCCCAAATTTACAACTGGTTGGTCGGAGTGTTATAGTGATGAAAGGGCAGTCTTGCCTCTTGTTTGTCATTTGGCATAGCCTTTCATAAATATTGTAAATGTTTGTTAAAACTGTCAGGTGAATCATTGTTATACATGATGTGATAATATATGGTATCAGAATCCTGCAACAAACCACCAGAACCTATTGGCCACCAGTCAGTGATCATTAAATATGCATTTATCATTGTTGGTAGAAATAAATGTCAGCGGTCATAGGCTTGACGGGACCAGTGGTGCTTTCTCTTAAGACTTTTAAGTTGAGCTGACATCGGGTCATAACTCATGTCTTAATATGATTATTTTCCCCATGTATTATACAGTACAAATTACAGGGATGAAGCCTTCTTGTCAGGAAACTACATTAAGATTTTCTATCTGGACCTGAGCGCAATTCTTTCCTCTTCAAAAACGCCCTAGCAATGGCTTTCACATTATCCACGTCTGTCATGCTGTCATATTCAGAAGACTAAATTCATAAAAAAAAACTATCAGCAAATGTAAGCACTCAACTCTGAAGATATTTCTGTTGAGGTTAAACATGACAGACGTTTAGTCCTATACATAAGACTAAATAAAAGTCCATTACTATAGCTGCTAAATATACATTTATTCCATTTTTAGAAGTGCAACACTCCTGTAGGTGGCGGACCTACAGTGTTGATGCGGAGTGTTAGTCAGCTAGCATCATGGGTTAATTAGGTTATATAACAGCCGGTCCCACTGGGCATCCATCTGTTGTTGTCTGTTGTTACATCAGCCATACCACAGCATGGTGGCATAGTTGGCTGTCACTTCTGTCTTATGCTGAGAATACCTTATGGTTACCTCTTAACCTCTGCAGTATTTTAGAATTGTTTAGGTCTTCATGGTTTTCAGAATTGTTACATCCTTTATTTTCTGCTCTCGTTTTCAGCTCCAAGAAAATCAGGATGAGATCGAAAACATGATGAATGCAATATTCAAAGGCGTGTTTGTTCATCGATATCGGTATGGCCACACATCATTGCACATCTAATATGAATATTAACTTTATTGTGTATTCATTTGTAAAGTAGCTATACAACAGTTGTTGCGTTCTTCTCCAACACAAAATTCTCGTGTTTGTAACAGTGATTCAATAGCAGAAATCAGGGCCATCTGTATAGAAGAGATCGGAGTGTGGATGAAACTCTACAGTGACGCCTTTCTCAACGACAGCTATCTGAAGTATGTAGGATGGACAATGCATGATAAGGTGGGTTACTCAAGAGTTGTTTCCATTTTTGGTTTTGTGGTTTTGTTTCAATCTCCTGCTTGCCTTAAAAGAGGTATATCTGCTGCCACACGCATAATTAGATCTCCCCCCCCCCCCATGTAAAGACTGTCCATGACAGTATCACCCTGTTTTTCCTTTAATTTATGAAGTACATTATTGTGTGTCAAAGAAAGCCTTTATCACTTGTATTTTCAATGCTCTCAGGAGCGAATTATGTTGTGCTATGTAATTGTACACATCAATTTAAGAGGTCAGAGGTCAAAAACCTGTAGATGCACCAGACTTTACAAAGTATTACAAAAAAATCCAAACCACTGATTGACAGACCCATGTTTGTTTGTTTTTTCCAGAGCTTTCTGGTGCTATCAAAAACATTCATTTATATTTAGAAAATACAGAAGGTTACTGAGGGTTACTTGTTTCAAAAATTGATGATTTCTTGTTGTCTATTCCAGCAAGGAGAGGTACGTCTGAAGTGTCTGACAGCTCTGCAGGGTCTTTACTACAACAGAGAGCTCAATGCAAGACTGGAGCTCTTCACAAGTCGCTTCAAGGTCAGCACCACCTGCTGGACATCTTAAACACAACTGAATACTCAGTTTTACTTGGCTGTAAACTCCTCTTTTGTGTACATAACAATCACAATCATTTTTGTTTTCTTTAAGCTCAATATCTTTCTAAACCTTTTTTTGTTTTAGGACCGGATTGTCTCCATGACTCTTGACAAGGAGTATGATGTGGCTGTACAAGCAATTAAGTTGCTCACTCTTGTTTTGAAGTAAGTGTCCATGTTTTTGGTGGTCTGTGATTCAGCTTTTTGTCGTTCAACCCTATATACAGTTTTAGCTCATATTGGCATAAAACAATAAATGGCAAAACTATGTCCACAATTTAGATATCAGTTTATGTATATTAGTAGTGTTGTACCGGCAATGACTTTGCAACCTCTTCTGACTATTTTGTGTGCGTCTTTGTTTCTGCAGTAGCACAGATGAGGTGTTGACCCCTGAAGACTGCGAGAGTGTCTATCACTTGGTGTACTCCGCACACAGACCTGTCGCCATTGCAGCTGGAGAGTTCCTGTTCAAGAAGTACGTCAGATCAGAATTGAACTTAATGTAAAGTTGCTCAATGACGGCTGTTAATTGAAGTTGAGTTTTAATTAAGTCTGTTCTTATCCGAGTATATGGATTTTAATTTGAGCGCCTCCCTGATTTATTTATTTATTTATTTTCATTTTAATATGTCTGTCTTTTGAGAAATGAAGTCAGACTATGATCACAGGTTGCTTTTGTGTGACACTGAACTGATGATTAAATTCCTCACAGATTATTCAGCCAGCGTGAGCCGGAGGAGGAAGGTGCCCCCAAGAGGAGAGGCAGACAAAGCCCCAATGCCAACCTCATTAAGACCACTGTCTTCTTCTTCCTGGAGAGTGAGGTATATTGCAGTCTGTTTGTTTTTATTTATTTATTTTGCTCTTTATTGGCAGTGTGCAAGCAATCAAATCGTCCATCGCTCATTTGCATGAAAATGTCTCTTCGTTAGCTCCATGAGCATGCAGCCTACCTGGTGGACTCTCTCTGGGAATGCGGTGCAGAGCTACTGAAGGACTGGGAATGTATGATCAGCTTACTGTTGGATGATCCATTGCCAGGAGAGGAAGGTACGACACTGACTCGCTACCAGCCTTGGTTGCAGGCATGTTATTTGGAGTGCAATTTCAACGTTGCACATGAGCAAATTTAAATGTCTGTCATCTTTTTTAGCTCTTACAGACAGACAAGAGACAGCCTTGATCGAAATCATGCTGTGCACTGTACGCCAGGCTGCTGAATGCCATCCGCCTGTTGGAAGAGGCACAGGAAAGAGAGTAAGTGTGACTGACTTTACATACCACTGGTTCTTGTACTAGTACATTCCGTCCCAGGGCCACCATATTTCACACCCACCATTCAATAAATGTTCTCGATGCAGTGTTTGTGGATCATATTGTAGAAATTATTTTCGATCCATTTCTTACTGTTATTTCTAAAACACTTTGAGCAGGTGATGACTGCAAAAGAGAAGAAGACTCAACTTGATGACAGAACCAGAATGACAGAGCTGTTTGCTGTGTCTTTGCCCCCTCTACTGGCCAAGGTATGTCATATCATCTGTTTGCACAAGGAAGCTCTCCATAGAGGGCCATTGGCCTCAACCTTGCATACATTTTTCAGGAGGCAAAACTTATCATTTTGTCTTATTCGTCCTTTCTAGTATGCTGTGGATGCGGAAAAAGTGACCAACCTGTTGCAGCTGCCTCAATACTTTGACCTGGAAATCTACACCACAGGCCGACTGGAGAAAGTAAGACCTGCTTGTTGCTTTTTAAGAGTTATATTTTTATTCTAATTCAGACATGTTTTTAAACATGACTAACGCCATTCCTTTCTGCACTGTCCGTCACAGCATCTCGATTCCCTTCTGCGTCAAATCAGAGAAATTGTGGAGAAGCACACAGACACTGAAGTTTTGGAGGCCTGCTCCAAAACCTACCATGCCCTCTGCAATGAGGAATTCACAATCTTCAACAGGGTAGACATTGCCCGCTCTCAGCTTCTGGATGAGCTGGTGGACAAGTTCAACAGGCTACTAGAAGATTTTCTGCAAGAGGTAGGAGTGTGCAAAAGAAAGGCAGCAGTAGTGTTGAGCCATTCGTTGTGACAGGGTTCATGCAAAAGCTTGAGAGTTTGCATTAGAAATGGCAATTCTTTTAAAAACTTGACAAAACATGAAGTCACACCGTTGTAATATTGCAAAGTATGCACTCAACAGGCATGAATAGTTAAAGTTACTATTAACAGTAGAAAACTGTCAGTATATGTGAATTGAAGTGTGACTAAGAAATTCTCTGAACTTAATTCAATAAAGCCTTAACAGTCTGGAAATTTAGTTGAAATACTTTGAATGTTTTTCAATTTCCCTCATGAACACCCTTGTGTTTGTGCTGATTGTGTTTTTCACTTGAATTTGACTCAATTTTGGATCCGTTCCATATAATTCATTGTTGATGAGATGAAAACATGTTGACATCTTGGAAATTGAACACATTTTCTCTTTTATAGGGTGAAGATGCCGATGAAGATGATGCTTATCAGGTTTTGTCAACTCTAAAGAGGATCACAGCCTTCCACAAGTATGAAACTTGTTTTCTTATTCATTCAGTGACTCATTCTGCACTTTAGGGTTTAAGTATGTACATTATACATTTTAGTATGTATCCATTTGTCTTACTGTAGTTATTAGAATAGATTTCGCTATACCCTTTTCCCATGTGATAACCAAAGGGTGCATCTTGTTTGTCGGTGCAGTGATTTATCTGTGATACTCTATGCAAGTGAATAAACTTGTTCAATGTGTTGCAGTGCACACGATCTCTCCGGATGGGACCTCTTTACCAGCAACTTCAAGCTGCTCAACACGGGCATAGAGAACGGGGACATGCCTGAGCAGGTTGTTAAATACGCACACTCACTTGTACCTTGTGAAATTACGTGACTCGGTAAATTATGAATTTGTTGTTTGACTGCTGTTTAAAGCTGTATTGTTCTGTGATTTCATTTTTGTGTGAGCAGATAGTCATCCACTCGCTGCAGTGTACCCACTACGTGATCCTGTGGCACCTGGCCAAGTTGTCCGAAGGCAGCTCCAGGAAGGTGAAGTGTCTCTAAGCCAACTTAATAGCCTCTTTTATGACACGCTCTGTGGATCATTGGAACGGGCGTGACGCTAAAAACCCTGTTTTGACCTTCGCTCTTAATCAGGAGGACATGGTTACCCTGAGGAAGCAGATGAGGGCATTCTGTATGATGTGTCAGCGCTACCTCACCAACGTCAACACGGCTGTTAAGGAACAGGTGAGCACGAGAGCCAACTATCTGTGGTGGTGCAACATAAAAAAAGTGAAAGTAAAACTCACAGTGGTGGTATAAAATGCAAATTATCAACAGTAACTCATAAAACAAAAGGCGCACGTAAAAGTGGCATAAAAGTTTCACATTCCATAAGGCTTTTCATGTAATCATCTTGAAATTAGTCATTTTGTGGACTAATTAAAGTGTTGTGTGTCCCCCCTCCTCGCTACAGGCATTCACCATCCTCTGTGACCTCCTGCTCATCTTCAGCCACCAGATGGTGTCTGGAAGCAGGGAGCACCTGGAGCCCCTGGTGTATTCCCCAGAGGATTCACTGCAATCGGAATTGCTCTCCTTCATCCTGAACCATGTCTTCATAGACCAGGATGATGACACAAATAGCACAGGTAGAAAAAAAACAACTGCAAAATTAACTTTTTCCGCTTTCGCTTCTGCAAGGCTCGAGTTGTAAAATGGATCATTGAAAGAATTTGCAATTGGCAGCATCTAGAATGGCTGTGGTTTTTGTTTGTCTGTTCAGATGGGCAACAGGATGATGAGGCAGTGAAGATCGAAGCTCTACACAAGAGAAGAAACCTCCTGGCTGCCTATTGTAAGCTGATCATTTACTGTGTGGTGGAAATGAAAACCGGAGCAGACATCTTCAAACAGTACATGAGAGTAAGTTTGAAATTTCACAGGGTCATTGTGCTCATATCAAGCAAAAAGCCTTTTCTATGTTTTTGGAACCCTGGAGAATTAATTTCTTATTTTTCATTCTCTCCCTGACCAGTACTACAATGATTATGGTGACATCATCAAAGAGACTATGAGTAAGACTCGGCAAATTGACAAGATTCAGTGTGCCAAGACCCTCATCCTCAGTCTGCAGCAGGTGGGTTTACACTCATAAAATAGATCAGTTAATGATCTCTGATGATTTGGGCACGATTCTATCGTAACCGTTTGTATTAATGTCTTTCCTTTTTGATTCTACCAGCTTTTCAATGAAATGCTGTCAGAACTTGGCCACGGATTCGACCGCTCCTCCTCGGCCTTCTGTGGAATCAAAGAGTTGGCCCGTCGGTTCTCTCTCACATTTGGTCTCGATCAAGTAAAAACCAGAGATGCCATTGCTATGCTGCACAAGTAAGGCTTCATTTAGCTTGTTGTCTTTCAATGCTCTTCTTACATTTTTGAGTTTGTCCCTGCAAACTGATGTGTGAAACAAATTGCTCCTTGACTACTGTGGCTCTTTTCGGCTTAGCCCTCCCCCCCCCTTTCTCTTTTGATGGCT
Organism: Mullus surmuletus; assembly: GCA_903171835.1. Taxonomy (NCBI): domain Eukaryota; kingdom Metazoa; phylum Chordata; class Actinopteri; order Syngnathiformes; family Mullidae; genus Mullus; species Mullus surmuletus. The sequence goes on along the minus strand of CAESWR010000234.1, from coordinate 226,672 downwards.
TTTTCAGAAGTTTAAGCGATAAAATGTTGATGGGAAGGTTTGACTGAAATATTGAGGGGAAAACATTCAAAAACAACATTATGGTAGTCAGACACAGCGGTATGACAAGGCTATAAAATCAAACCTTTCCATTACATATTTCCTGAGCCAAGACATACTGTGTGCTTCTGGGTAGCAAAGTGATGCTGAAATGGTGCCATTTACAAATGGCTCAGCTTGGATTTGTTTTTCCCTTGTGAATGAGTAGAGTATAATCTCAGACAGCCTTGATGGAACTTTATGTCATCTAGTTAGTAGGAAGTTATGATAGCCTATATACTTTTCCAGCTTTTCCAACATATAGGTATGATGACGGAAACAGGTGTCAATTCGACAGACTCAAATTTCTACTTTGTGTCTGTTCGGAATATTAAACATTTTAGTGTGCAGTGGGACTGCTTCTGTGCATTACTGTGAAAGATTTTTAATATTGAAGAGTGACAGATAAAAACTCAGATCATACTAAAGTTTGTTCAATTGAAAGTCCATGTTTTATATTCAGCATGAGCCTTAGAAAATGTTCTATTTGAGGAATAAACTGATTTGAAATCGAGGCAGACTGTTGGCTTAGTTATCAAAGATATATACCACATCACTTTGGTTTCCTTGGTTCAGATTTTAAAATGAATACTTGGGTTTCATTTTTATTAAATTAAATATAAATTTGTTGTGTATAAACCCGTTTTCTTTACACTCATAACTGTGTCCTCTATCTCTGCGTGTGTCCTAGGGATGGTATCGAGTTTGCATTTAAGGACCCCAGTCCTCAGGGAGAGGGAGGCCCTCCCCTCAACCTGGCTTTCTTGGACATTCTCAGCGAATTCTCCTCCAAGCTCATGAGACAAGACAAGAGGACTGTGTAAGTTGTGGGGGGGATTTTCTGCTAAGGGTTGGGAAGCTTCTCAATATTTCACTGCAACAGGTGTTACTGACAACTGGTACAACTGGTGTTGCCCATGCGTGTGTGGTTTGTGGGGCTTTTTTTTTTTTAACACTTCAGTTGGAATGTGCATTTGTTTTTGTTTTTATTCGTGAATACATGGGTTTGTTCATGCTGTCTGTGTGACCCTCTTCTCCCCAGCCACATGTACCTGGAGCGCTTCATGACGTTCCAGATGGCGCTGCAGCGAGAGGACTGCTGGCTCCCCCTCATTTCCTACAGGAATTCCCTACAGGCTGGTGGTGATGATGATACCATGTCAGTGATGAGTGGCTACTCCAGCAGAGGCTCTTCTGTTCGCTCCAAAAAGACCAAGCCGCCTGCTGTTACAGCTGGAACATCAGCAGCCAAGAGGAAGCTCCCAGAAGGTATAACAGTCTGTAAAATCATTAATAATGTTTCATTGCTGTGTTTTTACTTTCTGTTGTTGTTGTTGAAGGAAAAATGGGTGTTGACATATTTGGTTTTAAATGGTAAATGCAATGGTAAAAAAAGACTTGTGGGATGCCCGCAGTTAACTATTAGATCAAGCGCCTCATCATTCAAAAATGCTGAAAACTGGTCTCTGGGACAACTACACGCATTTTAACCTCACAATGTTGAAGCCCAGATTAACCCAGATGCGTTCCTGCCAGCCTGGCTCATCCAGCCGATGGGTGAGAAGATTAAACAGCATATGGTGGGAGAGTGTCAAATTGCCCCTTACCAATCTCATAGCATCTCTTTTAAGCTGTGTCAGCGTGATTGATGAGAAGCCGTTCATGGCTCAAGAATTTTAAATGTTAAAATTTCCATATCGTTTCATTAACTGAGGAAAAGAAATTCAGGTAGCGGTTCACCTGAGGCTGACAGTGTAATGCAGTTAAAATCAAATGGGTGCCACCATTTTTTAGTTTTTTTGACCCCTATGAACACTCCCCGAAGTTAAAATTAAAACAACAGTCTGGAACAAAATTTGCTAACTTGAGCACAAACTCAGACACACAAAGCGTGTTGTAAGATGTTGTAGTTTGCGGTGCATTTGTCACACACATACTCTTCCCTTTTCAGAGGAGAGCAGCAACAGCGAGGTGTGGCAGCAGAGCATGCAGACCCCGGTCATGTTGCCGTCCCCCCACCTCACCTCCACTGCCATGCGAGACCCCAAGAGGGGCCGTGATGACAGCTACATGGGAGTCTACCCCATCCCTCACGACCAGCAGCAGCAGCCCCACCAACACCCACAACACCATCAACAGACGCCTCAGCACCACCAGACACCCATGGATTACAAGTACGCATGTGAAATCACACTAACCTTAGAGGTGTACTGTTAATTGCATGATCTGCAGCATCACCGTCACCACCTATTCCTCACCAAAGCCATTATAGCAGCTAATGGGGATGTGAATGAAGAAATAGTTTTCCGGCAGGTATCGGCACAGAAACCACCTTAATTGTAGATTCAAATGGAAGTTTGTCAGCGTTTTCAAGCAGCAGTGAAGATCTTCTGAGAGTTTTTTGTTAATACAGGTGATTAAAATGTGCTGTCTTGCATTTAATTTATGTAAAGGAAGACAAATACCCTCAGGGAACACAATTAATATTGATATTTAAGCCTATTAGCGTTGTGATGAATTGCATCAAATTGCAGCCACATAATGTTGTGCCAACGCATATTTTTGAGCTCCCAAATTTCATAATCCACCATCAGCTTTTTTTTAACTAATTTTCTTGTTGAGATTTTAGTCTGACATTTTGAAAATTCTTTTATGGCATTTTAAAAAACATTTTTAATTTCCTCTCACACTAATGCTTCCTATCAAGATTTTATTCATATGCGTAGGCTCAGGTCCAAGTCCATCCTTCACTTCAACAGGGTGCTTATTCTACTAGAATGTGATCAGAGGACTGGAAATTGAGCCAACATACATTAGCAAAGGCTCCACTCTAATTTTTTCATCTGCATACTATTAATTTTGAGGGCAAATGGTAAATGCTTGTACTTACAAATGAATGTTACACATTTTTGCACTGTGCATATAGATTGAAATTGGCATTCGACCTCAGCACTGTTTAATTTCCCAACAAATCACACATTACGTGTAGAAATGGCTTGTTTCGGGTCGGATCTGAGAATTTATTCCAGGCAAATTGTCAGACTCCGCCTTATCTGTGAAATAACCGAAAAGCTCATGCATGCGTTTTCTAGGTTAGCTCTTCTGCCCATTTGAATTTTCTTGGTGTTGCCGAACTGTACATTTTAGGTGCATTAACAAGCCTGAAGAGCTTTAGTGGAGAAACAACGTTTTATCTGAATTAGAAATGTATTGCTTTTCTGTGCCAGTAACACAACTCATAGGCTCGCTGATAACTGTGCTACATTCAGAGCCTAATAAGATATTTAGCAGAGATGTCCCGAGCGGATCCCATGGCTCATATCTGGGTCGATCTGGGTGTATTTTAATGGATTGGCTGAAATTAAGCTGATCAAAATTCATCCTTTATCCACTGCACTCCTGTGGTTTGTCTACAACAGTAATTGAACAGCCAGATTCAGAAAAATTTGACACCGAAAATTGGAGGAAAATTAATTTTGAGCCATGACAGTGAAGACATAACTTAGATTTTCAGGCAGGAACAATTAACACATCCAGGTGAGCCACAAAGATACTTTAGGACTGGTGTCTTACCACAAAGCTGCACAAGTAATCACAAGAGGCTCAATTTCCGAATTTAGTTTTGAGTCTGGTATGAAGAGATCAGGATTGGGATTACATGACACCTCTTTTGATCTTGTCATGGTTTGAGTTTGCAGACTGTCTGCCCCAGCTGCTCACAAAAATCCTTGAGGAAGCATCAGCAGTTTGTATTACATAAACTTGCACAAACTCCATCTCAAGGGGCACAAATGTGCTTAGAGATATAAAGCGGGACAGTCGAAGTGCAGACATGAAGACTCTTGACACTATCTGTATTTGGCTGGTTAGCTCTGATTAATAGCTCTATGCTGCTATTCATGCTACACTAAGCAGTGGTCAGTCTCTGTCCCCTGACCCCCTGTGTCACGCGCTATGTATCCATGAGGCCACACTTCCTCCAGTAGCTGCTCGTCACCTCCTGCGGGACTTTATGGGCATTTGTACAGTTTTATAAATGAGGCAGGACGGTATTATCAGAATTGCCGTGTGCAACCACCCTTTACCAGCCTGCCAAGTGCTAGCCCTATAGGGACGGAGACTGACTAGCTTATTTATCCACCCTGACTTCCCATAGGCCGTTGGCCACTTTGCCGTCTATGTAGTCGCGTCTGTCATGCAATTAATCACTGCTCTATTAAAAACATGTCTGATTAATGTTTCGTATGTGCCTGTTTAGTTCCCAGGTGACGTGGATGCTGGCTCAGAGACAGCAAGAGGAGGCCCGTCAGCAGCAGGAAAGAGCCATGAACTATGCCAAGCTCAGGACCAATCTGCAGCATGCTATGTAAGACACCTACCCACACATAACAGATGTTTGGGACATCAGATTGGAGACATGCTCTAATAATCACTGCTTTGTCTGCATAGACGTCGCGGCACTGGGCTCATGGAGGAGGATGAAGAGCCAATTGTGGAGGATGTGATGATGTCATCTGAGGGTCGTATGGACGACCTAAATGAAGGCATGGACTTCGATACCATGGACATTGACCTGGTGAGGAACATTATCCATGAATGGGATGTTCAGGAACTGCCTAATGGTTGGGGGTTGGGTTGGTATTATCAAAACCCATCATTGTGGTACATCTACAATCCGTCTCTATAACGTTGTTCATTTAGTAAAAATAGCTCTTTCAGTGAGCCTTATTCTTTCATATTGTTCAGTCACAGACTCCAGAGAAAGGAAGCCATAGCCCAAAGATACTGTCACTCTGACTTCATCTCTAGAGTGCAAAGCAGCATTGAGCTACACAAAAAGCGTTACTGCCTTAAGCTCCCAGCATGGTCTGTGCAGCTACCCATGCCCCCTCTTCTCTGCGGGTGTCTGCGCCGTCTCTAACAATTCTTTTATACACTTAACAGTCCCGGCGTCTAGATCGTGTGACAATAGCCACCACAGCCGGCACTGGTCTAATCTACAGTGAGCGTGACGGAAATCTCAGTGGAAGAAGAGAAATTTTCCTCTGGATATTCCACAGTTTTACCATTCAGTTTCTCATCGGAGCTTACAAAGAGCAAACCAAGTTACACATAATGAGTTTTTCATGACTAAGACTTTAATATATTTCAATTATATTTTGGTCACTGTTTTTTGTGTGTATTCCACCTGGAAAATTCAGTCGACTATTCCGAGAGACGGCTGATGCGTGAAGCATGCAGGAAATTAATCAAGAACATCTTGTGTTGATTTTTGAATGTCACTTCCAAATGAAGCAAAGAAAACACAAAATCACCAAAAGGAATTGTTGGCAGGGGGTAAAAGGCTCGATTCGCTTTTGGGTTTTCAAAGAGATGATGAAACGTGAACAGTGTCGACATTGCTTTGCAACTGTTGGTACAACACAAGGAATCATGACTAATTTACTTGACCATTTACACCAAAACCACATAACCATGTATGATCAGTGTAAAGCCAGAACCAAATTTAATCCAAGACATATGTCTATTTTGGATGCTTCTGTTAGTTCTGCGCTGTATGAAAATGGCTCCAAATGTCATGTTGAATCAAGCAGAAAATTGAACAAGTGCCCCAGTTTCTCTAGATTCCCTCAATTCATTACCAGTGATATTTGTTGCCTCCAAATTGAGCTACAAAAGTAAAACTATGCTTTTTTAAATTAATTTCTTAATCTCTAAACACGCTTATGTCTCTCTTAGCCACCCTCCAAGAATCGCCGCGAGAGGTCCGAGCTCAAGCCGGACTACTTTGACCCTGCTTCTATCATGGATGAATCGGTAAGGAGATTTGTTTCATCTTGTGCACACGCATACACAACTCGAGGCTGATTTCTTTCCATAGTCAAATGCGGTCATGAGCATCTGTTAAATGCAACGCTGCAAACCAAATCCCAGTGTCCTCATTGGGAGTTCAGTGGCCTTACCTCTGTGGGGACAAACAGGAAATGGGACAGCCACCGGTTGCAGGTGTGGTGAATTTGGGCCACTAACTAAACCCGTGCAAACTATTTGAACAAGTCCAGCCGACCGGGCTGCCTGTGAGCGCTGCAGCCAAACGCAACATTCCTCCATGGTTTCAGAGCAACCCTACTGGCCTGTGTAAACATGCCAAACTTCTTATTTCTGAGAGTTCTGCCAGTCTTAAGTTCTTGTTTGAACGTGTTCTCACCATTGGGGAAGTGGGGGGGGGGAGGAACAAGGCTTGCCTTCTGGGTTTGTTCTCACACTCGTCCTCCAAAGTGAGTTGTCCTCAGACAATGCAAATGTGTTTTTTTTTGTATCGTCTTAGAACCGCAAACTTTGACTAAAACGTAGCAG
>CAESWR010000234.1:207284-218977 GCA_903171835.1 Mullus surmuletus | reverse complement strand
AAGAAACATTTTTTTTTTTTGTTTATGTCTAACCCTTTTTACAATTGTAGTAAGTTACCAGGTGTGAAGTAGTAATTTATAAACAGACTGTAGTAGCTTGCCTGTACTGTGTTAGCCAAGTGGATGGAGGTCTTTATGTTTCTGTGCTTTTTTTCCCCTCCTTCTATCTCTTAAGTTCCTTTGCCCTGTTGTTGGGCCTGATTTTGAGGCCCTAATAACCACTGGTGGTTAAGATGGTGAGATGTCACGTAGAATCAGTCAGGATCCCTTTATGCTGTGAAGATTCCCAGAGTCCACTGAACGCTCCAACACTGTTAGGCAGTAAGTCCTAGAGCTTACCCCAAGATTTGGACCACTCCTTAACCACCATCTGCTTAGAGAAACGTTTCCCCGAACTATGAGCGAAGTTTTACCCCAGTGGTGCCACTGTGTGGGCTCTGGAAGAAAGCGGCTCAGTCCCAAGAAAATCACATCTTTTTTTTTTCTCTTACAATCCAGCAGCATAATGTTGAAATGGGTATCTCTACATTTTAAATAAAAGTTATATATGAATCGGTGCTGATTTTATATATGTGCTTTTGGTTTTCTTATTTTCAACCTTCAGTCACAAAGTTTGAGAAATGTGTAAGTAAACTAAAAAAAAAAAAAATGAACGCATGTAAATCCATGCATCAAGGAAGATTTTTAAATTTGTATTTTTATGTTTATTTTTTCCTTTTTTCTTTTTTTCTTCCTTTTTTGTCTTGATAATGTCTTCAGGTTTCTACCTTCTTTCCTACATGTAAATTAGTTTGGATAAAACTAATGAAAAAGACTTGTGAAATTCAGCTTTAAGGTTTTCTCAAAATGAAAGAAGTCCTGTCACAAAATACTTAAAGATTTCAAATGTTAAAACATGAAAGGTAGTCATTCAGACAATACTGAACATGAGTTATTCAGCAGCGCTGTGGCAGCTAGACAAAGCTTAGATTTTGACATATATTTGTCACACACAAGTTTTAATGAAATGTTTTGTCTACTGAGGTTTTTTATTTTGTAGTCATTCCATGCTTAAGCCTTAAACATGCTTGTGAAGGTCATCTTCTCTCACAGTAATCTTCCATGTCAGAGGATCAGTCATGTTTAAAGGTGGATAATTGGCTTCTTAGAAACATGAAACATGAGGTGGTCAGATGTAATGTGATAAAGTAGATGAACAGCCTATATGTGTTTTGCCTAATTATTTTATGTAAGTAAAAAGAAAATTCTTTTAAGGAAAAAGTACTGTTTATTGTTTGTTACTTACCACTACATTGGTATAAATTCTTATTAGATCATGTGTATATATACAAAATTTAATTTCTTTTTTTCCTTTTTGCCATTTCTGTGTTTTTTTTTTTCTGCACTCTTGCCTACACTCTAAGTTGTTGTCTATTATCCCATCCTCTTTCAGTCACTCTGTTTTCTGATTTGTACTTGTCTGGAGACAGTAACTTTTGAATAAAAATCAACACATTTCCTCCGTGGTAGCTATTTCCTGACCACACTCATCTCAGTACAGCTCGTACTTGTAGTTAGGCTGCCTCAAATCATTTTTGCAGGGCGATTAAATTTTTTTTTTTGTTAATGCTTTTGATGACACCAATGACCTACCTCCATTAATGAAAAGCTCTTTACTCCAGCAACACAGGGGGGCAGTATAGCCCAAGCAGGGTCCATTCTCTTTTCACCCCCAACAATGGCAGTGCTTTCACTGTACATGATGTCACTCTTTGCAACATGTCTCTCCCTTTTCTTCCAGCTCCCATGAATATGCACCGCCATATCTTTTCAATACACACATCCAGCTGTATGTGACAGCTTTTACATCTGTGTTGACCATCAAAAGGAGCCCTTTTTTCCAATATAGAAACCATGTCGTCTCCCCAAAGACAAAAAAGCACCATGTAATGATTAAAGTAGGGACATGGGGTTGGCAGAGGAGAGGGATGAAAGCAACATATTCCCGTGTTAAGTGCACGAGTAATAAAGAGCAGCCCAGATCAATGCCGCCGAATTAGAATAGGACCTGGTGGAGAGCTCCCTTCATGTTCGTCCTGTGAAACACGCTGAAGCTCATCTATCACAACGTCGGCCTGCCTGTCACATGTCTGCCTGTCAGAATAATGTGGAGAAAAGCACTTTACCTCCGCAGCTTCGCTTGATTGTCTTCTAAGCTGTCAGCCCTTTTCTCCGTTAGCACTGTTCATGGGAAAAGACAAAAACTTAAGTGTATTGCTGTTGTCATGTTGTCAAACCAGTTTACTGCGAGCCGAGGAGGTGTTTTATGTCCGTGTCTCATGCTTCTGTGCCAAAATGATTTTACCCCAAGCTTTACATTCTGTAATTTGTTCCCACAGCTGTACATCTGCTAAGTTAGGGTTTTCATTTTTTTTTTTTTTTTACTTTTGAGGTCAGGGCTGCGGGGGCTAAATCAGAGCCTCTGCAGTTCCTCTATTTACTTCCGATAACCCAAAGGCCTCCAAAGCCCTATCAGTTTAGCCGCTGTTAAGACCTCAAAGAGGGTCAAGGAGGACTGGAAACCACCGTTCACACATGAATGTACACAGTTCACTAGGGAAACTCATCTAAATGCAATATTATTTCAAGGCGATTTAAATTTGTGCATGTTTGCTGAACATAAAACATGTCGTCTCTTTCATGTAAATTGATTGCAATCCTCCGAGTAGCTGCTGTACATTAAGACTTTTCCTGGTTTTCTGCCAGAGGATCAACCCAGATAATTGTAATTCAGTGGATAAATCATTAATGAGAGCATTGGTTGTAATCTCCTCAACTTCTAAGGGGCAGAGGCAAGCAGCTGACCCTGGAAAATCATTTACCAGGACCGGCGTCAGATTAGGAACACGGACACACGCACGCAGATGGACCAAATTCCACGCCGCAGTTTGGAACTCAGGTCTCCCTCTCCGGAGCAGCGCCACGGACCCCCATCCCAGATCTATTTTACCTCCGCAATGCCCCCGCCGCATCTCATAAAATGTCTGGTTACCAAATAAACGGAAAAGAATCTTCCCCCGGATTAAGAGGAGATGCTCCGTAGGCCGTAACAGATGTCAAGGTGAATGTGAAAAGAGAAAAAGGATCAATGCCCTCCAATTATGAGAAGCAGGTTTCATGAGACAGGCCAGAACAGGTCAGAGATTCCACTGGTACGCTATGAATAGAGCGCCGTGGGAACTCGGTGTCTGCCTCCTGTTGGTTTTCTTTGCACTGACACACAGGCCGAGCGGCTAAAGGTGTGCTGAATGAGCGCACGAGTGACAGGAGCATTGTATTTACGGGACAGAAGCAGGAGGATTAGTCCCCTCTTTTGGCACCGTGGACAGAGATGGTCCAGTGTGCGGAGGGAATCTGTCATCGGCGGAGCTGCAGGTGGTCCAGAGGTCTAGTCGGGGCATTCAACCCCCGTGAAGCGAGAAAACAAGACAAGTTTTCAGCTGGGAGTAGAATGATATTTACCCTGGAATCTGATTCTCTACACCTTCCTACCTCACTTCATATTATTGTTGTGGAGCCACTCTCGCTCGTCCCAGCGGGCCCGGGCCTCGGCAGCAAGGATAATAACGGTTTCCCCTGCAGGAAGAGGAAAACGCGATTATGGTTTTGCAATTAGGGGGGGGAAACTGAAAACTCTGCAAGGTAGCCGAGCGCCGAGTGCCGAGCGCACACACCGAGGACCCACATCTCTCCCATTTTGAAAATCCCTTGAAGCTCATTCAAAGGTGACCCGCGGATGACTGAACGTATTTTCCGGGCCAAGCCGCTCTGCTAAATCATGAGTCTCTGTAAAGTTTGGATGAGTGTCTTATAAGGGGCGTGATGAGACAGGTCCCATAAAGATGACGGAGAGCTCTGCATGTCACCAGCCCCTGCCAGGAAACCCCTGTGATTAACGAGGGCCAAGACACCTCCGCTAATAAGACTCATCTCTTTAATTGGCTCTGTGATATGACTGTGCAAATGGCCCGCACGTTGCGTGTATGCGTGTGTGTGTGAAGTGAAGTGTGTGTCTGTGCAATGTCCATCTTTGCCCATTTGTGCATGCGTGTAGGAGGGGCATATCTGCGGCGCGTAGGTGTGTGCGGCTCATGCACGTGCCGGCGATTAGCTCGTTTCCACCTCCTTTCTTCGAGGACACGAGCCAGAGACGAGCTAGCATAGCCTCATTAGAAAGAGAGCACCTCTCTCGCCCGCCAAGATTTAACACCTCGCCCAATAATAATTTATTCAATCTATTCTTAAGTATTGCATGCGCCGGTGGATAGGGGTTAGGTTATGTAAGAGTGTGACAGTGCCTAGTTTGAATGTGATACGATGATAATTATAAATCCGGGGGAGACGACAGATGGCGAGGTGCTTTAAAGGTTCAGCAGGTATAAGTATAACTGCTCTGCAGCCAGATCAGCCCCCAGGAGAGTGCGGTGCCGGTGGGGGGGGGGGCTTCGGCGCTGAGGGGGGAAAAAGGGAAAATTTGAAGTAGTCAAAGGCAAGAAGAGAGAGTGCAGACACAGTAAAGAGAGCTGGTCCTCGTTAGCACACAATTCATCAGTCTTGTGAGGGCAGGGTTCAGGCAGCCCTGAGGGGCGGTGTGTGACCCCTCACCTCTCACCCGTGACCCCGCCCACCCCCCCCGCCCTTCTCCATACCTCCTCGTCTCAGCCAGCACCTGGAGCTGAGGTATTTCCTCATAACATCGACTTGTAACATTTAGTCTCGATACCCCTGGCTCGTGTCCGCCTCGTAAACGTGTATCTGCTTTTTAAAGAAACCTCGGATGTTTGAGGGGGCAAGTTGGGGATGTGGGGGGGGGTGACCCGGGAAAGGCCGGGCAAGTGGGAACGGATGGTGTGGAGGAGAAGGAGGAAATGCTGGGAGGACAGGGCGACGGAGCTGGAGGAGGGAGGTCAGGGTCACAGCTGCAATAAAGAGGTCAGAATGAAAGATGTTGCCGGGGTCTGACCGTGAGGAAAATAAACGCCCTCCCAAAATAGTTTCTTCATCTGTCATCCGCGCCGCTCCGGCCAGGTGTGAGCAACTTTGCTCTTGATTACAGACCTGGAAACCTTCTCGGAGCAAACTGGGCTAATGACACAAAGAGTGTCCGGGGACCTTGATCTTCCTCCGAGGAACTTCTCTGGAGTTCGTACTCCCTCAAGCCCCGCCCCCCTTCCAATAAATATGACACAGCAGTCCTTACCACATACCTGCCATGCGCCACTAAATCTCACACTCTTGACCTTTTCGGCCCCCCCCCCCCCCAACCAGGTATGCCGACCTTGTCGTAGGTCTTCATTTCCTGTGGGGAATTTATCCCCTTTGTTGGTCGGGCCTCGCGGAACTGGTCTGAAATCAGTTCCTGCTATTCTCGTCTGCTTGATTGACACTTTGCGATGCGAGGGAGCCAAGAAAAAGCTCTGGGCAAACAAGACAAGCAGGAACACACCCCTGCGCCTCCCTCTGCCTATCTTTCTTTCTCTGTTTCCTCCTGTGCCGCCCTCTCTTCTTCCGGTGCCCCTCCTTCCTTTATTTATGCCTGCAGAGCCACTTTGTTGTGCTTTTAGTGGCTGGGTTTGTAGATGGAGCAGATGCTGGAGCTGATATTCCCTGATCCTGCAGCGAGTCGAGATAAGAGCAGATTTATGCCAGAGTGAGGGAGCATGGGAGTAATTGCTGAGGCTTTGATGATGCGGCTGAGAGCACTCGCGTACCCTCGGCTGCTTACTAACAAGGACATCCTCAGATTTAGGAGTTTGTCTCGGCGGGTTTAGAGTGTTTTTTTTTTATTTTATTTTATTTTTTATTTAAGCGTATATCTTTGGTTGCCAAAGGTGTGTTTGTGCAACAGTGCGTGCCGGGGTGCTATGCTTCACGTTTCTGCCTCCCCGTGCGAGCGTGTGCATTAGCTGTGATTTTTCTCACGTCTTTTGCTTTAAAGGCGTGTCACAATTACGCCCGCATACAGTATGCGCACGACTGTCAGTGCGTGTGTGGGCATTACATGCGACAGACCTCCAGGATTTTTATGGCCTCTTTATTTATAGCAACACAGACTCACGCTCAGCCGAAAACATATGACATAATCAGAATGACAGATAACATTCTGTCTGAAGATAAGGTTATCGCAATGTGATTTTCTATGGTTCAAGAATAAGCATATTTTCCCAGAAATAGATGGCAGCTGCTAGAACCACCAAGATTCGAAATAAAGACACTTTGATAGGGTTTTTTTTTCCCCATCCAGCGCAGTCATTATAAAGACTACGCCTGTGTGCACGGCTGCCGTACCACATCTTAGAATATAAATATATGATCAAAGCCGCAGCAGCCTACGCCATTCCGCTGCACCTGCCAGCAGAAAAAAAAAAGGTAACACTGATAAGTTTGTTGGGGACTACTTTATTCTGTACCCTGATTAGAGGTGGACTCTAATGGCTCTTCAGTGAAGCACTAAAGTGAGATCAGTATTCCCGAGTGATGATGTCACTGAGGACACATCAGTGACACCCCGCGGCAACAATGACATGTTGATCTCAGGGGCTTTGGAGCCTGACCTGACTCTTGACTGGTGCAAGTGGGCTCAGACAGGACAGATACCTCGCACGCACACACACACACAGACTCTCACACACAGGGAATGTCACACTGCTAATGCAAATCTTATCTTTCCGCCTGCCCTGACCATCACCCGCAGGTCTTCCTGTTTTTCTCAAGGGGCCCAGAAAGATTCCAACCCTCCGCAGCCATCAGCGGAGTCGCGTTAGACTATTAGTGCTGCCGGGAGAGACACTTGGAGGAGTATCTGCTGCAGAGAGGGGGGTGATAAGTGGAAGATCATTAGAGGCTCTGAGCCTGAGCCAAATAGAATTAGATGACGCACACCGCAAGATCATAACACAGGCCAAAATCAGTAAGGACACTGGGATCAAATTAGACGCTAAATCCCTCTGTATCATTTAGCAACAATAATTTCTTCAACACGTCAGCTCTGTGGGCTACTTGTTTCGCTTCCAATCCCACCAAAGAGCGCCAGCGCTCAGTTCAGAGGGGGAGAGCAATGAGTCAGATCCTCTGCTCCAATTATATCTGCATCCTGCAGTCTGCTCCTCAAAGCCAACACACACACATCCTTGCATAAGACAACAACCAAAGAAAATGCACAGGCAGAAAGAACACACTTTGAAATCCAAACTGCACGCATAGCTGGCAAGAAATGCATGTAGCAGTCAGAAAAATAACTGGAAAACAGAATCTCACATGCTGTGCGCACACACACATAGGCACGCACACACACACACACACAAACACACACACACACACACACACACACCACTTGAACGGGAGCTTGTTGACCATCACACAGCCAAGGGACTGTGAGGGGGGGGGGGGGCTATGGGGTGAGCTCACAGAGGTCGCTTTGAAGTTTCTATTCAGGTCTTTGTCCCATTCAGGCTGCTGGCAGTAGACATCTCTACTAGAGCCTGGCCCCTCCCATCGTCACACCGTCCCTCCACACACACACACACACACACACTCACTCACACTCAAAAAGAAAAGAAGGCACGTCCGCAGGTCCTGTCCATCACACGGGGCTTAATTAGAGTAGATTCAAATGCACCCTTTTGTACCCTTCTCACTCTCTCCTCTTTCTTTAACCCCCCACCCTCTTTCCCTCTCTTTCTCTCTTCTCATTCCACTCTCTTTCACCGGCTCCCACCCTCTCTTTTTCTCTCATTCCTCCCTCACTCTTCTCAACCCCCTTTTTTTTTTTTCACTTTTGTTGCCCTTCTTTTCTTGGCAGGGAGTGAGGCACCTCTCCAGACGTTTTCGTCTGTGTGCCCTCGGCCCCCTCTATCCCCCTCGCCTCTGCGCGCTCTCCCACCCATCTTGGAGCTGAGTGTGACCTAATGTTTGACAGACAAGTAGCCTTGGAGAAAAGACTCATCTATCAGAGGCTTGTAATTCTATTAGAATGGACAGGACACCCCCCCCCCTCCCCCAGGGCCAGCATTTGGCATATTCTCTCCATCAATTTAGCTTCTTCTCTAAACCCTCCGGGCCACGGCCTACAAAATGCAGTTTACGCTAACAAATAATCACAGCGAGTTAATAACATGTGTGTTTGTTTGTCCGTGCGTGCGTGTCCCAACTTTCTGCCTATTTTCTCCCTCCTTCAGCGGGAATTGTTCAGCGTCGTCTTCTTTGATATTAAGCTTCAAAGAACTATTTCTCTTTTCAAATTCTAATCTCATCTGAGAGTCTGAAAAGGTATAATGGCGGGGAGCTGGTGCGAGTTAAGATAGGCGGATCACAACCAGCTACTAATCAGGATTGTTATCAAGATCCAGAGATGTTTATATGTAGACAAAGATGGTTACATAAAAACATCTATTGTCTTGCTATCAAGGCTAATTACTGATATGACACGGGAGAGGGTGAGCGAGAGAGGAGAGATTTCTTTTTCCTGCGTCTCTCCTGCCGGGATGTTTAATCGGGGGGGGGAGACTTGTTTGGCGCAGATTGCTATTTGCCTGCAATCAGCGCCTCGTTGTCAGTCAATGGCGAGCGAGATGCACGGAGAGAGGAGCGGGTGGGAAGCGGCACGGGAAGAAGTCTGGACAGCAATCAGGCATACCACAAACAGGAAATGTATGTCTGCGGATGCCCCAGCTGTTGTGTTTGGCCTTGCCTCTCCTACAGTTAATTCAAAGCAGAGTGAATAGCTCATACAACAACTTTCAAGTGTCAGCCTCTGAAAATAGTAGGTTTACATTAACAGGATTTTCCCACTCTTTCAATGGCCCCGTGTTTGGATTTGAATCCCTGTTGTTTGCGTTCTTGCTCGTTTGTACCCTCAGCTATAAATGGCGATGATGACTTAGCTGTGTCTGACACGGACGGGAAGCGTGTGTGTGTGTCTTGCTAGGAGCATGTGCGTGTTTTTCCGGAGATGTGTTGTCTCACTGGTTAATGTCTGTTCGATATTGATTACAGCTGGAACGTCGCAGTCACATGTTCCTTGTCCTCCCCAGATAACGAGGGTTAACCGCTTGACCCCGCCGCATGCCGAGGGGCTCGGCTCATACCTGGATCCGAGGGCGACGGTTACAAAGCCGCCGGCTCGCACAGCAACCGACCGGGCCGCAGCCCTCTGGTCTGAAAGTCTAGCCTGCGGATCACGGCCGTGTCATGGAGCCACACCAGAGGGATGTGTGCCAGACTTCATTACGGGCAGATTAAAAGCAAGAGGAGGCCACTTAGATTGTGATTTAGTTTCACTGTGAGGTTGCTGGACCGACTGCAGGGCCGCAGTGGCTTCCTCCTGGAATGATGATGATGTCATGGTTTCAGTGTTTGCTGAGTGTAAATATCAGATTGGGAAGGAACTATGTCCTTGGCAGCAGGGTTCATCTCGGATTTACAGGGGGAAGGAAACAAAAGCTACAGCAGATCTCTCGCCGGTCTCCCATTTTTAAGAGCCGAAAAAAGCGATGAGAAGACGATAAAAAGCAAAGCAATCTGTTGATTGTTTCAGGCAGCTATAAAGCAAAAACAGCAAATGTTATCTGGAGCATCTCGCCGCCTAAGAAGACATGTTCTTTCTTGCCGTGTAATAACGAGCCAAATATTTTGTGGGTTTTGGTCGGAGAGAAGAATCAGGCTCTACAGACTCGACGATCATTAGATCCCTCACAACAAATACTCCCTTGAATTAAGGGGATGATCACATGATCTTTTGTTTCAGCCCTACTTTTCTAACCGTCTGCGTATGTGCCTCTGTGGTAGCAAAGTACATCCAGGTTATTAATAGAAGCACTAATCACAGCCACCTATACACATTAACACGATGACCTCATTCCTTGAAAACGCCACTATTTTATAGGTGGCTGTCTGACAGAGAGGGGGAGAAAAAAAAAAATCAAAATGCCATCCATGATGTGACTGAACATGAGATCTCGCTGCACTTCTTTACTCTAACATGCCCTACACTACGTGTCACGTTGCATAAAGCTTTTTGTCTTTATGCGAAGTGATGGGGACAGTCCATGTCCATTATCTTCCCCATACTCTGCCCTAATCCGCTTGGACTGCATTTGATGATGCTCTGCTCTTGCGGGCCACGTGTTTTCCTGGTCCACATGCGCTGGCAGAAGATTAGTCTTGATGACTTCTCAAGGCAAATCCCTGCGTAACATTTTTCTTGGCTAATAACGTGTTTTCGATTCCGCTGATCCCGAATAGCTGCTTGATCACGCTCCTGCAACAACAACGACTCCTCTGGCATGCAGGCTATTGTCGTCCCCTGATCCTGCGGGTCCTTCAGCGTCGGCCGCAGCTGCGTCGGCCATCAAAGACGCACCCGGGGACGGCGTCTCGTTGGCTCGCGGCAGATCAGGTATCGATCTGTGACCGTGCAATTGGGCCGCAGGGGGGGGGGGATCAGGTATCCAGACGTCCAAAAATCTTCCGGCGGGACATGCCGGCTCTGTGGCAACTGGCCCACAGTGTTTGCAGTTGCTATGGCAACCGGTGATCATTGGTAGCCAAGTTCCTGGGGATGCGGCCACGGCATTCCAACCTCCCTCTTTATCAGCCCAACACACACACACACACATATGCAAACACACGCATAGTCTTGCTGGGCGTGATTCTGAGCCGTCACTGTTATTGTTTCACAGAGACTTACGAGCTTGTCAAGGCGACGCAGGACGTAATAAAATTAATTTCTGGAAGCGTGTGACGTGTCTTTTAATGTGCGTTATCTCTCCTCTCCAATTTACTCTGGAGTCCCCTCCTGCATTCTGTGAATCGATTTCATCACAGCCATTAGGGGGCGACATTGATTGGATAAATGAAACAAAATTAAGAGAAAGTCTCTCCTCATTCCTCCTGCTCTCTCACCATCACACACACACACACACACACACAATGGGGGCACAGACATGGACATGATCAATTATGTGTCAAGCATTTCTTCCTCAATGAATGAATGGCTCAATGACTATAGGCTACCGACCGTCTATTGTCTATTGACACTGGAGACTAAGTTCTCATGCAGTTCATTATCCCGAAAGGGGACAACGAGAAAGAGATCCAAAGAGACCATTAATCATCGTTCCCTTCAAAGGGAGGAAAGACGGGACTTAAAATAACCGCTACTGTAACCCTACACAGCAAAAATTCTGAGCATTTCAAGGAATTAAAACAAACACGAGTTTAGCTCTCCGTTTGCGCGGTAACTCGAGACAAATTGCGTGAATTTCAGCGGGATCACAGAGCCGTAAATTCACTTATCCCTCCCACCGGCGGAACGAGAACTAGTCCCCAGAGGGCCGTTTTTTAACACTAATATTTGTTTTTCATAGGCTCGTATTATGGGGGATTATTGTCACAAAAGTGTTACTGAGAAATTTCATCTTTTTTGGTAAAAAAGAAGAGGATGAGGAGGAGGAGGGGGAGGAGGAGGTGGGGGGGGGTAAAAGTTTGGTTCGTGTAAGCGATTTTTCACAGCCTATCGCGCTCGTTCTCCTCACCGAGGCTCTCACTATGACGAATAACTCCAAAGTCCATTTCAATTTGGGTCGATGGCTCTCGGGCCGAGGTGGCGGCTGTTGGTGGGGGTGGGAGGGGTGGAGAGGGAGGGGGGGGGGGGC
>CAESWR010000234.1:185844-201978 GCA_903171835.1 Mullus surmuletus | reverse complement strand
CCCCCCCCCCCCCCCCCCCCCCCTTTGGACTCTGATCGTGTTTCCCCTCTGATAGAGATCTCATTACACACAGCGAGGACTTAGAGCCTGAGCCCCACTCGCAGAGCACCAGAGAGAAGCCGGGGCCGACCAATAAGAAATACTTGTGGAAAGCAACTGGCCCCCGGTGCTGTGAAGGCTCCCTGTGTCTCACCATGAGGACAGCTGCCTTCGCTTTTATGTGTGCGCACTTCTGCCGTCTGTTGTTTCAGGGCCTGCTCGAGCGACAGAGTCCTCGTTTGGTTATCTGTGAGGCACCTGGGCTCCGGGAAGGGGTAGCGGGATATTTCAGGGGGAAAATGTTTTTCTTTTCCCTCATGGTTTCGCTCCAGATGGACTCACTTTATCCGCCGGTGGTTTGGCTGCCACATCACTGAAAGCTGATCATATTGCTTTTTTTTTTTTTTTTTTCTGTGTTATTGATGCGTTTATTTCTTTATGGTGCGCACAAAAGCCAGCTCGGTCCCCCAAATTGGTATAAAAGACGCATTTTCGACTTTTTTTTGTGTGCTTTGGGTAGAAAGGGGGGGTGTTTTTGCGTGTGTGCATGGAACACTTCATGCGTTCCCAATCGGTCCTCATGACATGAGTTACAGTTGGTTTTCTTTCAAGACACATTACAGGGGCTGATTCACAACTGGCACAACAGCTGAAAGCAATGAATTACTCAGCAGGACAGGCCAGGGCTGGAATGATCAATTGATAATCAATCGCTTGATGGACAGAAAATAAATTCTGATAATCGAGGCAGACCAGACTGAAATCTTCCATGATGGTGATGTATTTTGATATATTGCGTTCCCCCTCCCCCAACTCCGGTTGAAAAACCGGTCACGGATGAACTAACCAGACAGGTGTGTCTCGCGTTCTTTTGGGCTCATCCTGCGAATCTGCAGCATCTGACCGATCAAGTTACTTTATCGCAGCGCCAGATGTTAAAAAGTTTATGCACAAGCCGATATGCAGGAGATAAAATATTGTTTTATCGTACGTGTTTTGAAATTTCCAACAAGTTGTGTACAGGAAAAAAAATATTAACAAAAGTGCTAATTGTTTGCTGCTCTTGAACAAATATGTTGATCTTTGGAAACCACAGAGTTAGCAGTCATTAGTTTTCGGTATAATTACTTTTTTAAGTGAGTTTTCTATCGCACAGAAAACTTTCTTCGGCTCAGCATATTGTATATATGGAAGCATAAAACTACATTAGCCAACCTAATTGGGCCAAACTGCTTAAAATAAACTGGTCATTTGATTTAATTGTGTCTTGTGATTGCATTTCCTCTCGTTTTCAACAAATGAGCTGGAAATCAGCAGGATTTATGTTCATTTATGAGTTCATGCTTTTATTAAAAAACACTAAGACCCCTGTGAGACGGACAAGTAAAAGCACATGGAAGTGAATGAGCGCTTGAGAGTGCGCGCCGGTGTGCCATTGTTCTTTGTCCGGCCTCAGTGGAACATTAAGGAAGTGTGAGGAGCGTGCCAGTGTGCCCCTGTGAAAGTGTTGAGGGCCGAGCGGTGGAAGAGTGTGGAGTGGCTGAACAGTGGCTGCCTTACAGGCTGTTAGCGACCCGGCTTCATTAGTCGGAGGCCCGGCTGGCAGCGTCGGGGAGGAAGTTCCCATCAGCTCCGGCTTCTGCCAAGCGTAGACACACAGGCGCGGCGCTGGAAAGCTTCCCTTCAGATTTCTACGTGTCGCCTCGTCGGGGGCGAAATTGTAGGGATGCAGAGTTACAGGAAGTGGTGGAAAAAAAAAAAGTTGAATGGGCAAAGTCTGCCTTTTGTTTGCCATTTTAGTTCTTTTACATAAGAGCAGTTGAAAATAAGGGGATTAAACGAGAGAGGAAAGGAAGCTAATGTAGAGCGTTGAAACACAGCCCTGGGCTCAACCGCACATCCTTTCAGTCCAGCGTACAGCTCCCAGATTACTTCCATGTGTCAGTGCGAGGTGGAAGAGAGGGAGAAAAGAAGAAAGGGGGACAGGGAGAGAGAAGTTGAGCGATTGAAAAGCGAGCGGGCCTGGATTGGTGGAGATCAGCAGTGGTGTTGGACAGTGGAACGGATCTGTGTGACAGCCATCTCTAAAACCATTACCCCTGCGGCTCCGACTGGGGAACTCGTAACCTCCTCCTCCTGACTGACCTCATAGACTTTAACTCTTTCTCAGAGAATCCCTCTGTGCCATGCACGCAGACCTCATCAGACGCCGGCCCCAAGCAGCGGGCAGGCAACCTTAACAGCCAGCTGCATTAGAAGTTCTCTTAAGACGTCATGAGTTGTCACGGGCAAACAGGCAGCCAGGGATCTGTTTCCCCCCGGTTTGTGGCACTGCAAAGACTTTTGTGGGAAGGTTTGAATTTACTGTGCAAGGAGGACTTGGTGGGGGGAGGGGGATGACGGATCCCAGTAATGAAAAAAAAAGTGGGTGGGTTAGAAGTTGGAGAGTGTGTTTATTAACAAATAAAAATGTCATTGTTCTGCTGAAAATTTAGTACAAAATGGGGCATTTAGAGAAAGCTCTCCTCTTTTGCCATGCTGAAAAACAAAACTATAAAACATATTTGACCAAAAAAAAAAATCTTAAATCAACATCTTTACTAGATTTGCAGACCAGGCTGTGGCATGTCATGGTGCTCCTCAAAGCACAAACCTAAAAACAATCCATGTCACGGAAAAGCATTTTTTATTTACTCTGACATATTATTAAGTTATTTGAAACACTCAAGAGAGAAGGTTTTCTATCTCACTTGCTATCTTTCTCAACAGATGCAGCCGAAAACCAAAACAAAATTGACAAGATACAAGATTTTTCCCCAGATATTATAATATAATATAATATAGTATGATTTAATATAATATAGTATGATTTAATATAATATAATATAATATAATATAATATAATATTTAAATTAGTGTGATCCTATTGTAAGATATAAACCTTGTATACTCAAATTCTCAAATATTTAAAAACTAGTATTAACAAGAGTCTGACTTAATTTTAGTGACTAATGTTGTGATGGCAAACTTAATGATGATCAATTGGTATATTATATCATAATATATTATATTATATTATATTATTGAGGGCATATACCAAACTTCCTAAACACCAACAAAGTTTAGTTTCGCAGACAGCATTATTTCACAGGTATAGCCAATGAGCAAATGATGCATGACCACACCAACCAGTTGTGAACGTATCATTAATGATCATCACGGAGCTCTTTGTTCACTGTTATGAGTACACTAATGGAGTGACAGTGTAATTGAATGAAGTGGTAGGATAATAGAATGATAGAATGATAAAGTAATGGAATAGTGTGGTAGAAGCCTCCTTTTCCCAAGGGATGCCCCTGTAAGTGTGTCAGCGTGGCAGATGGGTGGTCTGTAACAACCCCCCTCCCCCATGTTAATTATAAAGCATCATAATCCATCTATGGCATACAGAGGCAGGACATGGAGACTATTAGGGGGAGCATGGAAATGGCACAGTGTATAATCCTCAGGACTTTACCACTATTAGGCTCCCCAGGCATCGAGCAAAAACCACTCATTTCTTCAGTAATCTAGTTTGAGCAGTCCCTTTCTTCTTCTTTCCTCCCCTCTATGAGTATGCGTGTGTGTGTGTCTAAATGTGTGTCCCAAATTTTTAACATTAACTGGAAGTTTGATTTATCTTTTGATTTTTCTCCTACTCTATCTTTTTTTTTTTTTTTTTTCCCACCATGCCCACAGGCAGGAAAGACAGACAGCCCAGAAAGCATTTGAGTGTGTGTGAGTGTGAGTGTGTGTGTGTGCGCGCGCCTCCGTTAACCCATTCTGCCAAGTCTTGGCTCAGCCTTTTCTAAGCAAACTCCCAGCATGATCCCAGTCCCCCTTGTGTTGGTGAGAGGAGTTGGAAGAAAAGGCCTTTGGGACTCCCGCTGCTCCCAGGCCCGGCCCCGGCCTCTCTGCCCGCGAAGGCCGGTCCTGGGATTTGCTGCGCGCCGGGGCTCTGTGTGGCAGCTGTGACTGACGCTTCAATCGCCTCTCCCTGGGACACCCCAGTGCAACCCTGCATTCCCTTTCACACCTCGGAAACGGGGGGAAAAAGACAATTACACACATATTCAGCAACCTCCTCCACTCGGTCCCCACACAATCTCTGATGTTCGTCCATTAACCAGATCTATAAAAACAACATTTCTAAAGTTTCTTGTGTGTTGCAAATAAGTCTCCCTCTAAACAACTTGCAAATTAGTTTACTTGTCTGGACTGCCTGTCTGCAATTTTATTATGTATTTGAAGTTGCTCTTGTTTATTCTATTTTTTTTGGAGTTGTCCTCTCCTTAAGTAAACAGTGCAGCTCGGCTATTTCCTTCGAATCTCTCTTGATATTTAGAAAATGTAAGTAATGGAAAAAGATTTGAGCCTTAAAGTGGAGTTTAATGCTATCATGTATGGATTGTCAGCAAATTGAGTTTGTCTCTGGGCCATCGGAGCAGGGGCTCGTAAGCCAGCAGGATTTAAGTCTCTTAATTGAATTATTTTGATTGCTGACTTGATTGATGGAGTCAGATGTGCGGCGTTTTCCGTGAGTTTTTGTCTGACTAATTCCTCTTCCAATAGAGCCATACCAGACAGATACAATAGGAACCTGCAATCAATCACAACTGCGACCCCGAGCATTTTTGTTTGGAGAGAAATGTGCCTGCCATGAGGTCCGAGTTCCACAAGCCATCCAGACAACGCGAAAACCAACAATGACATCAGATAGTCGAACACTCTAAAGTCTAATCTTCCCATAATGCCATGCTAAACCCCACAGAGACCCACGGCAGGGAGAAAGGCTTTTTTATGCCCCAGTGCTGCTCCTCCTCCCATGGCCTCTGGCTCTCTCTCTCTCTCTGTGCATATGTGTGTGTGTGTCCACGCATGTTGGAGAGGGGTGAGGGGGGGAGAAAAAGAATTCAAGAGTGAATGGAGATGTCACTGTCAGACTCTGGCCTCCACATGAATCTGCTCCAGAATGGCCATATTGGCAGCTTGTGTGTGTTGAGTGAGAGAGACTGTCGGGGGTCTGCCGTTTCCCCTCCACGCCGAGTTCTTACGGGCGTGATTGCGGCGCGGCGGGACGCGGGTCTATATTTCATCCTATTCATATGAGGGGAGGCTGCTTCATCTCTCACACACATGTTTCCCATTAGGTGTGTGTTTATTCTCCCCCATGATGTGCGCGGCCGTGGAAGCCTCTCATCTCTCTGATATTGGAAATAGCGGTGAAGGTCTGCTAAAGCAAACACAATATCCTAAACCTCTCCGCTCGTTTTATGAACTACGTAGAGTAGGGCCGAAGGTGTTTCTTTGACTTGGTTGACTACACCCACGCTAGTAATGCGATAGTTTGTTCGCTTAAGACTCGGCAATATAATATCTCACACTGCGACTTTAATTCGGTGGTCTAATGCGTGGAGCTCCTCCCGCTCGCCGCCACCGCATCTTCCGCTCTGCCTCTCTGCCGGAAAAAAAAAAGTTATGCCTGCTTTAAACTATTCTCCTCATCTGTCTCTCATGTCCCCCCACTGTGAAACATGACAGCCTGAACCTCCACCACATCACTCCTCTTCTTTCCTTCCCCTGTCTGCCAGATGAAAGCTTTCTCTTCGCAGACAAAACCTCTGTGAGGGCCGTCTGACGCGCCCGGGCCCCGCGCCGCTGCTTTTAGGAGCTCTGTTTTGCTGCATTTTTTTCCTGATTTATTTATACGCTCCTGATTGTAGCACCTCGCACATGTCAAGAATCTCCAAAGTCGTGCATTATGTGGGCTGAGCCAAATTCCTATCTGAAATATACATGAATGCATGAATATATTTATTGTTGAGAGACCTTGGTGCAACAGGGAGAGTCTCATTTCCTGCAGTGACCCTGCTCTGGAATGGAGTGGCGTGATCCTTGAAGGCGCCCCACATGCGGCCACCAAATAGAGCTGCCTGGTGCAGCCCTTACACAATGGAATGGTAGATTGGAAGGGAAATGATTTTCCTCCTATTGGAGTGACTGGAGCAGTCGCTTCAAAGCGGTATGCCTGGCTGAGGCTTTAACCGGCCTTCCCTCTGCATTAGATGTGCGTCCTATGATGAGCCTTTGAAGGGAGCAAGCAGCACTGGCAGGGAGATTGCGATTGCATTGCACGGGTGTTGGGGTTTTGGCCTCGCACTGAGGCTCGCAATTCGGGCGGGGGGGGGGCTTCGGTGAGATTGTGCCGCTCCTCTTGGCGTTGCTTAAGTAGGTTGGACTAAAACGTGTTGACCCGTGAGCCGCAATGTGACGAAGGAACAGCTGCCGTGTCACGTTTGGATGTACGCGCATACATATATCACGGCGGAAGGTAGCACGGATGTGTGTGTGCGCGCAGGCTCGGGAGTCAGCTGTGGTTGGCTTGTGGAGATTAAGGTTTGAGTGTGCGTTACAGATGGCGGTAATAATGATCAGATAGCCCTTGTAATGGAGCCGGCCCAGTTTGTAATGGCTTCCTAAAACAACACATGGAGCGTCTTTTACGAGGCCACAATCCGCCCGGTTATCACAGAGCAAACTGTGCGAATGTGAATAGCGTCATGTCAAACAAGCTATTTATTAGCGCGCACACGCACTTACACACACACACACACAATTTCATTTTAATACCAACAGCCTGCATCTTGCCTTGCGCTCCGCTTGTTAAAGGCGAGTGTTATCAGAGGAGACACAGACTCCCGCTACAGCAGTTAGGCCGTCCTCCCCTTTTACATTCACTGTTAATGAGCCTAATGATGTGTGTCTCCGCGATTGCATCAGTCAATATGCTGTTCAATATGGGTTTTAGAAACCCACTGACAACTTAAGCATGTCTGCCTGGATAAGATCTCCGTTCCAAGGGAGGAAAGAAAGAGCAACTAATTTGTCTTGGATTGGGAGGGACATGTGTAGCTGTCTTTTACAATCATGAGTCGAGATTGTAAACAGAGAATAGGCTTGTCACTCAAATTCCCTGATAAGAGGCTTCTTTTAAGACACGGTAGGCAGGCTGTGTATTAAAAACGTTGTGTCCTAGTTATAACCGTGCCTGGCACTCTCTTATATGGAGATCTATTGTTTGTTTGATGCTGATAGTTTTTGAGTTTTTCCCCAGCTCTTCCTGTCGGGAGAGCGCTGCTTTTTGATTTCAGTGTGGGTTTGGTTTCGGTTTTTATTTTTCAGAGGAGGTTTTGTTGGAGTTTTTATTGCAGTTTATGTCAGGAGGTGTTTACTATGTGTTAGGAGACCAGGGACATTTAGTTTTAATGCTTTGTTGGAGAGTTGCCTTGAGAACCTCGTATCCCCTCTGTTTATTTAGCATTTGGGTTTGCATTAATTTGTGTTCTGAACTGCTTATGGCCCCAAATAGAATAGGAAACTTTATCCTTAATGGTCCTTTAAGCAAAGCCTCCAGCACAGGACTTTTTCAGCATTTTCCTGGGTTGACTAACAAAACTAATGTTAGTTTCTTTACACAATGAAAAAGGAACAGGCGCACACCCCTGCGACACTGATAAAAGCCGTTTCTTTTATAAACCACACAGCATTTGATTGATCTGTCCCGTGGTCTTGATCCCTGGGCTCGGCTGATTAAACCTATCCATCAGCTTCTCTTATCAGCGCTCTAACAGATCGACTACAGGACACTGAACTAAAACCCCCTGTATTGTTGCTACACAGAAAAAGTCAAAGGCTAAGGACAGGGAGGGGAGAGGTTTACCAGAACTCCCCTCCTGATGGCCTCGAGAACAAAGCTAAAAAAAAATAAAAAAGGAGCCAAAAAAAAATCCCCCCTATGTTGTTTTAAAGACGTGGCCTCCGTGTTGAGATTAGCATCTTCCATGCTATTGTGCTGAATGTACAGCACGCGCACATGTGCAAACACACTTAGCTGTCACACATATTGCTATAACCTCTAAATGAGGTTGAACAGTGGCATCGCAGATTGTGACAAGAGTGTTTCCCCTCTAGAGGGAAATCAGAAAGTAATGTTTCCTGTCCGCAGAGTGTCAGCTACTCACAAGTGAAGTGACCCTGCCCCCGGTCACAACTCACACAGACATCAGCAAGATAATGACATCTCTTGCACTGACAGGCTGTCATTCACGTGCACATTTCAACGTGCATGCGCGCGTGCACACACACACTGCGTTGTATGCATGCATGCACTCGTGCTTGCTTGAAAATGAGGGCAGACAGTTGATGTTATGAATCATCTGAATGATTTGCAAGTCAAATAGCCAGTTTCATAAGATGTGCCTGTTATTTTCTGAAATAAATTTGAGTTTCTCATCTTCCGGGTGACTGTTAAAGCGAATACATCAAGGCTACTAAAACGTGGATGATTGCATGTCACTTTGCTCTCATTTATCTGCAAGCATCTATTACCATCATGTTGTCAAGTCAGTGAAAACAGTGCTGGAAAAGCCAACAGATGGGCTTTTATAATTCACAAATGCATGATTCTGGGACTGTTTGTTAAGGATAAAACCTCTCTTGTCTTTCAGCTCATCTTCCGCTCCTCGTGCATTGATTTGCGTTGATTTATAATTCGTAACATCTGGAAAACAAACCATTTCATATAGTTCAGCCCCCACCTCCCCAAAGAAAAACAAAAAACAAAACAGACATTTATGCTGGATTTCTCCACAACCCGCATGCTAGTTTATCAGCACTTCTCAGCATGTCGAAATCAAATACATCTGAAGTTTGCCACTTGCTTCCTTATCGAGGAACGATCAATCTTAGTTTACATAGGCGTGATCTCATCTTGAAAAGAGATGGTTTATTGAAATCCTGTTGAAGCATGCCTGGGAGAAGCAGGTGTGGACCTGCTAGCTCTCCGACTTGCTGCTGGTGATTTTTGGGGGAGGATGTGTTTGAGCTTTGCCCAAATTCTAGAGAAGTTGCCTGCGTGGCACATTCATTAACCTGGTATCCTGCTAATCTCTTGGCTAATTCATTTAGTCCTCAGAGCACTCCTGTGTATTAATATCCTCTCCGTGCTGCTGCTCATGGGATGCAATAGGAGCGTAGCCATGGCGATGATTGTGTCATTATTTTGCAGTCAGATGAGTGATATCCCAGAGGGCTATAGCTGGGTTGTCCAGGCCAGTTGAGAGGGACTGATTAGAATTGCAAATGGACGCCAAGTGTTGTGTTTATTGTGTGTCTCAATATTGAAGACAATCAGGCGAATCAAAGCCCTCAGCTGGAGAGATGGGACTGAGGCACGGTGGGCCTCTCTGGTTGGCACCGCGTCCTCCGTGCTTGCGCGCCGTTTCCTCCCACCCTACTCCCCCTTTCCTCCTCTCTGTTGCCCTCCCTCTTCACCGACTCGGTCGTGTGTGTGTGTGTGTGTGTAGGTTCTGAAGTACGTGGACACAGCTGGGGATAGACAAGGAGAGACAGAAAGAGCCACTAAATCCAGTGCACTCAATCATTTGTAGTGTGGCAGCCCTCTCACACAGCTGAGAAATATTAAACACGCTTTATGATAATGAAAGCACAGGCGACAGACATAAATATCAGAGGCAAAGTGCTGAAGGAATAAAATGTCTTGTACATTTGCTCATAACACAAACTTGTCATTGATTTCATTGCTTTCCGAATCGCTTGAGACAGAGTTATCAGCTTTTCATCAGCATAATTTCTCCCCCCCCCCCCCCACTCGCAGGCCCTGTTGCGAGGAAGAATATTGAGTCACACTTATTAATAAGGGTTCCGAAATATTTAGATATCTGCATCCAGTCAAGTCAACTCCTGTGAATGGAACCCATTGGCGGTGCGCCCTTGTTATGGCTGGGTGACAGACTGTGGTGCAAAGTGCCTGAAACACACATTTTCTCCGCAAATCACTTGTGAATTGTTCTTCCTCAACGATTGGCCATTACCCCATTATTGACTCAGTGTTTGTACAAGATTCGGTGAAATCCATCTGAAAGCCATCCAGTGCTGTAGTGCGAGACAGGAAGCTAGTGTTTTAACTCACCGTGTAATTCTCTCTGTCAGTTGCACACAGAGAGGCCCATCTTCTCTTGTTTCGCTACTGTTGGCTTTTAAAGAATGTGTGTGTGTGCACACATTGTACACGCACATGCAAGAATGTGTGGGTGCGTGCACTCATGCGTGCTTATGTCGCTGTTCGAACACAGGATTATTCCTCGGGTCATACATGCTCCCCATATAGCACCGCATGACCAGTCACAACAGGCATGTGAGGCCCAGGTACGGGCATGCACGGCGAGCAGGTATGGCTACAGGGAAGTGGCTGTTAAAATGGAATTTTATTGCACCACACGCATTCACTCGGGCGCGCGGCGCTGTAGGCTAAATGAAAGTTAAGAGGAGGTGTTTGCAGTCTACGGAAATCCCTCAGACTTACCATGCGCGAAGGGAAGGCCAGCAGCAGCCTTCGTAAGATGTCTGACATGATATGATCAAGAGTCAGCAGCCTTGAAAGGCCACAGTCAATGTGGAGCTGCAGCTCATGGCCTGTTTAGACAGTGCTGTGTGCCGTTGAGCTTGACAAGGAGTTGATGAGAGATCCTTAGAATTTTGTGTGTGTCTGTGTGAAGTCAAGAAAGAGAATGGGTGAGAGGGAGTGTGTGTCAGAACGCAGACGTGGCTGTTTGTGAGTGTGTGAAACTGAGGAGAGAGTTCATGAGGTGACATCTCGTCAGCTGTTTGACTTTCCCAGTTTCCCAGGGAAGCAGTTTCAAGAACAATGCAGAAGAAAAACCACCAACCACCGACAATTGAAATGCCACCAAAAAAATAGCTGCGCTGTTTGTTGGTGACTGAATTATTGCCATCGCCTGAGATTGGAGACAGGGGAAATGTGAGCGACTGCGCCGCGCTTGTTGCAAACACATATCACCTACCGGACTCGTCTACCCATCCATCTCCCAGTGCTCCTCACAATAGCAGGAATACATTAAAAAAAAGAGTTCGTCAGAGGGGAAGGGGACGCAAGATAAATATTGTGTTAGTATTTTCCCTCCCTCTCCTCTACAATTGTCTCTCACACTGACAGATGAACAATGAGCGTATTTTGAACTTTGCTGCGTGCTATATTTTACTCCTGGGTTCAGAGCCGTGCTGTCAAAGGCAGACGTGTTCTGGCAGAGATTGATTGATTTGCTTTCTGTCTGCCATGTCTTCCCTTTGTTCTCCGGGGAAGGCTTTGATTTCTCGCCAGTACTCCTGACTTTCTGTAGCTGTGTCATATTAACACCTGTTAACTGCGAAGGGACTCGTAAAATACAGAAATAAAATTTCTCGGAGTGGAAGCAGTTTCTTTTATACTGTAATCTGAAAGTGACAATCTCTTTCGTTGCATTTAGCAAATCGAATATAAACTTTAACATTTAAAAAAATAAGTGCTGCCAGTCTCGTGTCACTATGCCAAAAATTCCCAGCAGTCATTTTGCTCTTGCACTTGAAAAATTTGCTCTGATTGAGACAGAAACCCAAAATTACCCTTTGCATTCCTTGTCTTTGTACTAGGCGAGGCTAACTAGCTGAATATTCACCACACAGAAAAAAAAAATCATATTAATCATAATCTCCTCTTTTTCCTCCCATAAATATTCATTATTTCCGAAACGATGGGAAAAAGTTTATTTTGCCTCAAAGAAAGTCAGCAAATGTAGCAATGTTAATGTCAAAGCTACGTTGCAGCTAACGGTTTGCAAGACGGGGGATTTGTAGTATTATTTTCCCTGCGTTTTATTCACCAAATTTACACATCAATCGCTGCTTTGTTCACAGCCTATAACGTTACTGACCTTATACACACATCAATATTCAACAACCTACACACGGAGTTATTGCTCAAAGACACATTGTACAACATATTCTATGCTAGTTTCATAAAAACAGGATTTAAAAATTTTCCAGATGCTTTGGCCTGGCAGCCCTTTTTGCACTGGCAGAAACCATGGCTAAAAGCACACAGCTGTAGAGCTTCGCTTGGATTCTTAAGACATAAGAAGAACATCCGAATCGGAATGTGGCAGAATAATCGTCTTATCTCAGTTTATCTGTGTTCATAATTGCTTGATGTAAACACCCTAAAAATAAGATTCAATTAATTTTTCCTTATTTAAGTCTTTTCATCTTGGGAAGAGAGCACATTCTGTACAAACTACTCCTTTAAGAGGAAACTTGTTTTTGTGTCCCCTCGCCGATGATCTGATTTGACTCCCAGATGTGTCAGTGGCAAAATATTGCTGACAAGAGCCGCTCCTCGTCCTCCCCCTGATGTGTCAAAGGGCCACTGCATTCCAAGCACGAGCCTTAAAAAAAATTACCCAACTTTAGCCGCACAGCCTGACTCTCATCCTCAATGAGCTTTTTCACTTTGCCTCATTATACAGTTTAAAACTCCGATCCCCGGAGTAATTTTTTAACCATGCTGAGATAGGAGGGCATTTATTAAAGAAAAAAAAAAATTTTTAAATGAATTTAACCATGACTGGGCAGCCCAAACTGAATTTAAATATCAAGTGTACACTATGTTGCTGTGTGTGTGCGTGTGAGATGTGGGTGTTTTATTTGTGCATAAGATGTGCTGATTGAGTAGCAACATTAAAGGTCTGGCTTCAGAGAGACCGGGGGCTTATTGATAGGGTTGGAGATAGAGGGACTAAAATGGCCCCTGGTTAACAACCTAGGCAAGCTGCGTGGGTTTGATAATGGTTATGATTCTTTTTCCCTCTAGTTTCTTCTCCGGCCCGCTTCTCTCCAAATGGGAGTGAAATACAATCGGTTGAGTGTGAGAGATGCTATTGTTCGTCCGGGAGGTTCTCCCGCCTTTTCCCCTCCTGCTCTGCGCCGCGCTGATTACGAGCCCACATTCTGGTCCAGCTCCCGACTCGCCGGCTCTGCAGCTCCGAGTCCCGGGGGATTTCAGTTTCTGCGACCATCCGACCGCCACACACATGCAAACTCGTCACATGCGCACCAGCACTGGCACATTTTAGGGGCAGACTTGACACGGACCCACACCCACTCAGGCATGTGCGCGCACACACACTCGTCCACGCTCGCACATAAAGTGGGTCCGGGCCAGGCAGGTTTGGCAGCGAGCGTAGACTGGGCCTGTGGAGAGATCTTTACGGAGCATGCAGAGCCCATCTGTGGCTGCTCCTCAGTGATGGGAGGCAGCTGGCTGTGCGCGCGTGCACGCGAGTGTTTGTGTTTGTGAATGTGCGCGATGTGTGTGTGTGTGTGTGTCAGCAGTGTCGTGGCCAAAGGAGGAACCTTAGGGGAGGAGGATGAAGGCTCATGTGCGTTCGGGTCACAGAATAACCTCAGAGAGAGGGCTAAACTCAGGCCGTGACTGACCCAAACTCGCCAAAAATCCTCCTCTCCTTCCTCTCCTTCTCCCTCTTCGTCGCTTCTCTCCAGCTGGAAGGGCTCAGTCTCCCGGCTCGCGCATGAATAAGTGGAGACTCGGAGAGCAACAGTCTGGGCCTTCTCCCGCTGTCAGCGATACCGTAGATGACGTTCAATCACGACCGCATACACCCATGCTCGCTTTAACTCCCCTGCTCTTAGAGAGGGATGGGCTGCACATTTGACGGAAAACCACAGGGGCCATAAGAAGAAACAGATTATGCTCTTTCTCCTCCCTAATGACTTCTGACACTCCTTTCGCTCAACAGTCCTCTTCAGCCTGTTCGCCTATAACAACGTCCACTTCTGTCCTCCGCGTGGCAGGGCCATCTGGGCGTCATCTTGTTAGCTCATTACGACCACTGATGGTGCGATGCGAGCCCCTCATGTGACAGTGATCGAGGGCAAGCACACTGAGCTTGTTTGGTGAACATGAGAGGTGTGTGTCATGAGCGCTTGTGTGTGTGTGTGTGTGTGTGTGCGTTGCTTCTCGTCTGTGCGCAACTGTTATGAGTCACGCCGAATCTGATTTGCTCTGCATGCCAGCCTGTTGACTGAGCTAACTAAAAGCCAGTGTGTTTTTCTATGTGTGTGTGTGTGTGTGTGAGAGAAAGAGAGAGATGAGCGGGTGTCTGTGTTCACACGTACAAAAGCAGTTCTCTGCGGGGTGGAATTCAGGATATTCTGTCTGTTTTGCCTCTGACATCTTCATTTATGTCTCGCTAATGGGGACGACTGGAGGCAAAATGTGCTTGGCTTTGTACAAAGTCGGCTTCCAACTCCGGCCTGCTGGAGTTTAGGGTTTATCTAATTCCTCTGCCCGTTGGCGAGTTTGCTCCGCTTTTCTGTAATAAGGGTCAAAAGCCTTCCTGCTTTGCTAAACAATTCTGGAGCCAGATGGACCTTGTTTTCCTTAATTTCAGGATCCCTGTGTTTGTTCGTGCGCCTCCTCAATGTGTGTGTGTGGCCCGCTTGTGCACTCGCATGGAGGTGGCTTGTTTACCATGTTTGACATGTGAGGAAATCGGTGTGTGCACACTGCAGGGCGTGTGTTTATGTGCGGGTGTGTTTATAGTCGGGCCTCCCTAAGAACATCTGCCCCTGCGACAGCCTGACAGAAGCCAGTTTTGTATACAAGCTCTCGGGTTGTGCTGCCGGCTACGATCGCAGACGCCCGTGCCCGGCCCACCTTGACTGCAAACGCTAGAGGGAGACGCCTGAGACTGGCTCTCATGACTCACTCGCAGGGTCATATAGCCGACAGCTCCCATGACTCGTCGGCATTGTCGATGTGGCAGATTTCTCCCCATTCGTACAAGCATACTGACAGTTTGATGATGCGTGCCTTTTTTCTCCCAAGTATGAAACGATCACACTGTGTCAACAACGCTCAGCGGATCTTAACCACACATCAAGAGCGGAGCCATTTCAGACACCGCCGTTTTGAATGTTTCCATTGTGAGGCCGCGGGAGCATGCGCAGCGCCGTCCTACAGTTTGAGGCCGAAACGGTCCCCTCTAGCAGACAATTATTTGATATTGATTGACTTGAAAGAGAACAGCCTGTACTCTATGTACCCTATGATTACACAAAACGTAGAACGCCACGGGCAAGTGAATCAGCTTTAAATCCCTAAAGCTACACATATTACACAACATGCAAGATCTCTAACTACAATTCTCTTTGCGTAACAGGGTTTTATGTTCTTCACAGACTTAAGTGTAACCCTGTCATCTGGATGAGTTAATGCAATCAGTGAGCGTAACATCCATCCAAAACAAAGGCCTATGGGATATTGATCGGAACGGTTGTAAAGACAGCTTCCGTATGGAAAGTGTCATGAGTAATAATAGGGGTAGGGGAGGCGGTGGTGGTTTTGGTTGGATCGCAGCTACACTGATTTTGTGGATAATGTAAAATAGAAATGATAATTGGTGAGAGAACACTTTTTCCTGGCGTGATAATTACCATGCTGATAGCGAGTGGGAATAGAGTACCTGTTGTGGCGATGATTGCTTGTGGAGAGCGTGCATGTGTGTCATTGTTTTCACGCGGCGCCCGTGTGCTTGGGCATTATTTTTTTAAAGGTCAGAGCGATGCCGAATGCGAGGCTGCACAGCACGGGCAGAAAAGGGACCAAGGCTTTACCTGCATTCAACAGGTCCGCCAGGTGGAGACGCTCTGTATATGCAGCTGGGGATAATTGATTTTAATTGATATGTATGGCGTGTTCAAGCCACTGCTTGGGAGGAACAAATCAATTTGCCACAATTCTGTTGATATGAGCCATTCCTGCCTCTTTCTCTCACAGTTCCTCTGTTTCGGGTCCATTCATTCCGTCTGAGGCTGCCTGCCAGTGCAATGCTCGGGGCAGAGGCCTGAGTTGACTGGACGGGGGTGGAGAACATGGGGGAAGGGCTGGTTTGAGGCTCTGTAAGGGGCTTTGAGTGGGCCTTAGTGTAGGCGGCGTTTTATATGAAAGTCGGTGAGGGCAGGGCGCATGAATAGGGGTGGCTGGGAAGTTGGGCTGGGAAGGTCCAGGATGCACCCCACAGTGCTTTTGTGTGCTCTCACATCCCTGTGTGTGTGTATGGAGGAGGCGGGGGATTGAAGCATATGTGAGATCATGTGCTCATATTCACCAGTGGAATGTAA
>CAESWR010000234.1:163857-185822 GCA_903171835.1 Mullus surmuletus | reverse complement strand
GTCTCCTCTCTCCTCTCTTTTCCTCCACTCCGTTGTTTTCTGTTCCCTCTCTGCTGCGCTGTAGCGTAGGACTGTTTGTATAAGCTCTTTACAGGATTGAGCATGCTGTGGAGCCATCCAGATGAAACAAAACCAACCTCATTTGGTTGTTTTGAAAATGATTCTCTTTATTTTGTTTGGTCCAAGGCAGATCCACCTCATTTGACATGAGGGGAATAAAGCCTGTCTCACGTTCGGGGTCTTTTCCCAGGAACATCGTTTGTATCTGCATGTCTCTTCCTCTGTGCACTGAAAGTTCTTTCATCAACGGCTCTCATAAAGTCTCCAGACAACATGAATGAAAGATGCAATTCAACCTCCCCTTTCAACCCCCTTTTTCCCTTTCGACCTCCTCAAAAGTACAATAATCTTCAGTCACTCATCTCCTCCTCTCCATTGCGTGGCTGTGTGTAGCACCGGAGTGGCGCTGATTAAGCCAACAGAGAGACAAACGGGAGACAAAGTCCCAGCCCACCAGTTTAGTTTCACATCCTGGACTGGAGTTGGGCCGCAGCTTGCCAAGTGGAGGGCTTTTAAACTGGGCTAAACACTAATTGCTGCCCTATTTCTTTTATGTTGCTTCTTTCCCATCTGCGATGGTGCTTCCAGACCTCCACAGCAGCCAGAGCCTCATTATAGCAGACAGTTAACAAAGGCTGGGAAACAGAAGCGAAGAATTCACTTAGGATAGCTATCTAACCGCCAACCAGGAGGCCTGCTCAGAAAATTGAATCAATGACAGGGGCCGGCGTGTGATTAAATCCTTCAGGGATATTAAGATATTAAGATTTTGGAAATCTTAATTATTCATCTAAATGGTTGCAGCTATCTTTGATAATGAAATAAATGGGTTTTAAATCTAAGAAATGGGGTGTGGGGCTGTTTTGCTTGGCTTCTATTAAGCATCTCAACACCTTTTAAAGCAGAAGTCCAGAAAAAAAAATCCCCCTGCCCACTATTGCCCGATTAAGAAACAGAAAATGGAAAACACCTACTTGTTGAGTGAAACAAATCAAGGTCTAATTGTGATGGTCTTTCTTTTTTCTCATTCGCCGGTTTCACACTTGTTTTTCTGTAGGTGTTTTTGTGTGTGTGTGCGTGTGTGCATGTGTGTGCGTGGAGAGAGAGGGGAAGTGAGGGGGAGGATGGAGAGAAAACAGAATGAGGGAAATGTTGAGGTGAATGGAGAGTGAAGGATAAAGCGGGAGGGAATGAGATTGGGGTGCAGAAATAGAGGGGGCAGAGATTGGAGGGGAGAGAGGGAGGAATAGAGAGAAGGTGGGGAGGAGAGGGGGTGGTCAGCAACAAAGCCTAATGTTGCCATGGAAACTTGTTTATGCCTCACTGATGCATCTTGTAGATCCAATTAGAGCCTGATTGTGTCCATGTCTTCATAGACACACGCACGTGTTCTCAGTCATGGTGCACACGCGCACACACACACACACACACAAATCCATATATATGCATATACACACACACATGCACACACACACACATATGGGCACATGGGAGCCGAGTGTTGCTGCTGAAAACCAGCAAATTGTTAAGAGAGGAGGGACAAAGGATACCCCGCGTTCTCTCTCTTATCGGCCCTTGAATTAGCGCAACCCCTCCCCTCACCCCCAGCCCCCTTCTCACCCCCGTGAGCATCGGACAATAGCATGGAAATAACGTCTCACCCGCTTCCAAGCCTCGTACGAGAGCCTGTACCCGAACATGCTCTCATGACATCATAGCCAGCCCCAAAATGTGAGGGAGGGGGGCGAAGAGGAGGCCGGACGGGCTGTTTTGCGAATTTCATTTTGCATTTATCTTTTTGTGAATGAAGTCATTTGTTTGGTAATGTTCCCGTCTGAAAAGAATGGGGATGGATGTTTGAAAAGAGCTTAATCCAATCATGTTCATTTTCATGGGGGGTATTTCTTCAGAAAACAGCACTTTTTAAAAGATGGTTTCTTACAATGGCTGGCCGTTTGCCAGTGTTTAACATCAGATGAGGAGGGATGGCAATCGTAAGCCCCCCCCTACTCACGCACTCCTCTATCAGTCTCTTTCAGCAGGCATCGCGGTCCTCCCTTCCCGGGGCCTGTCTGAAGAGTCAGTTATTTAGTGGTGAAATGATGTGTGTGATGATGAAATGAGGGGGTGCAGATAAGGTGAGATTATACTCTCAGTGAAAAAGAAGGGAGAGACAGAGAAGGGGCCCAACCCCTGATGTCTTGTTAAAATGTGAGGGATCAGAAAGAACAACAAATGCATTGCGCGCGGCTAAATCCTGCTTAAATCCGCTGGCATGGGCAGATCTAGCAGATAGCCCCGCTGCTGTGCTCGCTGTCTGCGACCACAGCGCGCGCACACACACACACACTCACACACACACGTACGTAAACACACCCGTGGTCAGTCCGGCTGTCTGGGTTAATGCTTGGCTAACTGG
The DNA here is from genome assembly GCA_903171835.1 of Mullus surmuletus. Classification (NCBI taxonomy): domain Eukaryota; kingdom Metazoa; phylum Chordata; class Actinopteri; order Syngnathiformes; family Mullidae; genus Mullus; species Mullus surmuletus. The sequence goes on along the minus strand of CAESWR010000234.1, from coordinate 183,343 downwards.
GACAGCAGAGCTGAACCATGTTGACATTTTAAGCCTCAAACAAGTCCAGAACAATGATTCAGCCCGCCTCCCCCCCCCCCCCCGCCCTCTCGACCCCCCCACCCCTCTCAAACCAGACCGCAACCTCAGCCCATTTTGCTGACCAACTATCACACATACACACACATGGGGACCTGCATAAACATACACGCCACTGCCCAAACACACTGCAAGTTCTTTGCGTTCCCCCGCCCCCACTCTTCACACACACTTACACACACACACACCCTGAGTCTCCTCCTGTTCCCAACCTTTTGTGAATAAAAGAGAACAAGAGCTGATCTGATTGAGTTGGCAGCAGAGAGCGAGGTGGAGCGGTACAGTAAGGCCAGATGGATTATCTTAATCCTCTGGTAGATGATTAGGCAGAGGGAAGATGAACCAGGAGGCCTGACCCCCACGCACTGTTTTCCTCCAGAAACTCGGACCTCTGAAGTCAAACAGCGTAGACATTATGTCCGAGCACGGTTCCGATGTGAAACTCCAGGAAAAAATTTGAAAGAAAGAATCTGTGGCACTCCTTGGCCGTAATCCTATCTGCAGCCATTTTTATGGCGGCCATTTTGTGTTTGGCCATCTTGTTTCCCTCCTTGTAAACTTTTGGTATGCTTTGATTTCGTTTCAAGTATGAGCGGGAACTTCAGAGGATTTGTGTGAAACGCTCTGTCGACTAGCGCCGAACATTGTCAAGCTGTAACTTGTGCTGTTTTTGTGAGGCCAAATTAACTACGCTGCGCCCAAAAGCCCATGCCAGACAAATCTAAACCCATAACTCCTTTAGCTCAAGGTATTAAGACTGTATAAACTGTTGTTGAATTATGTGGCTGCTTTTCCAGACTTCCTTTATTACGTGCTAGTTCCAATTTGTCTTTTTTTTTCTCTCCTTGCTCTACAGATTTGTTGCTGGAAAAGGCCTGGTGATCTACCCGGACATCGGGGACAAGCTGGATATCATCTGTCCTAAAGCGGACCAAGGCAGAGACTATGAGTTCTACAAGCTGTACTTGGTGAAGAGAGAGCAGGCGGAGAGCTGTAGCACAGTCCTCGATCCAAATGTCCTCGTCAACTGCAACAAGCCGGAGAAGGACATCAAGTTCACCATCAAGTTCCAGGAGTTCAGCCCCAACTACATGGGCCTGGAGTTCAAGAAGAACGTCAACTACTACATCACCTGTAAGTCCCTCGCCGAAGATGGATCGCTGATGCCTTTTAAATAAGTCATAATCTCTGCTTCACACTCACTTACACACAGTCACATCTCAGTGTCTCCTGGTAAAACGGCATTTTAATGGCCGCCGCCGCCGCCGCCGCCGCAGCAGCACCGGATCAACAACCATAAGTGATGTGTTTTGCTCGCAATATGGCCGGGAGGTATTCGGGGTGGAAGTGTGTACCCTGCAATCTTGATCTCACATTTGAGTTATGTGTTTGTGTAGGGAAAAAACACTTTAGTGCGTTTCGCCGGTGGGTTGGAGGTAGCATTGATATTTCTTTTTCAGAGAGGTATATTGTAATGTTATATACAAATTTAATGGAACATCTACCTCATAGGGCTCCAACATTTTAAAATACTGCTTCCATGTTAATGCATCAGTAATAATACATTTAAAAACGATATTGAATGATAGTGGGTTTGATTTTGTGGGTCATAATAATTTCTTAATGGTTTCCATAATGCTTCTTTTTTTTAATAAGTTTGTATATTTAATGATCTTTCTTAAAGATTTAGCTATTTAGCAGGAATAAATTGCCCTTTGCCAGAGGCAGGAAATGAAAGTACAGAGAGACATATTTTATTTTAGATTTTTTTTGGTCCTTTAGGGCCTTTTCACACTTTTCATCTGATTTAATCTGGACTTTTCAGACTTTCCTATTTGTTCCAAACCAAAATTACAGGTGTGAAACCTCCCCAGCAGTACCTCGGTCTTACAAAAATAAATGGTCTCAGTCTGGATCAAACGAAACAATGGTTTGGCTTGTGCGACAACATTTTTGGGATGGTTTGGGCTTTCAGACCACATGCCCGCTCTGTCATATTCATGATACCAAAACTACAGTTTGTCTGACAGAAGAAACATTTCCAAAACGAGACGACGAGGACGTCTCACCGTCCCGTCAGTTCTGTCAGAGCCTAACATGGCTTCCACATCTCGCTTCGTAATGCAGAAAGTCTTCGTGACTCCGAAAGCCTCGATTTCTGCTCCAGTTAATCAGCTCTTACAATTCCCTGCAGAGACTTGAACTCCCCTCTAAAATCAAAACATTTGTTGTGGTTCGCCCCGGTCAGCTGGGGGCTCTCCCAACATCTGCAAGTGATTCCTCTCTGAAATCAATGTCATGATCAGAGATGATTGTGGCATCAACAAGCTGCCTTTGTGTCTCTGAACTGCAGAAATCAATGGAGGCTCTGCAGGCCATAAGAAAGAAATCGAGCTACCACTAATCTTCTTTTACAGCGCAAATTGAGGTATGGAAGAGAAACCACAGTGTAAAATACTGTTAAATCTAGTATGTCGTAATTAGCCTTTTAATAACCATCATGGCATTTCCTCCAGAGAAGGGATACAGACAATTTAACTTTATACCTCAAAGTTTTAAACATGCCGAAGAAGATATCAGCCTAATTTCTCCACCGTTAAGAAAATAAAACCATTCCGCAGTCTGTTTTGTTCTTAAATAATAGCCTCTTTATGTCACCCCCTCCGCAGAGCAAAAATCTATGCTAAATTAAACCCCACATATGTTTTTCTTTTGATCTGCAGCAGTTCAATCGATATTTGTGAACTCTCCCTCAAAGCCAGAATGCAGGGAAGCATGAAGCCTGTGATGTTATCAGGCTACAATTTTTTTTGTGTGGGGGGGCGAATGGGGGGGGGGAGGGGGGGGGAATCTGTGGCAACATATCATGTGGACTTAAAGAATTATTTCTTTGAGCTTTATTACACCCACATGTCTTTACAGAACACCTTGGGCATTCTCGGCATCTGCTCAAAGTTTTCTTAGCTGTTTCCACTGCGGCTGCTCCACATATTGTCTCTTGATTGCATCATAAATATTTCAGCTAACTCTATTAGTGACATGTGCATGTTGACTGTGGCGCGATCCAACATAAAAGTGAAAACATTAACTTTACCTGAGGTTGAATTTGCTTTCATGCGGCAGTCAGCTCTGCTGCACAGGATTTTTTTTTTCTGCTGATGCATATATTATAAAAGTGTTAAGAATATTTCATACTTGCCCCGTAGTGTTTCACACTGTGATCTCATAACCGAAGCTGGTTGTAAATCCTTCATGGAGCAGGCTGGACACGCAGGATCCAGGCTGATGGTGGATCATTATTAGGCTCATATACTGTAACGTCCTCGCGTCAGCAGTAATCGGGTGTAGTATTTGTCTTAGTATATGTTAATGTCGCTGTCCTCCGCAACAGGATGGGCTTGCTTTATTTATTCCGCCGCAGCCCGTGCATGCACCACGACGCACTTCATCTATCATTTATATATAATGGCCAATTTCGCTGGATGTGTGTAATATGTGTGTGTTTTCCCTAAAGCCCAAGAGTGGGGACAGGGAGCAAGTCCTCTGAGTGCACTTTTCCTGTACAGTAAACTGTGTCGAGGCTCCTCAGAGGCCAGCTTATCCCCCGCACAGGAGATGTGAGCGTGTTATCCCGCCGTCTCTGCTGGGAATGCGGACCAGCCGGCCAGCAGAGCGGCGTAAATCTGCTCGGCCTATAAAGACCCGGCTTATCTGGCCTGATTAACGGTCGAACGTGGCAGACCCCGTTCGAGACGTGAGGAAGATGCATAGGGAGTGGACATTCCACTGAATCTTCCAAACGTCTCCCCCCCACCCTCCACCCCCCGTCCGTGTCCGCCCCCGCTCCGACTCCGCGGCTCCGTTTGTCTTTTCCTTGATCATCTCCACGTCGCCACCTCCCCCCTGCCCCCCTGCCCCCCCCGCCCCCCGCAGCCCTACTCCTGCTGCACTGCCAGGGTTGAATAAACAACAAAAGGTGTGGGGTAAAGTAAGCAACAAATGGTGTCTGCGCGTATTATTGTTAGCGAGGGTCTGCTGTCACCGCAGGGGATCCCGTCCACTCGGGTCCCGTCCATCCCGGACCAGCTCTGCCTCTCTGCCGGGAGGGGAGCTAAAGGTCAAAACTCACGGCCAACGGGGTCGCGGAAACACAGCGGGGGGTCAGTAATGATAACCCTGCACTGATCTAAACCCCAGATCAGCAACAGCCAGCGCTGTCCATCAGCACCCGTCAAACACACGCACGCGCACACACACACGCGCACACACACACTCTCACGTTTATATACATACCTTGCCCTCAGCACCCTGCTGTTGTATGAGCGCACAAACTGGTTGTATTTCATAGCGTTGTCTAAACACAGGATATGGAATGAGCTGTTTGTGAGGAAAATGGCCGTGCTGTGTTTAGGGGTTAGAGTTGGGAGAGAAGTGATTTTCGACAGCAGGCTTTTAAGGTGAAGGAAATATAATGGAGAAAACGAGCAACCGAGCGGGAAAGAGGTGGAGGGACAAGCGTATATACCCACACTGACATATATATTTATACAGACAGCCTCTATATGTCCCCAGCAAAGCCCCCCCAAAAAAAGAAAAGTCACTCCATTTTCTCTCTCTCACCCATTCACTCCTCATTGAAATAATGTACCATGACTGCTTGGTGATATGTTTTCTGTGGTTAGCCGGGCCGTGAGTCTCTGTTCTATATAAGGCTAAGGCCATAAGGCAGTAAACAGAGGCAGGCTGTCCTCGCGGACTCCTCCTCTCCCTTGATTTCTCCGTGTAGCCGCTCGGGTAAGCCTGATCCCCCCTGACAGCTGTCACTCTCCATCTCAGTGTACCATCGTGGACTCTGACACACACCGACTTCCCCACCAGAATACTGCTGCAGCGGAGCGCACGCTATCTCACCTTCCGGAAGATCTCCTTGGTGGAAAGAGAAGAAAAAAAAAACGAAGCCCGCTCACAAGCAAAGTTTTCCTTGTCGATCAGCTTCTTTGACTTTGCAGAGGAAACGTCCCCTGATTTTTTTATTTAACACTGAGGGACTGATAAGCGTTTTGGTATACAAGGATAAAGCGGTTACGGAAAAGCCTATTTATTTTGCGTTTTAATCTTGTGCGAGCATCGCGTGGACCCGGCCAGACTTTGAATATAAGAATATATCTGACAGCTGCGTTTGACACTGTGGGATGATCTCCTCTGCAGTGCTCACACCTGACAGGATTAAGGTTAGGAGGCATGTTGCATATCACCAACAATCATGTTCTTTAGCGTGGGCTCTTTTCTGCATTGCTGTTATTTTATTTCCACATGTAGCAACCTACACGTTTCGCATTCTTCTGTCCAGATGATTCCCCCAAAGAATCGTGGTCCGCTGGGCAAAACGCCTCATAACGCACAAACTGACCCCTTATCCTCTTATATGCCCTTGAGAGACTTGAAGGTCAAGGTTGAAATCCCTGTCCCGATTGCAGTAGATCACAAGATCCTCCTTTGCCCTACATTTGCAAGGATGTAAACACACCAACATATGTGCTCACACACACGCGCTCCCACGCAGGTACCTAGAAACAAGGCAGCCGGGAACACACACAAACGGAAACACATTCAAATTGGAATCAAACCTCGCAGGTTCACACTGAGATCTGATGCAGCGCAATAACAGTAATTTGATTAGAAAAAAGTGTTAAATGTCATCTTTTAGATTTAACATAAAATTTGCATAATCAAATCACAGCCGCCTATAAAAAAAAAAGAGAGAGAAAGAAGCCAGTTGCTTTTGTCAGTGGCGCGCCTACAAAGACAAAGGCATTTTGATTGTCAGATTATAGAGATGCAAATAACTCACACATTTCAACCTCGCAATTAAATGAATTTTCAACATCTGGTAACCTCCCCCAGTAAAATCACAGTGAAATATTCTAATTACAGGCAACGCTGTCCAGGATTTTCCTTTTGCTCTCAGCCTCACACACAGTTGTTATCAGAGCAGAACAAAGGGCACTTTGTTTTATTGCATATTTATCAGATTGTGGACATTAATAATCACTTACAGAACCAGAAATAACGATTAGTCTCACTGGGAAACGTTTCCAGCAGTCTTATTTTGAAAGGCCATGGTGCATACAGACATAAAAGTCAAATTCATCATTTGATCCTCCTCGATGCTTGAAGATAAAAATGTCAGCTCGCTTACGTTCGCGGAAACGTTCTGTTTTATCGTTTAGCCCCGTGACGTGTTGTTTTGATGTAGCGGGCAAACAACGGAATTCTCAGTGTTGCGGATTTTCAGAAGTTTGAAGGAGCTAATCGGCGAGCATTAACGGATTTTGTTTTCAAAGTAGAAAACCCCACTAACAGGTCGGGCTGCCACCGTTGGAGCAACACGGTCAGAGGATAAGGAGCTTTAACCCCTCGTCTGAGTGAATATAACTCAGTGTTTATCGCAGTGCCACTGTAATATATGACTTTCTGCTTGCTTTGCAAATCTATCCAGGCTGCCTGCGCTACTTCCCCTTTGGATATTTCATTCGGAGAGGGTTAGCAGGCACAGCGTTATTGTCGCTGGTTATTGCCTTTCGTTTATTACAGAGGAGTTTGTTTAGAGTGGTGGGTGTGTGTATGTGTGTGTGTGTGTGAGAGCGGTGAAGGGGGGGCGGGACATAAGTACTTTCTTTCAGAGGGGAGGGCCGCTCACGTGGCTGTACAAGTGAATGGTTACCATTGGTTACGGCTCAACCCCTCTCTCCTAGATGAAGCTGATATATTCATGTATTCATCTCAATTAGTCCGCTCCGTGCATCTCCGAACACAGACACTCATCCCTCCTCGGCGCTGCTCCATGCTTACCTTATTAGAATATTTTATCTTGTCTTCTTCTCTGTCTCCCGCCCCTCTAAGCATCCCCGCCCTCCATTATTCTGCTCTTACTTTCTGTAAGTGTGTGTGTGTGTGTGTGGGGGGGGTAGTCTGTGTTCAAGTCATATTTGTTAACTGATAGCTTAGATCTCCTCTCTGCGCGCAGACCACGAGAGACCGCAGAGCTAACTCTGCGAAACAACAACACTGTTGATTTCTGTTTCTTCCCCCCCCTCTCCTCAGCTAACACAGCCTCATTTGCCAGCCCCTGTGCCCGACGCTCCTCTCTCTCTGTGACTGACTCGATTGTTGAAAGTAGCTTTTTGGTTTTTGTTTAATTCCATCCGCTATGCAGAATCCTTTTTTTTTTTTTTCAAAATCCAAAATAGCTCCGGGGCAAAAAAAAAGATGAGACATCTTAAGACTGCTGGAAAGAGTGGAGCACAGTCCTCGATGATGAGCAAAAGTAGATGTAGAACATGAGGAGATGAGCATCAATGTATATATGGCAAATTGTATCGGACAATGGCGTATTGCAGCTCAAAAAATATGAGCGCGGGATGAAACAATGACAGCCCATAATCTAGCACACTCTGGAAACGCACATTTCCTTTTCCACTTGAGATGTCTGAGGTTGTTTGCCCTCTGCCTTGCCAACAACACATATTCTCAATGTCTTTCTTCTCCGGCCAATAGCTAAGCTCAAATCACAGCTCTCTGTCTGTTCGATAGAGCCCTCTCTCCCTCTCCGCCGTCCCTAGAACAGTGGTTTCTCTTTTCCGAGGCGCACTCAGAAATGGCTTTGTTTTTGGCGGCGGCCATTCAGTGGCACCCTCAGCCCGGGCCTGCCAAGAAGTCCGCCTCCCCGAGCTGGAGCCCGGACTTGTTTACACAAACTCATCGGAGAAATATGGATGTATAATTATAGAGGCTGTTAGTTTTAATGTCGCATCCTCGCTATGGAAACCGCTGCATGCTTGGTCAGCTACGATGAGGGCCAGCTGATGAAACTCCGACCGGGGGATGGCGTGAAACATTTCTGCGGAAAAAGCATTTCGGTGGGAGCGAAGAAGAGAGAAAGGGGAGCTTCTTGATGAAATCGAATCAGCGCCGAGCAAAAGCAAACAAACATGAATCACAAGGCGGTGATAGAGACTGCTGTGGTTGTCCAACGCATAAATACACAGTCTAAATACTGCTCTGCAGGCCAGGACCAAGCCCGTTTCTGTGAATTCAGCTCGGTGGCAAAATGTCCATGTTCCATTCCAGCATGACCACAGGCGCACAAACACAGTAACGGGAACAGACAAACACACAGGAGGCGAATGTGTGCGTGTGTGTGTGTGTGCACAGGCATAAATAAGCACAAAGCCACATAAGCAAATTCAAATTTATATATATATACTCATAAGCTCACAGTAGCATGCAAATGGATGCACACACACACACAGAAAAAGAGAAGACAAATTGCTCACACACGTGTGTCGTCCTTCGCTCTGCCTGCGTAATGCAACCTGCTTTCCACATTTGTTAATGCACATTCATGCACAAGTTATTTTCAGCCGTCTCATGGGTGTGAGCGGGGAGTTTGTGCTTGTGTACCTCGCTGGATGAATGGACGGATGGGCGGGTGGATGGATGGATGGATGGCTGGATGGTTGCTGAAAAAGAAAGTGCGATCTCTTCAAATAAATATATGTTTTGTTTGAGTTCAGGCTGCCTCTCACAGTTGATTTTCGTGGAAGGCGAGTGAAGCATTCCGCCTCCCTGCTCCAAACCCGCAGGTTCAATTTCTCCCCCTCTTTCTCTCTTTCTCTCTTTCTCTCGCGTTCTCTCTCTCTCTCTCCGCCGCGCTCCTCTCTCCCTTTCCTCCTCTGCAACTTAATCTTTCTCTCCCTTCGCCGAGCCATTCCACCTATTTTCTCCCCTCCTTAGATCCCCCTCCCCGCTTCCCCTCCACATCTCCCCTGCGCAGTGACAGATCCGTCAGGAAATTGTTTCGAGTCTGCCAGACATTTTTGTGTTGTGGCTGTTTATTTGTCTTGGGGAAGGGAGTGTGTGTGGGGGAGAGGGGGGGCGGGGGGCAAGAGGGGGTCCGGAGCCTCTCTCTCTCTTTCCCTCTGTCTGTTTTTCTATCTCTCTCTCCCTGTCCGCTCAAGGACTAGAGGTTAAGCCCTCCCCAAACTCTCTCCCCAAAAAGCAGCGATCCTCGATCAGCGTGGCTTTACCGTGTAAGCGATACCAGGGATGAGGAACAAGGAGCACCGGGGAGGATGTAATCAGCGCGCGCGTGTGTAAATGTGCGTCGGCCTCTGGCTTCGTGTGTATTAGGATGTAATCAGCGGCATTTTCTCTGTGGTCTGCCGTGCTCCCTGATTGGGGTTTTGGCGGATAGCAGGGGAACGGGGAGGGGGGGATAAAAGTGGTTCTTTTTTTTCCTGCTTTTTGAGTTTGAGTTTAGTTTATTTCGAAATACATATACATTCATGATTACAAAAATAAGAAACATCTTCGGAAGGGAGTGAGAAGAAGTTTAGCTCGTAAACTCTCACCCCTTTCACATGATAATAACTACAACGAAAAGCTTCCTGTTCTAACCTTTCCAGACACACCATGGGATCCTGCATACAATTTAGATATAACCATAAACAATAACATATATATTTAAACACATAGACATACAAAACAAACCATTATAATGAAAAGAAATAAATCAATACCTTAGTGCAACCCAACAACAACCGATGTATATTGAATTTAATTTAATTGCAATAGATTATTGTTGGCTTTGAGCTGTTTTATATTCCACAATATCAGTGAATTGGAGTCGTTTTGACTGTAGGAGCATTGAGTTTGTGTTTTCCCGATAGCCGACGTTAGGAACGATCCTGCTCTTTTTTGGATGGTGCTTATGCAGTCTGGCTTTGCAGTCTGCAGCCCCAGACCCGGAGAAACCTTCTTTCTCTCTTTTTTTTTTTAATTTTCGGAGCATGACGCATCTGCTCGATCGGACCTCCTGTGGGTTCTATCTGTTGTCTGTGTCACGGCGGGCATGTCAGTGTCCGTGCGCATTAGAGCCGCTCCGGTTCAGGTCCCGCGTCGGCCTCGGTCAGCTTTGTTCAGTCGCCTACATGTTAGCAGGTACAGGAGATTCCCCCAGGCTTTTAGGCACAAAAGGCTTCGCACGTACGCGCCCCCAACGTGCGCGGTGACAGGGACACACGCACGCCCACACACCTGTGCACTGTCCTCTCCCGCTCCATCCCTTTCTTCCCCCGCGCCCGCTCTCTGTCTCTGTCTTTGTTCTGCCCTGTTTTTTGCGGACAACAGATGGGCTGACATCAACTCTCTCCTCTATAACAAGTACGCTCTCTGTCTCTCGCCCCGTCTCATCTCTGGCTCCGTCCATCTCACGGCATTTTACCGTCTCTCGGCGCTGTAATCTCCGGAGTGCTGAAACGATCAGTCATTTATATGTTCGGGGCATTTATCAAGCAAAAATGCCAAACATTTGCTCATTCCAGCCGCTCAGATGTGAGGATTTTTCTTTTTTAAGGGCCGTATCTTTGGGATTTTTTTATTTATTTTTTGTATCATGCAGGCAAAAACAAGAATAATATAAAAAATGTCAACGCGTGTATTAATAGTGGCAATGCTAAATCTGCTCCAGTGTCCCGGGCCTGATTATCACTTCCGTATAGCCTGAAGGCGGAATTCTCACCTGAGCCTCGCTTGCACATCGCATCGCAAATGGCTGAATCGCTCGCTCTCGCTTCCTCACGACCTCATTGGGTTTGCAGTTACCCGCGGAACGAGTTATTGTTTGTTTGTTTGTTTGTTTGTTTGTTTTGCTGCTTTTGATGTGTGCCATTGTGCCAGGGAACGCGGTGGCTGCTGCAGTTGTCATAACTCTCTACCGGAGGCCAGATTGAAAAGGTCAGTGAAAATGGAGCTCATCTCCCTCTCCACGGTGAATGGACGGACTGCGGTGAAGGCGCACAGATGAGCCACGTGTGCACATGTGCACTTGTAGAAATCCGGGCGTTTTTGCATTAACGCATACACGAGTGCGTTTTTTTTTCTTTTTTTTTACATGGGCGAACATGAGCAACGAGTTCTCTGAGGAGGTTTAGTCCCCCACCGTTCATGTTCGTTAACGTGTTCCAGGGCTCTTGTTTCCCGCAGGGGGAGTTTGCTCACAGATTAGCTCTTTAGTTTGTCCTGATTTTTCAGAGCCTCATGGCCTTTGACATGCCACTTCTATCTCCCACCACATTCCGATCCATCCCACTGCTTCTTTTATCAGCGGTGCAGGCTGATTTGTGGCTCGTGGACCTTTGGAACGAGGAGGGCGACTCCTTTCCGGAGACCAGCATCCCATATCACCTTTTTCAGACCACAACAAAGCCATGAGAAAAGACCCGGAGGATCAGTTTTATCATCGTGCTGGGATTTACCAAGTGAACCATGGTTCACCTCATGTGATTATCAGTGCAAATGAACCAAGACCAAAACTTTGCTTGGCCTCCTGCTGAGAAACAGACTCACTTGGAGACCTCTCTGTGTTCATTTGTCAGGTGATTACATATGTAGCCTGACAACAGCAATACCACCCACTAATCTGGATGCTTTGAAAAAAACAATTACTGGCATTCTGAGAAGGCTTAAGGTTAATAAAAGCATAATTACAGACAAAATAATGGAATAATCTGAGCTCTCGTCATTCTTTAAAACCAGCAATTTTCTAGGTTTTTTTGTAAGTAATAACAGAACTCTTCACTTTGCTGTGATTTAAAATTCAAATAATCAAAAGCAGCTGAGAGAGCTTTGTGAATACATTTTCTTTGGTAATAGTTTTCTCATCATTTCAATAACACGCTCTCCTCCCTCCCTGGAAATCCATGCAGTTTCAATGTCAGGCTCGTGCCATAAGCACCTGTGATGAGGGGCTGCGATAAGGAAATAATAGTTTCTCTTTTCACTGGGAAGGCACGGTAAGATGCGAGATTCATACAAACTGCATAGAGGAGCCACCGTATAATCCTCTCGCTGATCCGCCAACAAAAGAGAGCAGATAAACACCCGTATCTTCACATCAAATCAGCGATTCCCACTTGGACAAAAATACAAAGGACTCCAAGTGCAGGAGAGGAGATTTGTTTAATATTTTAAATGGAATGTTAAATGAAATTATTTCTTTCTCGTTTGTTTTTTTTTTAGTCTTACATTTTTAAATGGAACACTACTTCTATGTCTACATCTCTTTCATTCTAATGATCTAAAATAGAAATCCTACGTCAATTTAACTTGTTTAGGATCATTAGTGAAGGGTCACAGTTGGATTGCAGATTTATATAAAAGGAATCCAAAAATGCTGGTAACCACTAATGCTTTTTAACCAGTACTTTCTGTGCTGCAGTGGAATCTCTGCTAAGAGGCTTATTTCATCATGCAAAAAAAAAAAAAAGAAGGAAAAAAGCTATACCATACCTCCAGTAGAACACAGACCCACACCATCACACAGATATGCACATATAGGAAACATAAGACGTTAGCGCTTTCAGCCTGACTTATAATTCAGTATATAATTCATCTAATTAAATGGAATCCCAATGAATTTGCTGTGTTTTGATTATTGTTGGCATGTTCCTGTTGCTTCTTCTGGGTAATTTATTTCAACGCTCTTGCTCATTGTATCCTACATCGATATTTATCTTCTCTGGCCACCATTTACTAGATGCTCACAACAGTAAAAAAAAATCTGCCTAATAGAGAATGAAAATGTAATAATATGCTCAATTTAACCATTAACTTCCCAGAGTGATCTTTCACTCCACGCATGCACGGAGGATACGAGCGAGGTGTACAACATTTCATTTGCGGAACCAGCGGGAAGTGATCTCTTTATTAGTCGCTTATCGGAGTATCAAGTAACAGTGTGAATTGCGGGCGGATGGCAAAACCAGAGAGGCTGCCGTCTGCGAGATAAAAGCGCGGGCAGGAGTGGACGTCACGTTGACTGACTGTTGATGTGGATTAGTGGGCAGCCGGTCGAGATGAGTGGGCATGGCGCCTACTAGTTTCTGCGCGGAGGGAAACACTGGGCACATGATGGGATTAATGAAACACTAATGTGGAACTCCCCCCTGTCTTAAGCAGAGATGAAGCTCTGTGTAGTCATTGTGTACTACACACACACACACACACATTAGCACTAGCACAAGCACGCGGACAAGCCCTTCACGTACACACAGCTGTTAAGAGCGAGATAACAGTAACTCAGCAACTCCCACATGAACAATATTAACCTTTAGCTCTCGAGCGTGTGTGTTTGTGAGTGTGTGCCTCAGCATGTGTTGCATCTCTTCTAACCTTTAGCTCTGACCAATCGGAAGGTGAAATGCCAGTTTTTTTCCCTCTGACCCAGTTTCTCCTCCGCTTATTTCTCTGAACACGCAACATTTCAGCTGCTATTAGTCAAATGATGCACTGTCTGAGAGGGTATTGCAGCGGCATGTGTGTGTGTGTGTGTGTGTATGTGCATGCCCCGGCCGTTATTTGTGTTTTGCATGTGTGCGCGTTGCTCTCTCGGGGCGTGTTTGTTCACCTGTTAGTTTTGTGTATTCAAGAGTGTTAATGTGTGTGCCCACTAGGGCTGTGCCAGTTTGCAAAAATAATCACCTAATTGATGCTTGGCTACGTTCACTGCAAACAATGAAAAAATAACAGTCACAACTAAATGAAACGTCATTCCTCTCCCCAACGCTTGCCTTTATGCGGCAACGTGGAGCAGAAATAGGCACCGAAGGCCACTTTCTCTGGCTGTTTTCCCTGGTGTTTTTAACATTTTTCCCCTCCCGGCGCGATTTGTGTAAAACTGGTGAGGTTTTCTGAGGCTGCAGCTCGATCATATCGGTGAAAAGAGCCATTACAGCCAATTAGCTACTCTGTCATTAGGGAGGGTTGTGTGGGCTACTGGCAACTTCTCCACACAACAGAATACATTATGGCCCAGATAGATGGTAAAAGTTGAAGTAGCTAATATCTAAAAATGTTCCATGTTGGAAACAGCGGTGGGCTTGAATTTCACCGTCAGCGCTGTTATGAAATTAATATTGGATACTTTGGCTGCCGTCTCGTAACTTTAATAGTATATGCAAAAGCTTATAGTATTATACACTCTAGCCCCCTTCCCTTAGGATACTGTGCTTTATTGTACCAATCGACCTCAATCAGAATTCCACAATCTGCTCTTCCCTGTTGGTGCACACCTGTCAGATTATGTGGGTATCATCTTAGATGCTTGCGTGCACATTTTGAGCACCCTTATTTTGTGTGCATTTGTTTGGGTGTGTACGTGTGTGTGTGTATATACAAAGGAGGGTACAGGGGAGAGGTTCAGGATGTGATGTGCTCTAAGATGAGTGCGTCTACATCTGTCATGTTGGAGTGCGCTCAGTCTGTTCCTGTTTGAGACAGATGACTTGCTCCGCTCCCCAAGGTCCTCCTGTTATTCTGCATCCTTTATCTCCTACTGATCCGACAGACGGCCTGCATCGTGTGCATACTTTTTTCTTTTTTTTTTTGTTTGTCTGCGTGCAGGGCGGGTGTTTTTGTGTGCATGCAACAATTTCTCGGCCCCCCCCTCTGCCTCCAACTGTGCGCGCGAGCCCGTTTTCCCGAGCCGTGCCTGCGCATTCAGGACAATGTCATTCTCTGTCTTCAGGTGTGTGTGCCGATACTCGGCGACGCGCGCAACTTTTGTGCCGCGTGTGAGAGCAGGGGGGCTTTGCAGCATGCTGAGTTGGGAAATGGAGAGTGGAAAGTGCAGTGGTGTAAAAGCTCTGCCCCGCTGGATTCACCGGAGAGGTGACACACAGACACCCGCAGCTAAATGATGCAGAAGCTCTCTGTATCTGCAGGCTGGGGGATTTGTATGGCACACATACACACAGATATCCAGACAGACACTCTGGGAGCCGCTGACAGGTCCTCTGCAGAGGTTAAAAGCTGTCATAAGTAGTCTTGAAGCACTAACCTGATGGTGCTGGCCATGAAAGTCCATAAAGCCCCAACCTTTGGCTGGGTAATCTGGGACAGTCTTGACTGATGCACAGGGACCACACACATCAGCACACTCTAATGCACTCACGTGTGGGTGGGTGGGGGGGGGGAGAGGGCAGAGAAATCACCCAGGAAGATTAACATATTCCCAAACATTTGTACACATAATGCCTGTCCAAGCATACACACACTCGCAGCTCCGTACGGAGATGAAGTTGCAGAGGCCAAAGCGCACACAACCGCGGGACTCCGGGGACGGCGTAAGAGAAATGGCGAGTGTGAGAGTAGCAAGCTGGCAGAAACACACATTCTCACACACGCATACACACATGTGCAGCACACACATATGCTTCCTGCGCTTCACAGAGAGAGATCACCTCCCACTTCTTCTTCTTTCCAAACTAAGCTCTCCTCCTCCTTCGCCTCTCAACTCCTCACTTCATCACCTCCTTCCATATTCCCTCACCGGCATATGCACGCACGCACTGACACCACCACCCCAGCCCGCCACACTCACTCACACACACAGACGCGCAAGCACACTTCAGAGAGATCAAGTCTCACTCCTCCTCAGCTCGCACGCTCTTTCTCCTCTTCATAAAAAGGAATCTCCTGCTTCCTCTGCTGCTGCTGCTGCTGCTCCTCACCCCTCACTCCTCTTTCCATCCCCTCTTCAGAACACCCCCCTCACCCCCCTCTCCACACACACAGACACACTATAAGCTCACCCCTCCACTTCACCTCCCTCCCTCACCCTTTCATAACACCCCCCCCCACCCCCCCACCCCCACCCACCCTGTGCTATCCCATAGTGCTCTCTGCTGGGAGGATTTAGAGGTACCCTGTAATTTTGGTGCCGGAGGAGCTCTTAAGTCCTGCCTGATCTTTTGGCTACACAGGCAGCCAAAATGCATGTGTGTGTATGTCGGGTTGTGTGTATTCGTGTGAGCGTACATCATCATCTGTGGGCCCAAGTGCTTACATGTCTGTATATTTTTTCAGGAATGGCTGTATCGGGGTGTGTGCGTGAGCAGCCGTGCATGCTGCCCGCTTGTGTGTATGCATGTGTGAGAGAGAAGGGGGAGGAAAAAGAGGGAGAGGGAGGGAGCGACGGGGCCATAGGAGAGGAGCTCCCCCTCTGGCTGTATGCTGAAGCTGTTGCGTGTGCAACACGGGCGAGCAACAGTTGTGCGCCGTGCCACTAACCACCTCAGACCTTGACACCGATGCTGCTACCTGCTTCCCGTATACGCGCGGCGAGAACAGCTCCTGGGAATCGGACAGCACACACTGATATCGGAGCCGCGGCGGCGTGATGGTTTGCCATAGCAAAACTGAGGAAGGGGGGGAAAAAAAACGCATTTGCCGGATGCAAAGATGAGAAAATCATCTGTGTCAACTGGCATTACTCAAACCACATGTATTTTAATGTAAATTCAATATTGGATTTTTGAAATAGTTTGAAAAATGCGCAGGGCTAGCGTCGGATATTCAACTATTTTATATCGTCTGCCAGGTACGATTATGGAAAAGAAACTCGAGGAGAAAATAATGGTCGGGCCGAGAACGCCTAATTCATCTGAGATGATACGAAAAGTCTGAATGAATTTTCTCTGTCGATGCCAAAACTCCAGAGAAGGCTTCGTGGGAGAGACAGCGAGCAAGAGGTTGGAGGTTGATTACTGATCTCCATTCCTATTTCTAGGACAAAGAAATGGAGGGCTGATGGGCTGGGACATCTATTTAGATCCATTTCATTCTGCCATAATCAGGCTTTAGCCATGCCCTAATACTGAGGATTAGAAAAGGTTCAAAGTGCAAACATCTAGATCCTCGGTATTATTCCAGTCTGCCAACCTCACTCTGTATACGTTTGTGTGTGTGTGTATGTATGTGCACATGTGTGCTTACTTGCATGCCAGGGCTGCTGTGGAGGGTTATCTCTGGAATCGGGCCCATAAAACTAATCTAACCCTCTCTGTGCTCATTCACGAGTGAAATATTTTGTGCAAATAGACTCTCTTTTCCTTCTACCCCGGGTTTGCTAATGTAAACAAAACCGAGATAGGAGTATCGCAGGTATGAGAAATAGCCATTTCTGTCGTGACGCTCCGTTTGATACAGACACACGCAGCTGACAGGGTTGTTTAGCTCCGTGCTTTGCCTGAAATGGAGGAAATGGCTCTCCGTGTGCCGGTGTTTTTCCTTGATGCTAAGTGTGAGTGATCAGATCATGGTTGTGTCTGTTTATGTATTTAGCTCTATTTTTGGGAGGCGGGTTGTGCGAGAAAATGTAGACATTATTACTGGTGGTTACTGTGACTACCCGGCTGCCTGCTCTGCTCGTCTAAGTGGAAGTCTGAATGCGGCGGAGAATAGGGGGGCGGCGTGTGAAAGGTAGCCAATGAATGTCACCTCTCATCCACTTTCTCATTAAACAACCTGCTCTCTGTCTGTCACATGGGCTGTATCTACCCCCCCCCACCCCCCCCCATTTGGCGCTTTGGGCAGATGCCGGGCACGCGCGCACGTACACACCGGAGCGCACGCACGCGCACACACAGCCCATTGCGCTGTATGAAAGCAAGCCCCCCCTGGGCTGGACAGGAATAATAAGCAGCAGATGATTCATGATGGAGATGGGGGAATGTATTCAGCAGGACCACCTGAGTGACCTCATTTAGCAGACCTGAGAATAAATATAGACCACCACATCGCACTATAGCCTTAGCTTGTGTCGTCTGGGCCAGTCAGCACGCCATCTCTCACACATCTTCCACTGCACCCCCCCCCCTTTTCTGCGAGCACCTCGCAAGGGATCGGTCCCGCCGCAAATGCCCTTGTGGAATCTGTGTGTACGTTAGTGTGTGCATCTACATATGCATGTTGATGTGCTGGCAGCGGCGGCGTGTGTGTTTCGTTGGAACAGAAGGCTTCGCTCCCGGCCAGTTCTTTCCCCTGTAAGGCTCTCTCTTGGCCGATACATGTGTACTGTAGATATTTCCCAACATCAACATTTGGCACCTGGTTTCTCTTATGACTTCAGCAGCTGTAGATCTTTTGTTCTCCCACTAGTCACTCTGCGGCCAATGATCCACACCCACAAAGAGGGCCTTAAATCATACAAAAAAAGGAGCTTTGGAGCTGACCGCTTTATTAAAAAAAGCAACATTCCTTCATGCAATGACCAGTTCTTTCGCTATTCTCGACCGCTAATGCCGAACCGGTTTGTTCCACTAAATCATTAGCAGCAGACTGGGACTTTCTTTGTTCTTCGTCCTGTCGTTGCTTTATCCCCCACCGTGTTTTTTTTTTTTTTTTTTTTTTATCTCCACTGAGACTCACAGGAAGACCCAATTCCCCAGTTTCTCCTCTCCAAAACACGACATGACCGTCGGCCTTTTAATATCTGGAAATCCAGATTTGGATTAACATCAGCGTTTGCGGGGATGAAACTAAAGAGCGCGCAGGGGAGAGAGGGAGGGAGGACGGAGGGGAGAGAAACAGGAGATAGAGCGAGAGGCTTTCAGATTAGAATAAAATCTGGCGGTGTGTCCTTGTTGCGGCGCAGGGGTGGGGAGTTGGAGATCTGTGACTGGCGATGTGGGTGAACTCTGACATGATAGATGTAAACATGCCGATTTCAGACACGGGATAAAACGACAAACGCAGAGGTGCGCTGTGTTTGACGGCCTTAAAGCTTCTTTTTTTTCCTCCTCTCTCCCTCTCTCTCTCTTTTTTTAGAGGCACCATTGTTAATGCACTCAACAGTTGTTCTTTAGTCAATTTCCATCTGCTGTAGTACTTAAAAGATGGATTCACATGGAATAACGCACAAGGAAATGTGGTTAAAATTGGACACGGTTAATCAGATTATGGATTTCCAGTGGTACAGCGAGGGGCCTTGAATTATTTTAAATGGCCTGAGTACGAACAACATATAAAGCGATCATCTCTTTATAAATACGTCTCTCTTTCAGCTGTTTGCCTAAACACACGCCTCAGAGGGGCAACTTATCATCAAGCCACATCAGTAATGTGGAAGCTTGTTCCGCCGGCCTGAAGGAATAGTTAATTTAGATGACAGAAGTAAGTTAACACTGAGAAGATTTGCTCTCCCGGAGTGGATATAAAATTCATAGCATGACGCTCACTCTTAGTCAGATTATTCAAGTGCCTTTGAGCTCAATCTTCAAAGAGCTCATTTTTGTATAACCTTGCCCTGGAAATTTAAAAAATTGAAAGAAGAGGAGAAATTGGGTGGAAAATGGCAGGATGGGGTTTGCCCTCGTGGCAGCGTCTGGCCCATTCAGGCCGATGGAGGCGGTGCGTCTTTAAGACTGGAAACCGGCTCGCTCACCTCACTGTCTTTGAATGTTCCCTTTAGATGAGACATGCTCCTTGCGTGGACTTTACATAAATCATAAGACTCACTTAGCCCTGAGTGTTCATCCACATTAATGTCCTGCGTAAATTCTAAATC
>CAESWR010000234.1:130155-144910 GCA_903171835.1 Mullus surmuletus | reverse complement strand
GTAATGAAAAATTGTAATTAATATAGAGAAAATACATCCCGCTTGCGTGTTTAAAAAGGGGGCAATCCTACAAGACTGGTCCATCCTTCAGTTTGGTGCCCCTAGTGGCCTGGCACACCGTTGTGTTTCGTGAATTCGCAGTTTCTTTCTTTCTGTCTCGCAGCGTTTCTGTGTTTGCAGCGCGTTTGCACCCCTCTGCCACGGTAGATATATACAGTATATGCTATCTACCATTGTGTTTCTCGTGTACAGTCAATACCATCATGCTAACTACCTAAACAAATATGAGATGTACATTTTCTTTGTTTGTCTGTCTGCTACTTGTTTTTCTTCCCCTCTCGTCCTCTGTCTCCTCTTGGATCTGAGTGAGTATTGGAAAACGCAGCCAAACCTCCGAGCCTCGTGACAACTCTGCTGTCACCATCGTTGGCCGACGCTGCAGCACATGCATCAATCCATCCATCCCTCCATCCATTAGCTATACCGCTTATTCAGGTCATGGAGGCCATTGAGCGCTGGACAACATTATTAACCCAGCTGTATTGACTAAATAATTGATGGGTTGCTAGTGCAACTACTGCCCAAAATCCGGTCATATGTAAAGAAAAAACAAACAGGTACATTTATTGTTTAATGACCTGATGCACCTGATGATTCTCCCTTTAGGATCAAAGCGAAACTCGGGTCTTAATGGGGCAGGAAATGCTTGGCGACATCTCTGTCCCGACTCATCAAGCGCTGACATTTGCTCAGTTGCTCTTTATGTCAAACTCTACAGAAAGGCCTCAGGCATCGGTTTTGGATGTGCGTAGCGATTCGATACAAATCAGATCTATATAAAATGAACAGCTTGGTGTTGGACGAGGACATGGGGCGGTGTGTGACCTAAACACAGATTTGGCATGAGGGGATCCATTTGCAAAGACCACTTTCATACAGTTACACCAACCACAGATTTTTTTATGACCTGAAAATTGAAGCCAATATGTAAGCCAATACTTTCCCCCCCACACTGTTTACCAGCAGGCAGCAGCACCGAGTGGAAGTCTATGAAAGAATTTGCCTGCTTCTTGAACATTAACCACCGTAAACATTTTTTTGTGATTGACTTTAATGACTACTTTCAAGTAAAATGTTCCATGATTTAACAACTTACTGCTGTCTCTACGCTTACAGTCATGGTCGGCAGTTATGCTAACAAGCACGCTAAAGCCCATTGGCGCTCGCACCTGTCGCCAGCGCGCCCCTGAAGGTGTCAGAGAATTTGTTTTAGTCGCTGTACGCTTCTCAACATGCTGGCTACCATTTCACTCTAAAATCCCCCCCCCCCAACCCCCAAAACCCAAGTTGGGACATCAAAGCTATAGCCTATCGACAAACGCGGTCCTGCACTGGATTTGAACTCACGACCACAGGCATTGGAAACAGGTGTGCCAACAAAGAGGCTTAAAGCAAAGGGGTCCTAGCGCCATGCTCACAACTCTCTGCTCAAGTGTTTTTTGTTTTTTTTTCCACCTGAACAAAGCCACACCATTATAAACATACTCCTGTGATGCCCACATCACCATATTTTCATCAAAACTGATGCTGGAGTACCTGCTACTTCTTAATATGAAGCACACAGCCACTGACTACAGCTACTTTCCATGCGTGAAGAGCTGTGGGTAAGAATGTGTTGCATCAATAGTTCATGGTCATATGAACAGTCTTTTCTCCAAAGTTACAGTGGGAGCATTCATCAGCACCTCGGATTTTCGCAGCAGTCTAAACCTTGCAGTTATGCGCCTCACATTTAATGCCGTTTGGTATCTGTAAGTGCACACTGTCCTTCTGATTATAAAAGAGCTGCACTTCCAGGCCTCTCCAGGGTGGCCCGAGAGCTGACTGGCCTATTGTATCAGTTCCTGGAGAGACCCAAGCTAATACGAGCGTTGCTGACCACCCATCTGCAAACTAACTGACCTAAATACAGGGTAACATCTGTGGGGGCAGAGATGGTGGATGCTGACGAATGCAGAGCGAGCGCGTGCATGCGCGTTTGACTGCCTGCCTGTCTGTTCGACAATGACAGCATCAGAATAATAACGTCTCTCATTCAGCGGAGCAGTGAAGGATCTCTCAATGTCATTCGCCTTGAAGAGAGCAAAACAGACCTTTTATTTTAGAGCCTTTCAGTTTAACAGAGATTTTTTCGCTGCAAAAAAAAAAAATTAACACCGAGAAGAGCAGTCAGGAAGCGTCATGAAAAGACGCAGACATGCCTTTGTGCTCCCTGCAATGCTGTAGCTGCGCAGCAGTTGACAGGATGCATTAGACAATCCCTCAGTGAAGGGTGACTGACCTAAACATGTGACCTAAGTGCTGGCCTAGTTTTCAGGGTGCCACATGAGATCAAGAAGACTCCACTCAGCTGTATTTTATTATAGAATCCAGACCACCACAGTTTTTGGGGAGCAGCTACGGCAAACATCCAGATTTTTTTATTTTTTTTGCAGCAGCAGCAGCAGCAACAGAAGAAGCGGTTTTGGGGGAGCATTGTTACCGGGGCAACTCGTTTTTCCCACACGCAAGCTGACATCAGTGAGACATCAGTGGAACACGGGGGGGTAACTGAATATTCATGAAGGGCAGGGACCCATTTCAGACCAATAACCACTCCCTCTCCCTAACACACACACTCACACAGACACACACACACACACAAAGTCACAAAATCGCACACGCACAAGAAGTACAAGGACTTGTTCCATTCCAGCAGGCACATATTCATCTCACGCCTCACTGCACTTATTCATATCAAAAGCGCATGCTCATTACATACAACGGCAGAACACACTCGCTCACACAGACACACACGCGAGACTTTGGGCCTCGAAAACATACAACTCATCTAACTTGACTCCTCACATAAAAATATAATAAGCGTTTTAACAATATCTCTTAGTAGCGGCTGCTTATGAATCCATTAGCTCAATAAGAGTGTTTTCTTGTATCGTTATAAAATAACTGCTTCAAAACGGCCTGAGGCGAAATCTACCAGATGCAAAAAATGCAACGAGAGTAGACACTCCTGCTTTTAGCAGATGGTTCCTTGCTGCAATAACAGCTGGATTCATGTTTCCAGTTCACGCAGACATTGTTTGACATCGTGATTATTAAACAGGCCCATTTCGGGGGCTGCTCCTCCTTGGTGTTATTCTGATATTGGTATGCAGAGGCGGCCACAAGAGCAGGAGGAGCGGACGGTGCGATGAGAGGATAGACTTGGATGTGATGAGAGGCTGAGGGCAGTCAGTCAGTCTGGACGTTTGGCACAGAGACAGCGGATTCCATTTCCATGCCAATCTGCCTTGTCTCTTTCTGAATCAGACTTGACCTTCACAGGCTGATGACTCCAGAGGCCTGGGACCGGGAGAAGCTTTCTGCCGAAAACCAGATACACACACGCATACACACACACACACATGCACGTACACGCACATGCGAAGATCCGTTACAGCAGCAAGAAGCATGCACAATGGGAAAAACATTCCCCTATGTGCGCGCGGTATATTTGCACACATGCGCATGCGGCTATAAGGAGGAACGCACGCGCGCAAAGTCTCAAACCAACAGGAAAAGAGAGTCTCTCCCATGATTTACTGTAAAGGAGTGATACAAAGGATTGAAACGAGACCAGATCGTCTTTAGAGAGCCAACCCTCGGCGCAGATGGCTCTGTTTTTCATCTCCTCTCTCATGAGAGCTCATTTTCTGTGCTCTGTTCAGCAATTTCACTGTTTTTCACCATTTTAGTTTGTTTCCATAAAACACCAACAGAATCCAGTTCAACAAAACAAATAACAAACAAAACAAATGACTCTCCAGAGGTTTTCTTACCCCTTCTCCTCTGTTCTACTCTCGGAGGTTTTAAATTCGCCCCCCTCTTGCATCCCCAGCCCACGCTGGGTCCAGGTACCCCAGCACCCGCCCTGTCTGCCCCCCTCTGTGTTTAAAGCCAGACTAAAATAGACCTTTACAAGTCATCTAATGAAAGGGACTCCGGGCCCTTTGGTTAATTGACCACCTTTAATGAGTGTCAAACTGCGGCGGTCATTAGACTGGGGGTTGCTACGGGTCACCGCTGGGGTGAGACAGAAAGAAAGTGAAAAAGGAGATGAAGAGAAAACAAGAAAGCAGTAAATCAGAAGTAAGTCTCCCTGTTCCTGCACGTGTACGTTTGTGTTTATAGAAGATGAACAATGCACAGGAAATCAGCTTATAGAGATTCCCAAGCTTCTGTGCGCGGCCTCGGGGCTTCACCTGCCACCGCAAACCGTACCGCACCAACACAACGAGTATGAGTATGTATTCTCCTCATATCTGCAATTCCTACAGACCTCTCCTCTCCCCCAGCCTCATTTTCTTTTCTGTCTAAGCAGCAGCTGGCCTCCCCTCGACAAACAAATCTAATAAACAAGGCAGGGAAAATAGAAAAATCTTCGTTTTTTGCGGAAGCCTGCTGGGCTGTCTGTCATCTTCCATCCTTCCCTTATGATTTAAAAACCTGAGGCAGCAAATGACCATGATCATCTCGTCTGTCATCGCTGATGGTGGAGAGATTTCTGCCTCCTCGTGTTTTCTGATGATCAAGAGTGGCTCTTTAGAGGCGTGCGGCTGGCGATGGCCTAATTTCTAAAGCATATTGCAAACAACCACAATGACCTTGTCCTTTATTTTTCTTTTTGGTGTTGTGGGCAAACGCTCCTCAAGGGTACACACAGACACACTCATACATGTACAGGCACGTGCACACCTAAAGCCGCTGTGTTATTGGATTGAAATGGAGCCCACCACACATTTCCATGGGGTATTGATTTAATCAACTGCGTATCATGTTGAGACCCGTATCATCGGATGCAACACACACCACCAGCGGCAAAAAGAAGCGATCCATCACCATTTAGCCGGACAGGCCCTTGTAGTCTAAACACGGAACCATTACGCATGGTTTAACATGGACACTTTGACCTCCGGGAGGTGACAAGGTCAATGACATCATTAGTGAGGAGTCAGTCTGTGTGCTGGAGCGAGACTAATTGCTATCAGACCTCAATCACAACTAATAACTTCTTAGATTTGTTTCGATACTCATATTATCCACTCTTAATATCCTGACAGATTTGTTGTCGTTTCCCCACCAACACGGGGAGAAGCTGGCTTGCACCTCATTTCAGTTTGTTGCTACGGTAGCTCTGCAGATCCCTTTATCCTAAGGCTCTGTTAATCTATTCAAAGGTAGCTAAGCTTACAAAATAGCTAGAGGGTGATTTCCCACACACAGATAAAGCCCAGACTTGAAAATCACTTTCAAAGCAGGCTCTCCTCTTAAGATGCTTTGAAGCCCAGAAGAAGAGCTTGAAAAAGAAGCACATGGGAACCAGAATTCTCTTGAGTCTGACAGAAATATTGGGACTTTGTTATCCCTCTTTCGCCCCGCTGCAGTCCGTGCCCAGTGCTGCGTCCTCCCAAACCGGTCGTGTCACACCAAAGTGGGCTCGCCCTGCAGGCGCCACACGCAGCCTCGCCCATCGCCGCTTTGTCAGCGGCCTCACTGGACCATGAACGCAGACAGACCACTCCGGAATGTCAGCGGGGTCAGTATCGACCCCGGCGCTCAAATGGACGGGCGCGGAGACGGGCGCGATGCAAACGCACACACACACACACACACATGCATGCAGAAGTAACCTGATCCGATGACACAAGAGCTGCCTCAGTGTGCGGCTAACTGCCTTATCTCCCTCTGGCCGCGCTCCTCTTTCCTCTCAACATTCTTTCAGGTATTTGGCCGAGACCTTTTCTCTTTGTCTGCCCTTTTCAAAGACCTGCTTTATGCTGGGAGCCCTCCAGCCGTCGTGCTCCAATCTCCCGACTGCCTCTCCCTCTCACTCTCTTTCTTCCCCTCTATATCGCTTTCTCTCTGCCCAGACATCTCCCCAAACTTGCTTTTTCCCACCCCCCCTCCGTCTCTAACACCCCTCGGTGCCCCCACGCTAATTCCCCCTCTCCACACCGTAGCCCAGCTCTGAAATGGGGATATCATGCCACCTGTGCCGCATCCCAGAGGTGTGTGTGTATGTGTGTGTGTGTGTGCGCTGCTCTTTGGCCTCTGACTTTCAGACAGAGGTGGACAGAGGTTTGACTAATGGGTCCTGTGATCTGGTCTCATTGCAACGGAGCAAGAACGACCTCCTTTGAAGAGACAGGTGGAGCGTTTCTGGGTACATGTGGGGGCGGATCGCAATCAGTGTGCATCTTTGAAGGGCCATCCAGCATCTTCAAAAAACACCGCCCGACTAATCTGTCACGGGATAACCGACTGTTGATCACACTCGAGAAAGCAATTGCACCCCGCCACCGACACATATGCTCCTTCCCGAGGTGATCTATGGATCCTTATTCACAAGCGCTCCATATATGAATACAATCAACACAATACCTGCGCAGCTTTTGGAGAGCTTTCGGACTAATCAGCTCTGACAAGTGGAACAAAACAATTTAATACAGGGCTGATTTCACATCTGAGCGGCTCGTCATTTACATAAGCTTTTCACAGTCTGCTCACTGAGCTGCGACAGGCATGTGGTGCGCCCGGAGAGACCGGAAGGCTGTTCCAAATATTCTGCCCCCTCTCTATCTGACCTCATCAAGGAAACGGCTACACATGCTCCACTACATGCAAAGACTCATTAGGATACACATGTGTGCAGAACCAAAGCCCGCAGTCGGCCCCCGTTTCCATCACACGCGCAGGCACATACATGAACAGCACGCACACACGAGCGCGCGCTTTGAGCGTCGTGTGGTTTTGCAGTGAGAGGAAGCAGCGGCGCGTCTCTGTGCTGACTTAATGTCTTTTAACAGTTTGGCTCCAGGACCAAGGGGTTGGTCAGAGCTGAGCTGAAGCCAAAACTGGGCCTGATCATCTGTGGCGGGAAGAAAAACCCGAGGCAAAGTGTGCGAGAGTGTGTGAGCGTGTGTCTGTGTGTGTCTATGTGTGTGTGCCCTCCACATCTCTTCCTCTCTCGTCTCTCATTTTCTCTGTTTCACTGTGCTTCCGTGTGCATGTGCCCGAGGTGTGTGCGGATGTGTGTGTGTGTGACAGTCCACTTGGGTGAAGCTATGGGGGACAGAAACACCAGTAGACTGAATTACCCTGGACAAAGCCATTGACAGAGGCATTAAAGTGACAATAGAATATTTACAGCACATGGCGCTGATTCACTCTGCTGCCTAATATGCAGCACATCAATATCCCGAAGAGCGCTCGTAGCACACTGCAGTGCATCGTAGTGGAAATTAGCCTGGCGTACAGTCTTGGAAGCGCACACCCACACACACACACACACACACACGGAAGAAAGTACTAACTGGTGCTGACTTGAAGGCAAACGGGGGGGATTGGGAGCAGCAGCAGCGGAGAGGGGAAATAACTGCTGCTCTGCTTGAGTAAGTTCCCCTCAGCGCAGAGGAGAATAGATTGCTGTGTCCCCTCGCAGAGCTCTACCTCTCAGGTGGCCTACGAGACACCTAAGTCACCTTGTCATTTAATATCAGACACACTAGAACAGCTGTACCTTACCAGTGTTTATGCTGTTGGGGATCGCTGGCATAATTACGCGCGTGTGTGTGTGTGCTCAAGTATGTTTGGGAATGATTTGAGGCCCTCAGGTTACTCCATTCCATCAAGAGCGCCTCAGAAAAATCTGCATCAGATCATGCAAACATGTCATTCCGTTTGCTAACTTTGCTCCCCGACCGCTAACCACCGGCCCCGTCCCCCGTATTCACAGCCAGTTAGATCATGCTCACATGCGAGACAGACCTCTCTCGTCCTGTCTCAGTTTCACAGTCCAGAGCTGCCAAAATAGCCAACATATGTTTGGAAAATGAATGTGCCGGCATAGAGGTCAAACAGTTATGCAGTAGACAGCTCTGGGCTCATTTGGCTAAGCACAGACCACCACGTACTTAGCCTGATTATGAAACGCGTTGCTGTTGCACTATGCCGCTTTTTGAATATTTTATATCATTCATAATTCACCAGCTGTGGAAAGTTAAGAGCACTTACAATGGTTGTAATTTGAGGAAAAAAAAAAAGAAAAAAGCATCGTGCCAGTGCATGTCGACAGCGGCGTATTTACGCAGCACTGATTTTTAATGTACAGATTACTGTTACACGTATTAGATGCACTGAGGCAGACATACTGATATACTGCACGCTGCCACAGTGCAGTGCTGAAACACGCTGACCTGTGGCACAGTAGTACGACCTCTACGAAACGAGCCACTTTTTTTTTGCCATTGAATATACTGCATATGAAGATCTTACAAAGAAATCCATTGCCTTTCTGCGAGACCATATTGAGTGTTAACCTTGTGTGCTCATACAGGGATGGTAGAATTATTAAAGAACGGTAAATACTACTTATATTATGCATTGCAGTGTCGTATTCAAACAAAAGCAAAGAAATATGGTGCGATCTGCAGAAAATGCTTTTGCTGTTTGCAAAATAATATATATATTTTTTTTTTAGAAATGGCAATGTTAATAGACTCAAAAATTGATATAGTGCCCCAAAAGATGAGTTTGACCTCTTGTTCTTGTTCGCTTCTTTGCATTTAGTATGATGCCCACGGCGTTCTGGGTCGCTCCTCGGAGATGGCAGGGTGTCCTCCTTTTGGATTTCCCATTTGTTGAGCAAACAGTGAGAAAATAACCACATTCTCTAACCACCAAGTGTCCTTGGGTCTAATGTCGTCCTCCCAGAGGGAGAAGCAGCACTTTGCTGATGTCTTTTATGCCACCGTCGCCAAATAATTTCACGGCAAAAACCACACCGCACCAAGGAAGCACCTCTCAGTGCCCTTGACATCAACATTATGCAAATAAATCGGCTTTTTAATAGTACTCGGTAATGTATTACTTACCATCAGCTGTGGTGAGGTTTAAAATGATCTTCTGGTTAAAATAAATATAATACCATTGAACTTTGCATATATCGGAGAAAATGATTGGTTAAACGCATGTAGTCAGACAGATGTTGGCGACATGTGTTTGACATGCGTACAGTCATCTTTTCGAGCTCATTTCTCATCAAGCGTTGCTGAAAAATATATAAATGTCTTACTAAAACAAATTAAGTGGTGCCGCATTATTAATATCACAAAAGCTGTCTGACAAGAATATTCATCTTGGATAAGAGACAAAATTAAAGATTTAATCATCCTACGCTATAACAACTCTCTTAAACGATGTGTCTAACTTTGTTGGCACCAACCGAGAGGTGGGTAAAGTGGGGTCCTGCTGGATTATTCTACGTTCCCCTGAATAAACCAGCGGGGGAACAACCACTCCCACGGTGAGATGTTTAACCTTCTCGTCAAAGGAGGAGAACCAGAGCAGCCGTCCAGAGGTGTGGATATTGACCAACAACAGACGACAGATGAAAGAGTCCAGCTTGTCTGCTGTCCTTCATTAGAACTTGTCCGGGATGCAGCTGGATGTACTTACCTTTAATAGTGCTGATAATTAGCCCTGCCATTCTACACTCTCCCGACGTAAACACACTGCCCCACACACACACACGCATACGCACACACACCCACACACCACCGAGTTTATTACTTGGAAGGGAATCATTATCAGGGATAATTTAAAAGCAATTTTGAGGCTCACCTATTACCTCTGTTTTGGTTCCTCCTGGTCATTAGCAGAGCTGTCAGGAAGATTGAATATTACACATTCAGAGGGGGGTCCCCGAATCCAGGTGTCAGGAGGGGTTATGTCGAGCAAACGCAATGACAGAACGTCACACACAAAGCCGCGGCCTGTCTCCCCCGTCTGCACCCGCATTTATGTTTCTGGTTGAAAAATGAGTTTAGTTAGTGATTTTGCTAGTTTGTGTATCCACCGCCGAGGGGGAGTCATGATTCAGGCGCAGCTCATCACAGGCTCTGATGTTGGACAGGGAAGTTCAGCACGTCTCACCGCAGTTTTTTTTTTTTTTTTTTTTTCTTTACAGTGGAAGATTAATCACTGTTTCAGGAGATGTGTTGGAGAGGCTGTGGAATATCAATAAAGAGACCAATTATGAGTTTGAGGTGCGGCCATTGTCTGTGGAAGCCTTCCTCTTTGCTGGATTAATTATGAGGCTGGCTTTTACCTGCTGATTTTATTAAACCTTTTCATGTCTCAACTTCCATCTATTCTTGTGGGCATTAATATGCAGATCAAAAAAAAAAGACAGATTTTCTCTGGCAAACAGCGAGGTCATGCTTCAAATTAGCATATTACTAATCTACATAAAATTGCTCCACAGACACAGTCTTGTTAGAGTCGCTGCTCTGGGTGCAGTTTGCCGCCGTCTCAACCGTGACAAGGTTGAGTTGGCTTGTTATTCTAAATGTAACACTATTAACTTTACACTGGTACATTCCATCCTCCACGCTAGCCTATATTTCGTCTAAATGGCAATACGTTCATGGTCCGTGATTTACAACTCTTGTGTTGGATATCGGTCCATTTTAAACCTCAGTCACTGAACTGCTTCAGAGTATTAAAGAGTGAAATTGAAAGACACAGAGATATATCTTCGCCAATGTCTGTGGGCTTATTGAGAGACAGCGGTGGAATCGGCAAGATGAGGCCGATGAATAATCTGCCCGAGTGTTGTTGATATTTACAAGCTGAATGCAAATGTCATCGTCTCAATAGATCATTTTTTTTCTCCCTTGTGCCGAGGCGCTTTTGGTCTGTTTTGTATTCTCTCAGCACTTTAAGGTAAAGCCAGAGAAAATTAAATCATGAAATCATTACCGAGAAAGGTCAGAACATAAATATTTCATAATCTGATATTTTCCATGTAAGATTGAGTTTATGCATGGCGATGTTAAGGCTGTGAGAACACAGTAATATCCAGCTACTGTGTCTTTGTCTTGGCTAAGTTCACGCTATGATGGTTGGCAATTTTTTTTTGCTGAGTTTCCAAACTTGGACCAAAGTTTGGACAATGAGGTGACGGCTGAAAAAAACCCCCGGAGCGGCTGCCCTCCTTTGTAGTCTTTTGTCCAGCTGTCTTGCATAAGTTAATCCTTTTTACCACTTCAGGCAGATCAATAAGGTTCTATACCTGCTAATAAAATGGTCGGGTAACCCAAGTCTCCGCGGCGTGTCCCGGGGTGCTGAGGCCTGCAAGTCTGTGCACTCCCGGCTCCCCACACCCTTCCCTTTCTTAATGATCAGGATTAGAGAGGCTGGGGCCTCTACTGTAGGAGGAAGCAGCTGCTTCCATGCTCATTATAACCTCACAACTCCGTAGAGTGGTAACAGCTGGAACACACGTTTCAGAGGGAGAGAGCTGGGATACTACAGAGATCTCATGTGGGAATAAGCATTCCACAATGAGCGGTAAGCTGCGGCGCTGTGGCATCGCATGACACGCATATGACAAGGGGAATTTAAGTGACTGATGCATCAAGTGAATCACTTGTTTGGGTGTTTTGTGATTTGATTTTATCAGCTGACATGCTGCTGACGAGAACTTACCGTTTGTTTCGCGGCCGCCCAAACTTTGCCGCAGATGAAGAGATGGATAGGAGGAGAAACAGCAAGTGTCACTTAATAGGGCATTTTAATCAAGGGCGGCGCTACGGTGAAATGACAATTGTTATCCTCAGCAGACTATATGTGCTGCTGATGATAATAACAAGATGAGGTGGGCTAATGAAAGGGATGGTGGAGTGCACTGATAAGGCTGCCCAGCCACGGTCCAGGCCCGAATATTACTTTAATGACTTGATCATCCTTTGCATTTATAATGGGATGGGCCTTGTCTGCGCCTGCTTGATAAAACGGTCGGGTGTACAACGCTGACAGGTCATTTGCTAAACAGAGAATCTCATGGTTGAAACACGGACGCACGCTGCAAGTACAGCTGTGGCGGCGGTGGCGGCGGCGGTGGTGGTGGCGGCAGCGGCGGTGGCTGTTGCGGCGGGCGCGCAGACACTCAACAATAAGGTTTAGAAATGGAATGGCTCAGCTGACACCTCCTAAATACCTGTAGAAATTGAGTTTGCTCCCATTTAAGTTCTTTGAGAGCATCCATTTTCTGTCTCCCTGCCAGCGGCATCACAACCCCCCCTGCTGAGAGAATGTGAAATATCCCCGACGGCTGGCAGGGCCAAGGCTAGGGCTGAGGAGAGGTGGACTCTGTAAATTACCCGACACCTCGCCTTCTATAATTCTCCACTAATTGTCTGGAAGGCGCTGCATTCAGGTGTGGAATAATACTGACCGGGTGGCATATTGAAATTCCACCGCTCTGCTCCCTGGAGCCACATTCACAATATCCAGCAAAACCGGGCTGCGAATCTGGAGTTTAGCCTTCTGCATGAGGTAATGAAGAGCTGTATGCTTTCAGGAGAGTTCCTTCTCCACTCCGATGAGGCACTGGCACCTTTGGGCCTATTATCGCGGTGTCGCTGTGACAGGTACAGACGCTTCACATTCAGACACCCTGAACTTTCATTACAGAACACCTCAGAGGAGGTGCCAGAATCATAACAAGGACTTTTTATGTTCTTACATCCATCCTATCATGCCTGGTGACGGCGTTGTGCTGCAATAATAGGATAAGACAGCAAGAGGAGGAGGAGGAGTGAGGAGAGGAGAGGAGAGGAGAGGAGATGAGAGGAGAGCGGCGTGCTCATAAATGACAAACAAGAACGATTAAAGATGATAATGGAAAAGAGGCAAAACAATAAGAAAGGGGAGGGAGAAGAAAGCGGTTTTGCATGATAAAATAGCGCACAACAAAAGCTCCACAGCAGGCCTGAAGCAACTTCATAGGACCCCTCCCCTCCTTTGACACCCTGCTATTGAATGCATGGGCACCATGTGGGCATGCACATAACCTGTATCACAAACCGCTCCTCTGATGACTAATGAAGTTGACACCGAGCATTCAGCTATTCATGACTCGGGGTCCTGAATTATTTGTAAGGTTGATGTAAGCAGGCAAAATGTGTTTCCAGCGATCAATCCCCCCTCCCGTGCCGAACGCCGCACCCTCCCTCCTTCCTTTGTGGGAATGGGAATCTCCTGACTAGGCGTGCCTTTGATTTCCAGAAAAACTGTCTCTGTTTCCTACATCAACCCCTCGCCGTTTACAGCGGCTCCTCGGGGTGGATGCTCGCTGCAGCTGTGGGCATGTGTGAGAGCGGGAGGAGAGGACGGAGAGACAGGGGCGAAGGAGAAGCGCCCCGACTAAAGCTCATTACGCCTCTTGCTTACAGGCGTTGTGTGGATATTCTATTAGCCATATCTAAAGTGTAATTGTACCGTTGGGGGGGACAGCGTTGTCGGGGTGCCAAGCTTTCTCTCAGCGACTAGCGAAGTGTGGTAATCTCACACACCATCTCATTACAGTTTAAACCCCCAGCAGCTGCTCGCATTAGACTTTTATTACACGCTGCCGCTCACAGCTGTGCTGGCATAGCCCTGGACAGGATGGTGAGAGACGGGAACAAAGACAGACAGACACCGGGATTCCAGCACAACATTTGGCTCCCATCAACAAAAAAAAAAAAAAGAAGAAGAAAAAAAGTGGAAATATCGAAGCAGAGGGCTGTAATGACCCGAACAGCTTCTCAGTGTGATAACTCACCGGCCCCCTCTGCCCTAGACCCTAAACCGAGGCCAAGGACAGTCGCACAGATGGACTGAGTCAAAGCCATTCAGGGTGGGATTCAATCAAAACCGCCGGAGCGGTGGTCATGCAAAAAGCTTCACGCAGGGACAGCTTCCATAAGCATTTGTTTCACTCTGAGAGCCGCATGGGGCCGCGCTGCTCTGTTATGTCAACAGTCACATCTGTTTTATGCAACTGTAAATGCGCATGTGTGTCACTGTGAATCTATTCGGACGATGCACACGACATTTGTACTTGTTGCATTGCAATATGTCTCATGAGCAGTCGTCGCCAAGATTAAAAGAGAAAAAAAAGAAAGAAAGAAGAAAGAGCGGGGGCTGAACCACACCCTGAGAAAATTTGGAGTCTGCACAATTATCTAATTATTTGATCGTTACCTCAGGCAAGGAGGCTGTTTTCCTTTTTGCTTTTTCATTTTTATTGCTGCGCTCACACACAAACAACCGACCAGACTTTCTGAAACTTGGAGAGGAGGAACATGACCCAGAGAGAGAGAAACCATTAAACTGCTGGAGAAGATATGAATCACTGGGCGGATACATGAATTATTTTTTCTCATTTCATTAACATTGCATTTTTTTGATGGAATGCGAAGAAAAGAGCGGGTGACATCACGCACACAGAGACACACGCACGCACTCACAGTGGGAGGTGTTAAACTGTTCCTGGAAAAAAAAAAAATCGACTCAGCTCATCCTCAAGGCCACAAATTTCACTCTTCACGCATCATTTTCGTGTGAATGCAAAGAAGCTCATTCTCTTTCACACGGCGTAACTATCTGAGGAGAAGGGTTTTGCTTCGTGGCCCTAAAAGTGACTTTTGCTAGATTCTTTATATTAGCTGCAGATTTGAATATAATGGAAGTGTGGGCTATTGACTTTGGCCGAGGTTTGCATTCTTCTTCTCCTCCTCCTCTTCTTTCTAGTTATGTAATGAATCCTCATAACAATTGCAATTCTTTCCTCTTTAAAACTTTAATTTTGCAACAGTAGAATCTAAAT
>CAESWR010000234.1:113228-127613 GCA_903171835.1 Mullus surmuletus | reverse complement strand
TCACAGTCGAAGATGAGCGCGGATCATACATGACGCCGTCGGTGGCTGTAAACAACTCCCACTCGCGAAAGACGCCACGATCAGTCGGGCATGCGTTGCAAAATAGAGCGGGTGCATTATCAAGCGGATTAGGGGCAGAACTGATAAACCCCAGCGAGCAGGGACGCGCACAAACAAGCCGTGTTTGTTCATTTGGCCTTTCTGTTTGCTCCGGTCGCCGTAACCAACGGAGAACGCGAATGACACTCATTTCATATCAGGTAACTATAGAGATTAGCAAACACACTCCCTTCGCTTCAGTTGCCATTGCGGCAGCGATAAGACAGCTCGCTCGCACACACACGCACACACACAGGAAGCACACAAGCAAACACTTTAATTTTGCCTGCATCTCGGAGCGTGCGAAGGGATCATTAAAGCGAGGCCTAATAAACGCAGCTAACCATGATGAATGGATGAACAACTTCATTGTCCCTTTTTCCCGCCTGGGTGGAGATAAGTTGTCTCTGCGACGCTTCACGTGCCCCGGCGTCTCCTCTGGGTTATTGTAGAGAGGGGGAACTCACTCCAAAACCCTCAAATCCATCAGGCTTGGGAGGAAGGCTTCCACACAGCTTGTTAGAGTAACACATATGACCATGTAGGAGCTCTAATGAGCGGAGAGCTAGCCGGGAGAACCGCGTCTGGACGGCAGAGAACATAAATCTCCTGTCCTGCTCGGCACCCAGGGGACCGCGGCAGCACCAAAATTGTGCGAGTCTGCTCGAATCTGGGCGAACATGTGTGTGTGTGAATGTATGCGGGCGTGCATGCAAATACACACATAATGGAGATGACTGTAGCGGCGTCCTCCTGGGAGTCTCATCTACCATAGTTGAAAGAAGCAGGTTGTTTGAATTATGATCTAACAATAGTGTTCCACTCCCACTCTATAAATGAATCCAATACTGGCATATCTATCATTACCGCAGGACTTGCTCTCAGCTTGCCTCTTTTTATTTGGAATGAATTTTGGAAATCAATCCACCCATACTCTGCTCTGTGCAAACCACCCTGCAGGTTATGATAATTCCTTTCTGTTTTGAGATTCTCCGTACATAAACCAGAGTGTGTGGCATTGATCAGATTTAGTGCATCTCTCCTACTTCCTTCCTGAGAGAACTCTTATCTGCTGTGCCCTGTGATAAAAAAAAACATGCGCATTGGTAGTGCCTCCCAAAGACGAGCCTTTCCCTCACCTTGTAGGCCGGACTGCAGCGCAAATAAAGGTATAACACACCACTAAAGTATTGACGTGCGGATAAAGTTTTCCCTCTTCCACTATGAGACGGGAGCTCACCGCTTTAAATAAAATTGTGCGATCATTTCTGGGTGTCTGCGCAGGAGGAGTGTGAGCGGGAAGTTATGGACAGTGAGCTCCATGTGTGCCACAGGAATGTGGACCAGAGTGTGCGCATGTGTGGAGAGACAGTCTATGTGTGAGTTATATAGCCCCGGGGAGCTGCTATGGTCATATTTTAATAACTCGCAGTATGTTGGATTATGTACTGTGGGCTTGTAATATCACACCGTCAGGGCAAAGCCCGAACAGATTCTCCGTTAGCCGTCCCTTAGCAGCTAAAAAAAAAAAGAAAAAAACATATCAGGGGACTCGCCAAAACATTGTTTTCAGTTCTGCAGCACTTGTGAAAATGTGAGCTCCCACATGATTCCAGTTCAAAGGTATGCCTCTACCGTTTTGTCTGCCTCAGCACGCAGCACTCTCTCTCCCGGCTACAATGAACAGAGCTGCAGGTTTAATAGGCCTTAAGTAGCGCACCCCCTTTGCTGCCTTTGAAGAGCAAACACCCTCTCCGCTCGCGCACAAACACACACACGCACACATATACACTGGCACATTGCTGTGTGCGCAATAAAAAACTGTGGAACAGTGGCTAGTTCTCTCTCTGACACATCAAAAGGGGAGCTGAGGGGAGTAATGTGCGGAATGATGTGTGTGTAGACCAAGGCCGGGATGCCATTCATGGTTGTAGTGTTGTGGTTTTAACTGCCCGAGGTTGCTTTAAGGCTGTGGCTGGCAAGACAGTAGTTTTTAACACATGGCCTGTTGCCATCTCAAGTTCTGTTTGTGCATAAAAAAAAAAGTGTCTTTTGCCCCGTATGGTGACACTCTGGCAAAGTGCAGGGACGCAATTTAGGTGCGTCATGTGAGAATGACGGCAGTATCGGTGATAACAGCTCGGTCTATAACGCAATAAACATGTAAAAACATCTCACAGAGAAAGCGAAACCGAACGGGGTGCACGAACGCTGGCACATATGGACGTTCACGTGTCAGAATGTCGGCTATCAAATAACTGAGGCACTGAAGGAGAAGGCGAATGTTACAATTAGCCTGCCGCCGAAAGCGTAGCCCCCCGCCCTCCAATCCTATAAGGCATGTTTACGCTTTAGTCACGCGGTAATTACATATGTCGTCTTTTGTTTTCCTTTTCCCATAAAGTGGAGAGCATAATGAGGGAAAAAGCAAATTAGGGAAACAATAGACTCTACAAGGTGCTCTTTTTGTCTTCAAGCTCATTTAGGCCTCGGAGAACGTGAATGGGGTTTGAGGGGAGGGGGGAGCGGGGGGGTAGCGGGGACTGTAAACAGGGACTTCGCTTCTCCAGATGGGAAACTTCAGTTAAGCTGTAACAAGAATGCATAATGATGCAAACAAGCTTGATAGAACTCGACATGGACGTGCCTCCATTCAGGAATATGAGACTGCCCGCCCCCCCACCCCCAACACACACACTCTCCTCCAAAGAAAAACAAAAAAACCTATTACACTGCCCCCCCCCGTTTCTTCTTTTATTTCGTATCATATCCATTTCCAGCTAAGTGGAAGGGAGATATCTTCATTAAATGTTTAAGCGAACATGTTTCATTTCTTGTTCATTTTTCTTCTTCTCCTTTTTTTATTTTTTTTATTTCCCAAGCCATGCCCAATAGGGAGAAATGATGAAAAGCCAAGAACAAATGATAAAAAAACAAAGAATAGGAGTGACTGGTCCTAATGGGACTGTTTTCAGCAGCTGCATTAACAAGCCTGTTTGATTTCCTTCTCCTAAGTGAAGTTGTCAGCCCATGTGTCCGGCGCACTATGTTTAGGATGTCTAAAAGAGTTGTGTTTTCTGGCACCGCCGCGTAATAAATGCTAAAGGGGTGACCTTACGTCTCTTTCCCCCCGTGTTGCTCCACCGCCACTCTCAAAACAGAGCGAGAAATCCTCCTGAGCCGAGGTCAAGAATCCATCACCGGGGTTTTACAATAACACGCATTTCCATACCGCCTCTGTGAGAATCAGGCCTGAGGGGGGAACTGATGAGAACCGCCTCTGGTCGCGCCGAGCTCCTCTTAAAACGTCAGCATCGCAACATACACATATTACTTTCGGTTTAATCTCCCGCGTGTGTTAAGGAAGGTTAAAATACTTGTACCTCTCTGAGTGTACTTCTTTACATATGCAAATGCGGGAATGCTGAATTGTCTGCTTTAATTTCCATAATGTGAATCATGAATGCGTCTTAGACTTGCTTGGTTGATTTCCAGCTATGCCCAGAAACAAAATCCATATTTGGCACAGTTAAAAGGAACAAAGATTAGACTTTTGCAAGGAATGCCAGATTACACACATACACACTCACGGCAGGCGCGGTGTATGCAGAAGAAGACGCATGATTTTTTTTTTTTTCTTTGCGAACCAGTGTGTTGTGAAGGAGCCTCATGATTGTGAATTACTTTACTATGACTTTTTTTGATGAAAACGCATTGCCTCGTCCTTGGAAATGTGGCACGGCAGTCGATATGCTTCTGTGGGCCCGGTAATACTCTCCACAGCAAAGGCAACAGACTTAAAGATGCTTTTCGACTGGTGAAACAATAGAAGGGGGGGAACATTCTTTTGCCGAGTCTGCATTATTGGATTTGGATTGTAACATGGTAGTATCCAGTCGGGCTGAGAGAATATCACGTTTGAATCACAATAGACAAGGCCCGATTGTTATTGCACCGGCACTTCCATTAATAATTCAATCATTTGACCCATGACATGGTTTCCCGTAAAACAATCTGATCCTCCGAGGGCCGATGGAGATATTTGAAATCTATGAGTGCGTGTGTGTGTGTGCGTGTGTGTGTGTGTGAGTGTGCGTTTGACCTTCCCAGTA
The DNA here is from genome assembly GCA_903171835.1 of Mullus surmuletus. NCBI lineage: Eukaryota > Metazoa > Chordata > Actinopteri > Syngnathiformes > Mullidae > Mullus > Mullus surmuletus. The sequence continues at coordinate 123,402 of CAESWR010000234.1, read as the reverse complement.
TGACACAGAACCGACGCCTCGGGCTAAAACCACAATTACAAAATTTAGGAGAGGACAGGAAAGGCAAAAAGGAGAGGCGAAGACATCAGAAAAGTGTGTGTGCGCCTTGGCTTAACTTTGCGGCGGCGTCTCCCCTCCCTCCCTCGCTCGCTCCCTCCCCGGCCCGAGCGAAAGATGTGTCTGCCCCATGGGCGCAGCAATAAGCACGCACCGAAATGGAGGGCCTTACACGAAAAACTATTGTACGCACTTCAACGAAAAGAGAAAAAAAAAAGAACTAAGCAGCGCTCTGAGAGTACAAGCAGACGAGCGGTGAAATGTATGTGGAGTGCATTAAATATAAAAACACGGCGCAGGCGGACGGGGAGCAAAGCCCGGTAATATCATAATACACCGTTTCAGCGATCACTACTGACAGAGGAAATGTCGAGGCTCCGGCTCGGGCCTGCTGAGACACACACAAACACACACACACACATGCGAGACGTAGACGAATGGGGCGAACGGGCAGGCAGCTGCATGCACACACGCAGAAAATAACCAACACGCTCACGTGCATGCGGGGAGTGTGCGGTGTGTGTGTCTGGGGATGGGGGGGGGTAGCGGAAAGAAGGAAGGGGTGCCATCTATCAGGCTGCAGACGGGAGCCTTGGAAGGGGAAATCTGTCCTGTGATGGCTGTAAATGAGGGCTGCGGCGACGCTGTCACATTTTGTTTGGCCGGGACGCTGGGAGCTACGAGGGGGCCGCGCGAGGGGTGGGAGGGCACGGACACTGTGTACGGATATAATGAAGGCGGGAGGGCGGCGGGAGGCTTGCGACTCGCCGCTCTGCTGCCACTGCGAGAGGGAATAATCAAAAAAACAAATAAATAAATGAATAGGAAGAGGAAGAGAAGAGGTAAGTTGAGTGCAGAGGCAGCGATCAGGATGAGATGGAGAAGGGGAGGGAGAGTGAGCGATGGAAAGGGTCCGGGAACACGTGGCACGAAGCTAATCGCCGGCGGATTGGTGAGGCAATACCGGTTTTATACCGGCGGAATATTTACTCTAATTAGAGCCTGCTAATGTGTCTCCAGGTATAAAGGCTGCCGGCACTTTCCTGAGAATAATTAGAAGCACAGAGCATGCATTGTCCAGGAGAGCGGTGCACGGCTCCCTTTGTACATCATTAACAGTTCACTGACAACAAAAGCAGAGTTAATAGAATGTAATGTGGTCTCCTCACCCATCCGTTTGTTCAAATGGTCATTAGGGTAATGCGCAATTTCTTCCTTCTGCGTTTCAACCCCAGAAAAAACCCACTGCGGCTCCTCCCATCTCCCCATGTGCGCCTCTGCAATTTTTTGCCCCTCTACCCCTAAAGGTCCTGCCTCCATTTTTCCTCTTATTCCCCCCGATGAGGAATTTTCTCCGGCCTGTGTCCGCCACATCAGGGATGATAAACGTGATTCCGTGGCGAGATACAATCATCCATCTTTGTAAAACACACAAAATCCTCCATATAAAAGGAATTAATTCTCCTATGGAGAGACAGAGCCAAATGTATAGATTTACAATTCCACACCCGAGTCCCCCACCATGTTTTAATGCATCATAAACACTTTGTGTTTTTTGGGTCTCTGTTCCAATAAAAACAGAAAGCGCGGGGGTGTAATATCTGGAGCTGGGGGAAATTAAAGCTGAAGTTCCTCTCCTCCTCTGTGCACTCCATGCACACACACACACTTACACACACACTTACACACACGGTTAATCAGCAGCCCAGAGAGAAATCTAAGACCACATCTACACCCAGTGGAGGGAACCTGATACAACCACATCTTTCCCCCCTTCCCACATTCCCTCTTTCTCTTAATCATCAACACGCGGATGCTGATAAATTAGAAGCAAGGTTCAGACAACGTATGATTAACTAAAGTTAATGAGCACTGAAAGTGATCTCAAACACGGTAACCATAGACGGGAAGCCTTTGAGAAAACATAAAGACAGCATTACAGGGCCGGCAGACATTCTTTTCTTTCCATTTCTGCTTCTGCTGCTATTTCCAAGCATCCTTTCAGAGTGCGGTGACAAACATAACCCTTCTGACTGGTGGAAAAATAAATCATACTTTCAAGTGAAGACAAATGCCTTATCCGTTGGGAGTAGCCCGGGGCTATAGTCACATAATGGCCTCACTCTCTCTCCCTCTTTCTGCCTCGCTCCCTTCCTCTTTTCCTCTAAAGGCAGGGAGTTTCCCGGGGACTAGTTTTAAAACATCCACCAAAAACCAGCCTGACGCAGCTCGATCAGGCCTCGCAAAGTGGATGGTCCAGTTTTTAAGACTCGATAAACTCAGCCGCGAAGCCGCAGAAAGCCCCGGAGGCCAAACTGCTGCTCGGCTACAGTTTTGAGTCAACAAGACCAAACTCATCAGTCACAGCTTTAACCATCAAAACACAATTATGCGTGACGCAGGGCCGTTATTCATGTCTGATCTCGTGACCGGGGTCATAAAAAAAGACGCAGATTTGGGCTTAATGCGGTGATCCCTGCCCACTTGGCCCGGGCCCGGGCTTTTGGCTGGGGGGAGCGGGGGCCGGCCAGCTGCAGAAGTCTGTCTCCTCTCCTCGCGCCCTTCTTCTCCTCTCAGTGCTATCAGGTTGCCACTCCTCCTCCTCCAGCCCATTACACAGGCCTCTTTATGCTGCGCTAAAAGCTGCTCATGTTCAAGCACTCCTGGGAAAAGCTCCTTAAAACACGTCAGGATGAGAGGCCCTGTCTGGTAAAATATTAATAGGAAGTTAATTGGTTGTTAATGGACTGGTACTCAGGTTGGAATCACCCCCCCATTAGATAGGCCACCGAAACACCCCATTCGGAGGTGTCATCTTACCACCTTCACAATCTAATTGTTTTCCGGTCACTGTAACCGTGAGCGGCAGTAACCCGGTGTTAAAGACATTATTGCGGAAGGTTTATGTGACTCCCTGCAAAAAGCATTGTACTCGCCGAGCTTATAGGCTTTCTTTCACTTCGCCATCGCGTTTTAATTATTCTGGGGTTTTTCTCCTTTCATTTTCTCTCCTGTCATTTGCTCAAATTTCGAAGTAAATCAGAAAGTCCAAAGTCTTTCCCCTCCGTCAGTTCTTTTTGTCGATGCCCCCATGAGGAAATAGTTTCAACTTTTGTTGTTTGTGGCCACCGTGTTTGCGATTTCTGTGGTTGTTGTTACCCGACAGGGGAAAAATCCCTCTTCTGCTAGAGTAGGCATGTAATATTGATGCAGAGCAGACTCGCAGAAACAGAGAAATCAAATGGAATCCAAACTAAGTTCAAATGTCGACATCAACACATACATTTTTGATCATTGCAAACGCACAAGACGCCATTCCTTTTAAAGGGAAGCCACGAGGGCATGTGTAGCGGGGAATATATTTAGAAATAAGTGATATTTCAGTATGTCCTTCAATCCCAACTTCGTTCAGCTTCAATTCATTTATGAGAGAGACAAATACTCGCTAAAAGAGGTTTGTTCAGGAAATGGGGCTTCAAATGGCATCGGAGGTTACCCAGACAGACGGCTGCCGCTTTACAATTTTGGCTTTTAAGTCCACAATGTCACTAAAATAATCCAACTCCTGAAATAGTGTCACTTGGTCTTTGGCTCCAGAAACAAAAAGTTCCCATTTGAACTTTATATTGTTAGAAGAAAAAAAAACCCACCATAATGTAATATATCTTGTCATGACAGTCAAAACAAATTCTGTTGTGAAAATTCTCGGAGTTGGCCACAAATCGATCCTGAAGTTTTCTTTTCTCCCACTCCAACATAGTATTTACCGATCCTCTTCCCTGTCCCGTGACTCTGACTATTTAGCAGCAACCCCGTTCAAACACTCAGTGAATCCGTGTCCAATTACATTACAAAGCAAATGTCAATGGATCCAACAGATGTTGTGCTACCGCTCAATTTGCTGAGCCTCATTTTAACGGCTGCTGATGCCACTGCCACCACTAGATGGCACTAAAACAGAAGATTTACAAGCAAAGGACCTGATTGTAAAGCACACACACTGTTCTGGTTCTCCTAAGATCCATATCCTGGTGTTTCACGAAATGGTGCCGTACGGCCTCTTAAAGTCTGTCTGTCCGCTCAGCTGCACCAAAGACCGAAATATGTCCAAGAAAAACAGGAGCGTGACTGTATTTCCATTAGCATGCAAAAGAGACCGCACCTTAACAGGATTTGTGAAGTGATGGGGTAGTTTCACCCGGCCCTCATTATTCATAACACAGGCAAAGCAAAAACTCATGCTTCCATTTTATTACACGATAAAGCTGTAAACTTTGCCACAACAGCTGGACCTTAAAGATTTTCCACAAAAAAAACAACAAAAAAAAACCCAACAACAAACAAAATCATCATAAAGCTACAACTCATGGTGGTTCACAACAAAGCACTTGCAAAGATCCCTTTTAAGAAAGTACGTGGGTAGAAAAGTTACAACAGTATGAAATAGCCACTCTGGGAAAAAATTTAACAAAAACTCAAAAAACAAGCTAACCTTCAAAAAGGTCGTTAGTCGTAGTTATTCAGCGAATCAGTAATGGGGGGTTCTCATTCCTCGTGGATTTGTCATCTTTAAAGTGAATCAACAGCACAACATCCAGTAATATACAAACGGAATTCTCAGGCCCCGTGACATTCATTATTAAACTAACCGCCTCTGCCATATATCATATTATCAGTGTATGAGTACATTCATCTTGGCAACACATTCAACAATTAGCCGACTGATTCTATGGATGAGGACGGCTTTCAGAAACGGTTTTATTTGCCCTCGGGCGAGATGGCCTCACTTCTTAGCATGCATGCCGCAACCACTTATTCACTGTCAATCAGCAGCTTTGTTCGTCTAAGGTGCACACACAATAACATTCAGTGTTGGGGGGGGAGGGAGAATGGAGAGAGAAAAAGAGAGAGAGAGAGAGAGAGAGAGAAAAGCCATGTTCAAATGTCATACTACTGCACACAGACAAGCTACGGTGACGAGAACGCGGTGATTTTCTCGCTGCTGACGTGCCTCGCAGAAATGATATATTAGGTCAGAGGGGCAGCCAGGCAGGAGAAACATACGTGTGTGTGTGTGTGTGTCTGTGCGTGACACATACAACAGGCAGTAAGAAGAACATAATTAGATTACAATAGAGTGGAAGAATGTGCTGGATTCCCTTCTCGTCGCAACAATTCGCCTTGCCTCGCCGCGGCCTCGCTGCCGCCCTCCGGCCAGAGACGGGGCTTCTTCCCACTCAGGAAAAATCATGTCACGGCCTTCTTTCTGTGCCACGAGCGGTCGAAGGGACGGGGGGGGGGGACGGGGCGGCGCCGGAGCCTCTGCGTGTGACACTTGCCGGCCGGAGCAGAGCCGACCTGTCTAGGCGGTGTTGTGAAAAAGGATGGGCTTCACCATGCCTGAGAGGATTTTGGGCACGTGCACGCTCACGATCTCGGAGATCATCTCGGGGAAGTTGACGCGCGTCTGCAGGGACTGAGCCTCGATGAACAGGTCGTAGGTGAACTGGTGCAGCTTCCTCACGATCTGACGAGAGAGAGGGGGAAAAAAAGATTAGAGAACGGGGGATTACTCGCAACAAACGCTAATGCAGTTTAAACTGTCCCGCCGGCTGCGAGACGGGGGAATAACCAAAAGGTAGACGAAGCCTGCTTCCTGACACGCGCGGAGAGGGCGATTTAGAGGGGATGACACTCTTTGTGACGGCCTAAGCACCGCAGGCGCGCTAAAGCCGAGGGGAGCTACACCACGGGGAAAAAAAGTCTTGATCAACTCCGCTCTTTTCCCTGAAGGGCCCCTGGCAGACAATCCCTGGCTGCCCTCCAGCTCATAAAGCATTAGAAGATCTAAGATGAGAGTGGGACGCAGACAAAGCAGCGCCTTTAAGGGTAAATCCGCTGCGAACGACACAGGGCTGATGAATCCCAGGCAGGAAAACTTTGCGACGCGATACCTCTTATGGGTCCCCCCCCCCACCTCCCCCTCCCACCCCCCCGCAATCAGCGACGTGACCCCCGGAGTCTCCACGCTGACATGTAAATGCACTTTCTAATTACTTTGGCATGCTCTGTAAGCGTCGAGCAGGGGATGCTGGTTAATCGACACCCTCTAGTGGCCGCATTCGGAGCAGGGCTACTCATGCACGTCCCCACTTATCCATCTTTTAATTAAATCTTAAAGGTCACTGTGAAAGTATTCATACCTGCAAATGTAATCATCTTCATTTAATCTCTTTTTAAGCTCACAGGCTCTGTCAGCGCAGATTTTTCCTCACAGGGTGTTCGGGGTTTCCATATTCTGACAGCGGCGGAGCGTGTGTGAGCGCTGTGCTTTGTAAAGGCTGCACCAAAGCTATATAATTAGGGGACTTTTTTCCCCCTCTAAAGCAAGCGTTATGATCAAGCACCTCTGTTCATATGAATATTAAATAGTTTCCAGTATTCAAACATCACAGTCTAACTGCCTCGACTGTTATTTTAATTTGGGTGAACAAACTCTGGTTCCCTTCGTTCCCCTGCCAAAGTAACTAATAATCTGAGCACATTTGGTCAGACCCTTTCCATTTGCAGGTGTTACATTTGAAATATAAGATGCCATATGGATCGACACTTCACACACACGCGGTAGAGACAGAAAGAAAAAAGACAAAGTGTTGAAACTGCAGAGGCCGTATCTGTCCTTGCCTGTATCGGCTGTCGGCATCTGCAGATCAAAACAGCTGCTGTTACTAGTTTTTGGCAGGACGGTAACAGGCGCTGATGCAGTTATCTCCAATGGGTGGGCATTTGCTCATACTGAGTGTGGCGTTTTGTTCCTTATTTCTCGTAATTTTCCTCGATTTTCACCACAGTAGCTTCTCAAATGATTCAATTGCCTCTTGATTCGCAACCGGAGCAGAGGAGTCATATGAGCTCTTGCTGTATTTTCAGTTTTACTTGGTGGCAGACCTTGACAATGTGAAGGTCGCTCTCCGGGGTTGTTACATGAGGAGACAGTTTCGTAAAAAAAGGATTCAAGTTTTATGGTGAAAGAAGGTTTGTGTGCGACTGAGGACATGAAACCTTCTGAGCTAATAAGTCAACACTGTACATCATATTCTCCGTTTGCATGCACTTTGATCTGCGCCGCTTCCCACTCGAGTGGCTCCAAGACGCTGTCTGAGATGACATTTATGTGCCCGATTCAAAGCCGCAAACATGGCTTGTGTGTTTCTGAGCGAGTGTATTACCGACTGGAGGTAGTCCAGCAGCTGCGTGAGCTGAAACAGCCGCTGCGTGCGGGTGGTCTCCCCGCCGCGGTGGCTGGCCAAGCGGTCCAGCTCCTTGATGTAGGAGGTCCGCAGTTCATCAAAACAACGCTGGCTCTTCAGGCCCTCCACCGGCACTGCGAGCACAAAGCCATAACACAACAATAACTCTCACGGGCTATCAATTCCTTGAAGTATAGATGCACTTATACTGTAATCATATTTCATAAGCTGCTTTTTCCTTTTATTTTTTTTCAAAGCGAGCGGACTCACTGATGCTGAAGAGGACCAGGGCCTTCATGCACAGGAACTCCTCCTGGGTGACCTTCAGCATGCAGAACCTTTGGGACAGGATCTTCATCCGCACACAGTGCTCATACATGCTGGATACTTGCATCCGCTGGCTGCCGGCAGGGGACAGAAGAAGAAGAGGAAGGTGAAAGAAAAAAAAAAAAAAAAACAAGAGCGTGAGGTGACAGAGGAGGGGAGGGAGCGCAAGGTGTGACCATGAGGAGCCAAGACACACACACACACAAGAAAGTGTATGTGTGTGTGGGGGGGAGGAAGAGGACAATTAGGAGTGTCAGAAATGAAAGCGAAGGGAGGGGGGGAGGAAAAAAAAGAGGAAAAAGCGGCGGAGGTGAGAAAAAATGAGTGAGATGGATAATGGAAAAATGGAATGACAGAGAGGCAGAGAAAAATGAGGGTCAGCAACCAGGGCAGGCGTATCCATTACGGCGCAGGTCTGAGGCGGCCCAATAGAGCGACACAGGTCTAATGCAGCCGGAATGAGTGTTTTGCTAATGTTATGCGAAACGCCGGCCAAGTGGAGGCTGGCGGTTCTCTCCTTCACGGCCACATCCGCCCTCAACGCCCGTGCGCCTGCAGACTGGAGACGGCGCCGATGTACGTCTCTCGTCATGTGCAGCGAGTTTTGTTTACAGAGACCAAAAAAAAAAACATTGCGTGTGTTGGGCGACGTGATGAAAAAGAGTCGAGCTGTCAAACGCTTTTGAGGGGGGTTTTGGGGAGTATAAAGTGCAAATCCAAAACTTGTCAAAAGGCGCAGAGAAAAGAACGCGACTGTCGCATTTCTCGCGGGTTGGTGATGTTTCGCGCAGGATGAAATGGAATTAATCATGGGAGGTGATCCTCTGTGGCCACGCGTGAGGTGCAGACGAAGAGCCAACTTGTTTACTGTCTCGCCCAATAAAGCCTTCGCGTGTTATTTTCTGGGGGCTCATATAGCAAAAATTAAAAAGCAAATAAAAGGTGTTTTGGAGTGTCAAAACCAAAAAAAAGATGCAAATATATTACAAATATTTTAGATTTTGAGATTTTGCGGTGGTCTTTTTTGACATTTTCATGCTTTTCTCATTATTGCCAAAGAATTATTGCTGCCAGATTTAACACACCTTCACAAACTTCCTTAAACTCAAACATGATGGGATATAGTATGAACTTTGGACCCTGACTCACTCATTGAAAACCAGGTCTGGGGCAAAGTAGAGCATGGAGCTGTTGGTGAGAGTGTAGGACCTCCAGCCCAAAGCGAACACCATCACCCCCATCCAGGACAGCTGGATCACTGACATCTGATCGTCCACGTGAAGGTCACGGAAACCTTTGGACAATCACCCAAAAAACGGTAAATAAAATGAAATGAAAAAAAATCAGCTTTAAGCAAAAATAATAATAATAATGATAAGAATTGGAATGCTTAAATAAAAGAAGAAACTCATTCCACATTCTGACAATAAGAGAAACAGCAGCGAAATCCTGCCATTCTTTGCCTAAATATGAATATATCCCCCTCTAGTGGTTAATATCGGAGAAGGCTTGTTTTCGTTTCATTGCACAGATTTGCCAAAAACTCCAAGTGATTAAATTTTGAGAGAGGAACTCGATCCAACGATGACCGACACTAGATCTTTTTCTTGATTGCTTTCAATTGCCGGAATGTCCGTGAACTTGCATTCGATTCGCATCTGTGTCTCATTCGACCGGCAACATTCCAAGTGTTCTCTTGCACAACCGCGTTAACATGCCTAACCAGGCAGTGTTTTGCGTGGCCTGGTTTTGCCAAAGTACGGTTTCTAGTATTACAGTTAACCGAGCAATGGTAAGGACTTGAGCGTGCCCGGACTTGGTGGGGGAGCCTGACGTGGTTCGATCGGGCCGTGTTTACCTGGCATGGCTTTGGCCCAGCGCACCACCGTCACCAGCTGCCTTTCCCCGAGCTCGTTGAGGCTGGTTAGCAAGGAGGCGGAGCTGTCCGGCTGGGCAGGGTCGTGCCCGGCGTTGACCACGGCCGGCTCGATGGCCTTGAGGACGCTGAGCAGGGACAGGCAGGAGCGCAGGGTGGGCGGGATGCTGAGCACCATGGACTTGGATGCTGTGGATGGAGAGTCCCAGGACAACAGAGGGAAAATTAGGAATTTATAGGTAAAACCTGCTCAAAAGCGAGTCACGCTTGACACTAATTAGGGCTGGGCATCGTTTGAAAGTTTTCCAAACCAGTATCCTTAAAACGACACTGATACCAATCACGTACTTCATTTGATACCTTTTGTTGCCTCATTCAATATTAATAGAAAGCAATCAGTTGTGTAAATGTCACCACTTCTCCCCATTCAAAAGATTTTTACATATATACATTTTTAAAGTGCTCAAATTCCGCTCGCGTGGTTGGCTGCGGGTAAAACCTCAGATACAGCCTTTTTTTCCCTCCTAGATCTGAGTACAAAAAAACAAAACGATTGCCTGGTATCGTTTGACAGGCGCAGTTTCAAAAGTACTTAGTACTGGGTTGTTACGGTCGATGACTGAAAGGTATGGAGAACCGATACGCAGCCCTAGCACTAATCAAT
>CAESWR010000234.1:91701-112383 GCA_903171835.1 Mullus surmuletus | reverse complement strand
ACACTAACTCCCTAAACTAAATCCAAGATTACGAAGAGATTTCCTCGCCTCAAGATTCATTACATGACAACAGGAGAATAAGAGTGCGTCCTTTACTGAATGTTTCCCTCCGCCGACGAGCAGCGCCAGGTGCTGTATCTCATGTTTACAGGGACACTGATATATGCACTCGTATACTTTTTTTTTTGGTGGACTTGTGGACTTTTTTCCGTGGACTTTGATTCAGTCAAGCTGCGTGCCGAAACACATGGCCAAGGCCGGAGCAAGGCTCTGTGGCACAAATTATCTAATGCTGATGGTGCAGCTGGGGCTTTTAGTTGTTGTTTTGCTGCAACACACATGCAAATAATAGGAAACAATAAATACAAGTCTAGTTCATCTTGTTTGATTTATCTGTGCTGCCAAGTGCGACCCCTTGCATCCCAATATTCTGTTTAAGATGCAGTACAATGCCGCCCCAGAGCAATTAATTTAACAAAGCGTTTAATAGAGGGGGAGCAAATCCAACAATGGGCAGCTCAAGAGGATCCAACTGTAAAGCAGATGAAAGCACAATCAGCAACAGACATTTCACGCTAAATTGACGCTTTTGTCGCCCAGTGAGAGAGCAGCTCAGTGGAGACGTGATCTAATGCGCGTCTGCTGCTGCCTGAAGGGACGCACGTCGGCTCGCATTACTGGCAATGCTTTTTTTTCTGTTTACCTGAAGCTCCTATCTGTGCATTCCATCCACACCGTCGGCTCGCTCTTGATGGTGGGGAAACCGGCTGGTCCGTGGAGAGCGCCACTTTGGAAACTTTCCACTTGGTCATACTGTGCCACCGTTGCGCGCACGTCGCCCTGCGCGCCCTGCCTGTGCCAGGCGCAGCGGCACTGCTGCCGGGCTCCGTACGAGGACTGTCCACAGTTGCAATATTTACACAAGTAGTTATGTCCGCCCAGCGCGCCCCCCTCCGCCCCCGGGTGACCCCCGTATGCGCGCTCGCTGGCGCGCCACACGCCCGGGACCTCCCGGTACAGGTTCGGGTTGATGGTGTAGGCGGGGTACGGCTTCAGAAGTTGGTCCTCTTGAAGTGGCGCCGGCAGAACCGACCCGGGATCCGTGAACAAGTTCGACTCGGTGCACACGTACGTGGAGATGCCCGCGGCACGCGTGGCGCCCGGTGCGCACTCGGCGTCGCCGGCTTTGAGGAGATCCATGCAGCTCACCTGGCGCATGCCGTGGCACACCCGCCCGAAGTCGTCCTCCCTGTGCGGGTGGGGGTCGTTTCCGTGGGGGTTTATACCCCCGAACTCCGGCGGAACCCCGGTGCCCGCCGGCGCCGGGTCGCAGCTGCCGGAGCTCTGGTTCATGGCGAGCGGCGACGGCAGCGCGTCCAGACCCAGAGACACCGACACCGCCACCGCCTGGCTGAGCTCGGCGGGGGACGCGCAGGTGTCGGAAACTCGATCCCGGTCGTGTATTATTGAGGAGTTTTCTTGAAGATCGCACACGGAGGAGCGAGTGGCCATCTTCGCCAGGCGTCGCTGTGGATGAGCGAGTGCGTAGGTTGCGCGGGGGGGGGGGACAAGTCCAACAACACTTTCTTCCCACTGCAAGAAAACGCCTCCTACCCAATGAGACTCCGGTCATGCGTCCCGGAGGGCAGGAAGAGCAGAGCCGCAGCCGACGACGAGGGTTCCTGCAGAGAAAAGGACCGACCCGTTCATTCGTCTGGAGCTGGCGGAACTTTTCCTGACATAAAAAGTGGCGACCAGCCCCCCGGATATTGTGCCATTGCGCATCAGAAAAAGTCACACAGCAAAGTTGAAAGGCGCGCAGTTTGAGTTTTAAAGTCACTCGAGGTTGTGGTTTGATAGAAGGGTCGCTCCTCTGCTGTCCTGCCAGCTTCACACCACATTGTCCGACTTGGTGAGGTCTGAATTTACGCACAGATGGTGAAGAAACAAAGGCAGAAGGTCTCTTATCGTCCGTTACTTTCGTTTTAACTTTGGTTTCATTCTCTCCTCTGTTAGAAAGAATGATTTGAAAGCTTTACTTCTTTCTGGTTTGATTTTCTGGATCCATAAAAGAAGCCTAAACACCCTTTGCATCCGTGTTAATGCAATTCTTATTCCCAAAATAAAGTTTATTTAAACTACTCTGTTGCAGCAAATTGAATGTGATTCAAACCAGCTCATATGGAAAATGATGCACACAGACGCATTAATGGTGTTTCTGAATTCCTTTTTTATTCATGATAAAGTACACATATTCAGTGAGAGGAAGAATAAATGCCTTCAGCGCCACTGCTGTTGTTTTTTCCTATAATGAATATCAAAACTGCGTGTGTCATATAGAGAGATGAATAGAAAACCTTTTTCCTAGATCTCATCTGGATCATGCATGTGTATTTTGGTCTGCTGTAAATAATAATAATAATGATAATACCAACAATGGTGAAAATAACATTGTGGGACCTGTGAGTTCATTATGCTGGAGTGGCAATAGAATTATGGATCCTGAAGGCATCAAAGTATGAATATTATTTGCAGACGTGGTCACTCTGTCATATAAGACAACCTCTCTATCTATAGTACATTCTGCACCTACACTTCTCAATTTAATTCAATTTAATCAATCATGTTTCGTCTGAGCAGGCTTTCGGCAGCCCGCCTCACATGGACTCGAATTCATCAATGCGTTGTTTGGTGTTCCCCTGACGAATCTGGCGCAGGGTCTTGTATTTGTCGCGGCCCGCCTTCACATTCTCGGCGTGGATCAGGTCATTGAGGGTCTTTTTGCTCTCATCTGCCGCTCCGGCCAGCTCGGTGCTCAGGAACTGGGAGAGAATGGAGACGCACAGTGAATGAAATTCTGTTACCTGAGACTCTTTTGGAGACTATTCAGAGGCCTCACCCCTTCCCTCGCCCCTTAATGGCCATCTGAACACACTCTTTTGTCCATAGTTATTAGCTCTATTTATGTGAGGGCTCCTCAATGCTACATCACGCAGTATCTTGTTTTGGCTGGGAAATGGAGACCAATTTTTATTACTGTGGTAATAAGCTGTGGTCTGGACGAGATATGCAACGAGACTTGAATAAAACCAATAGAAGGAAAACGTACCTGAAACAATATTTATAATTATGCTGAGTGCTCTTAGTCTTTCAAAAACATGTTTGGTTGGCAATTAGGCTGCCATCTTTATGCAGGAGTCAAAACCTCTAATTGCATGAACAGAAAGCATGTACTAAAACGTTCTAAAGTGAGATTTAGGGGCCGGAAAAAACGTGCCCTTTAAACCTCAAACTGTATCAAGTGGGAAAATAGACAGTGAACTGAGTGTGATTAGTGAGAAGGCACATGAACCTTCAACAAACACCAATATTTTAGAGGTTTATCTTTGTCTTTTTTTAGGTTTGTCTATCTAAAAACTCATAGTATGCCAACTTTATGGTCAACCACTCATGGGATAAAGCTGTGTGAGGAGGGTAAATTGCCAAAGAACTGTGGATATCTCATTTTTGATACCTTTTCCTCATCAATTAAATCTCAGTCAATCTTTACAGGTGGTCAAAATCTTGATTCGTCCATTATAGAACATAAACACCATATGAATGCACGCAGCAAAGCATCCATTACGTGGTTAATTCCCCCTCATAACTTCTTGTTTCTTGTGTCTGCCCTCCTTTGAACCCGGCCAATGCTTCTGGATTGCTAATCCCTTGAAGAAAATACCGACCTCTGACCTGTAGCTCAGAGGAGTAAATCTGCGAAAGCAAATTCTCCCCCCTCTTCGCGGCACCCTACCTTCAGGTTCTTCTGCAGCCTCTGGTTCTTCTGGGCCTCTGTGACTCTCTCCTCCTCGCTGCGGTCGCGGATCATGCCGGGCGACGTGAGCTCGGCGCTCGCCTCGGCGCTGCTCTCGTCCGTCTCGTCATGGTCGTGCATGTGAGGGTGGACTGAATCCTGGATGTGGACACCCATTAGTTTAGCCTTCAGCTCCTCTTTGGTTCGCTCCAAATCAGCCTCAACCATCGTCGCCTGTCAACACACAGGACTTGTAATGAATCACGGTGATTAGTTATCGTGCTGTGAGTGACTGAGTGACTAGTGTTAGCAGTCCCGGTTAGATCGTCCCTGCTTCGCTGGGCTGAGGTTCGCCACAATATAGTCAAAATTAATACGACACTCATCTGGGCTTGATTCACTGCTTCTTTATAACCCGGTTCCATCACTTAGCACTGTCAGACATCCATCCCTCTTTGCTCATGTTTGATTCATCCTTACTCAGTCTTGTGGTTCTGTCGTTAATTCTCACCCTTTTTTGCCATCTCTTCGCCTCCTCATCCTTTTTCTTCTTGGCATCTTCCAGCTGGGAGATCTTAGAGGTAAGCTCTGCCAGCTCAGTGGCCTACACGCGCACACAAATGGGAAAAGAGTTAAGAGTGCTCCTGATCTGAGGTCACCGTGCTCTGGGTGAGGAGTGTGTTTGTGCATGCGCGTATGTTCACATGAACGTGGCTTACATCAGGGTTAAATTTGTCTTATATCTACATAAGAGAAAAAAAGGAACACTAATACCACTTAGATACAACCTTGAACACAAAAATACACTTATCGGTCAAGTTTTTGTTTTTTTAGATCTGGCAATCCATTCAAATATCCCCTACTTTGAAAACAAATTACAGTCGGCATGCAGGGCGTATTGTGGATATGTACCAAGGTTTCCTGGTTCTTAATCTGAGACTCAGACTGCTGTAGCAGCGATGCCTTGGCCTCGATTGCAGCTCTGCGGTCTTTGTCCAGGCTCTCAGCTTCCTCCTGGGCAATTGTCCTCTCTTTCTCTAACTCAAGAGCTCTGCGAGTTTGCTCCTCCAGCTCTGAAATTCACACGTGCACGTCCATCACACACACACATGCATAGATCGAGGTGAATTGTTAAGGCTGCAGTGAAAGCTGAGATATTGCCGTATAGCTACCAAGATATTCAGCAAATGTTCTTAAACAGAGAAAAAAAATCAAAGTAAAGATAAGAAGCATTTGTATTCAGAAAGTTGTCAGACCATCTTGAGCTCTCTTTGTCTGCTCTTCAATCTGTCTCAATCTCTCCATCAGCTCCATGGTCTCGCGAGCAATCTTCTCTGTTTCCTTCTCAGCATTTTCTCGCTTTTTTTTCTCACTCTCGAGCAGAGCCCTGACAGGAGAATTGTGCATAAATACACATCTGAAAAAAAACTAGATCCCCTGACAACTCTTGAGAACACACTGTAAATTGGAGAAAAAAGGAGAGAAGATCTCATCATTTCCTGAAACTTTACCTCTCCATCTGCCGCTTGTTCTTCTCCTCCCTGGCTTGGGCTTTCATCTGTTGCACCTCAATGGTGTCAGGTTTGCGTCTGCGCATGTACAAGTCATGGTTGCCCATACACAACGCCAGGATACGCTTGTTGATGCGAAGACGTGGTACATAGAAAACAAAGTCCTTCAAAGACACAATAAGACAATTAAATCCCTCATTTATAACGCAGATTTAGCATTTCACCTCTCTACAGTAACGCAGCTTTTGTCAGGATAGTTCACTAATTAGGAATTGCCTTAACTAATAATCCTACAGGCAGAAGGCAAGTTGAACTTTGAGGCTAAATACATGTTTGTGAATGAGATCAACTCACAGCTGACTCTATTTATGCTCCTTGGTCTAATTTATGCATTAGAAGATTGTTAATTTTATTTGTAACAAGGATATGGGATTCTCTAACACCGGTTTATCGGCATTGCAAATACAATAAACACAGATAAGCATATGTTTGAAGAGGGAATTGTGGGAAGTTTTTCGTCAACATGAAATCTTTTCATGTAAAAAAAGAAAAGTTCATGCTTAGATAATGAGGACTAAGCATCCAGAATGAGCAGCTATTTAAATCCTGCAAATGGATTTAGCGGACTAAAAAAGGCTCATAGCTCAACATACCATCAGGCTGCACACATATGGCGAACTTTTTTTTTTTTGTCCAAAAGTGGATGTTATCTTATTCATGCAAGAAAATGCTCAATTCTGATGCATACCGGTGATTTCTTGTCAATCGGTTTGATAACGAACTTCTTGTCATTGAAGGAAATGTTCCTGATCTCACTCCAGGGGAATCCAATCTTTGGGGTCATCCTGTGGAACATTGAAATTAGTTTCAGAAATTTTCCTCTGTACCCTCTAAAAGTAGCTATGGCGTTAAGACATTCTACAAACTCACATAATGGGAGTCCAGAGCCCAGCTTACAGCTAACTAAAAAGCTTACTCTGATCACTAGAGCCATTATATATGTAGTAGTTCTCATCATAATGCTAAAATGTACTGGTTTTTGCACTGTGACACAATGGGACACTGTGATAATCACAGTAAGTTGTTGACATATTTCCCACAAAACTACAGAAGTGAGACTGGGGCCCAGGAAGAAGTGACCACAGAACCACAGTTTGGTTAATCATCGCACAAACATTTCAACATTTTCAAATTGTCTACCTTCTACTGTCCCCTACCTGTCCTTTTTGTCATAGATATTGAGCCCCAGAGCGTCCACCCCCAGCCACAGCTCTGACCCCTTTTTGTTCTTGATACCGAAGTAGTTGACCCCATACATCTCCAGGTCCTGGGCTATCTTCAGGTACTCCACCATGGCGTCTTCCCTGTGATGGGAGAATAAAGAGCAGAAAGAGCGAAAAGCATCTGCTTGCAAGAAAGAAGTTTATCAATTACTTTTTTTTGTTACAGAACTGCATTACCTCAGCAACCCCTTGTGTTCTTGGTGCCACACCTGGATTCTTTCCTCCCACTGATTCTTATTCAGTTTGTGTTGCTCTAAAACCCTGGTTTTAACAGTAAAGAGGACACTCTGCTTAGCATTCAGATGACTGACAAAAGTTAAACTTTTCTCCACAGTCTTCAGGCTTCATGGGAGTTAGTACCTTTGTGGCAGCAGCTTCTCTCGCGTAAGGTATCCTGGTACATGATAGTCTTTCCTGTAGTCTCCATGTTTGACCTGAACCGCATATGAAGCCAAAAGCACCGCGGTCTCGGGCGGACAGTATATGTCATCATTTAGAATGCTCTCCTTCACCTAAAACATAGAATTATCTTGAATTATTGATGCGCAGTATTATGGTGTGATGTGCTTCTGACAATATTTGTATTAACGAGAGCCCCTGTGCATTCTGGTGTTTAATTGATGCCTTTGGATCCCTTTTCATCTCCACATACTCCCTTATGGTAAACCCACAAGAGGAACTAAATTGCGTGGCTCACCGCAGACACTCCAACTGGTTGTTAAGGCAGGTTCAGCTTTTGTTTTGATTGTGATTGTTATTGTCTTTGCAATTATTTGCCTTATTTACACAGTGATTTCAATCCATTTCTCTGCACTAAAAACTGAATGTTGAAATGTTGCTTTATGATTAAGTTCACTTTTTTCATCATCAATATTGTGGATAAATCGGCACACCCAAAAATAAATAGTAAAACACTGGTCCGAGTCCGTCATGTCGTGTACTTCACTATTCTCATTTAAAAAAAATAATGCTCTGGCAGTCGTGTTCATCTCTAACCTGTAAGAAGAAGAGACGCTGTGTAGTTTCCTGGATCAGTTCATCAGCCACATCCTCAGGGTAAAACTTGGCTCGAAACTTAATCAACAAAGGGTTGTCCTTCTTCACATCTTGAGCTGTCACCTGGGGTTGGCAGCCCACAGCAGAGGGATCAGATGAAGAAATGGGAGTTAATTAGCCTCAATGGGGGGGGGGACATATTGCCACCAATCAGAGCTTTATTACTTGACATTTCATATTGCGGCGTCAGGGGAGTCAGCCTATGCCAACAAGGGACACCCAGCCAAAAATGTCCTTACCCTCTTGTTTAGCTTCAGCCAGGTGGAGAAACCTTTGCTGTCCTGATACTGGAGGCCAAAGAACCATGTTTCCCTCAGCCCAATTGTCTTGACGATCTGAACGTAACAACACATAAGACAATCAGATATTCTGTCCACCTAAGCGTGTGTTGAGCATCGTGCGAATACCTGGTCGAACAGCTGTTTGCCAGTTGTGCTGGGCAGGATGGCAAACTCCAGCTCAGCGTCCATGGTGGTGACTCGGACATTTATCTGTCGAGGAAAACACTTCAAACTAAGATACGGGAGAGAAAGCTACAGTGCAAACATCTTTGTCACAGGAGAGGCATCAAAGAGCATGCAGAGCAACAACTGGGAGAAAAAAAAGAGAGAAGTTGCTTTGTTCTTCCTTTGAAACAAAGTGTACATTTCTTGGCTCTTTGACAGCAAAATGACCAAAAAGAGTGTTCCTTACATTCTTCTGTTCAACCAGGAGCATCCAATCGCAAGAGGTTGGTGGGGACTACAATCAAAAAATGAAGCCCACATTATGTTTTTGACTTAAACGAGAAAATGGGGTCCATTTTACTAACTGGGTCAAAACAATGTCACCTTATTAAACTTGCTTAGAAGGTATCAGAAATCTACAGAATGACTTGCAAAACAGAATCAAAGCAGCAGAGGAGAAATTGTTTGCTCCATTCCTGATAAATCCTCATGAGCGTTAGATGTCATTGCCTCCCATATAATAACATACTTCTTGACAGCATTCATGAACATAAGAGAAGCATGCACATTTATATTTTCATGAAAATCATTGCTCAATAGTACAATACATCCACAGACTCAAATCCAATGCATGATTTCCACATTCCTTGAAAAAAATCAGGTTCAGGTTCATCAATCCTAGACGACAAGCTCACAAATTTCAACTGAATCACTGCAGCTGCTTATCAAACATTTTCAGCCAAACTTGAAACGCAATGTAAATGAAGATACGTAAACCATTACTTACAGTTGACATTTGTGTTTTTCTGAAGTGTAGTCGAAGCAATTCTTCAGAAAGATGCTTGCAGTAGCCTTTTCCCTGCGGAGTCATATGAAACTGCTTGCAATACCAACAAGGATTAGACTGAATGAGAATGGACCATTGTGTTGTTCCCAAGTCCTTCTCCCTTTATTTAATCCAGTGGAAGCTCGGGACCCACAAGGATTTAGAGAGGCAGCCTACATTTGAGGTAACTTTCTCTTTAAATGATTTGGTTCTGACTCACTCATTTACTGACTCCTTCTGTTACTTTGTCTCCCGAAACTATTTTATTGGAAGCAATAATTCAGCAGAGCCCTCCGGCTGGTTGGTTGGAACCCCTTATGTTTGAAGCATATTTTACTATGGCAAAGACTGGTTTGGGAGCAGAAGCAGTGGTGCTGTGAGCCTACCATCCTTGGCCCATTCTTTGGGTCCATGGGTTACAGGAAGTCTTGTCTCATCGTCGTATTAAATGCTTGATGGGTCTCAGGTAGCACGAATGGATGTCAGTGGGTAAATTGGGAGTGTGTACGGATGCATGGATATGGTGGGTGTTTTTTCATTGGATGTAATGTTTGAATCCAATAGCATTTATGTTGTTTCTGCGATGTCTGTAGGAATTTTCTTGGAAATTGATGCAAAACTTACGGCAATGAAAAAACGCAACATTATGAAATACCTGACTAATGTGTTATTTTCTTTATTTATGTCATCAGTGTTTTGTGTGTGTTGGACCCCAGGGTGACTAGCTTTTGTCGTTGACTAAAGATAATGTGGATCCTCATAATAAACAAATGAATCAGTGCAGGAATGATCAACAGTTAAAAAATATCTGACAATGCGTTGGCTCATTTTAATCTACAACAGCTCATGTGGGCAACAAATATGCAATAGTCCATGAACTAATTTGACAGCAGTAAATGTATGGCCAAAATATGACAAGACATATTTTGTAAGATGGCAAAATAAGTAACAACTGTACATTTTTTTCTCACTCACAAAATACTGCCACATACAGGTGCATCTCAAGAAATTACAATATCATGGAAAAGTCCATTTCCAGTAGTTCCAAGTTCAAAGTCCCCAACCAGGTATTGAGTCCATATAGATGGACATTCTTTTGAAAGGCCAACTTTTCCATATCGAAACTGCTTTAAAATTGGTCTTTTGGCCAATTGGCGTTGCCATGCACTGCTGTATCCATGCACTGGCGTAACCATGTCTTAGCGTAACCATGCAGTTTTCTGTGCATTTACGGCTATGGCTGGTGTCCAGCCTTACCAGTTCGAACCCGAATCTGACCCAGAAGGAGAGGTCGCTGAAGAAGCTAAGACTCTGCGGCTGCAGCAGGATATTCCTGGACGGTTAGATACAACAAACAGACTTTTCTGCACTTTGCTGCAACCAACAACATAGCACTTAGCGCGCCGGGGCGCTCACCACGGTCGTTAGGCAGAGTGTGTGGTGTCCGCTCGGTAACTGTAGAGGGCGGGCTCATCTATCCCAAGGGGCGGGGCACTACCGGGGGGAGTGGCTTATAGCCTGTTCCTACGTCACAAGGGGGGCAATTTCTGAACCGACCTTTGAGCACACATTGCCACAAAATTGGGCCACATACTCAGGCTATGGTGACACATATGACCAATAAAAACCTTTATGAAGTGATGTGGGGAGCTTTAAATAAGTCATTATTCTGTTTTTTTTTTGTGTTACCAATTAAAAATCTCCTAAATTGCCCTGCTTTTCTAATCAATCAATCAATCCAATCTATCTGCGCCCTTGTCTGCGCATGCTGAAAGGATTAAGGGATTATTTTTATCGTCATTTACGTGCTTTAATAACTGTCTCCTTCCGCTTCAGAAGCCTTCCAATTCAAACACATCGATTTGTTTCCGCCTCCGACCCGCAGCTGGCTGAGAGGAAGCGGACCCTTCTGATGGAGCGCAGCAGACCTCAGCGCACCATCACCACCATCATCACCACCACCACCACCAGCCACCGGCTCGCGCCGCGGGAGCGCGCGGGCTGCGCGGTCACGCGGCCTATTGTGTTTTTATCAACACGGAGACCACCGGGGCCTTACGGGGAGCAGAGCGGGCCAGCGCAGCAGCAGCGACGACGGGGGGCTCATCGACGACGACCATGGCGGACGAACAGGAGATCATGTGTAAACTGGAGAACATCCTGGAAGTGCGGTAAGACCCCGGTGAAGGAGGAGGAAAGGAGGGGGGGAGGAAGAGGAGGTCGCCGGTGCTTTGAGGAGCGTCACGCCGGCTGTTGGTGGGCGGACATGGAGCCCCGCGGCCGGGCTTTGTTAGCTAACGTTAGCCGCTCCGGAGCAGCTGTCTGCTTTTACACCCAGAAACCCGGAACCATGAGCACAGAGTTGCTAAGAAACGTGTTATTAATGTGATTGCAGCCCCGCAAACACGCATCGACACTCCAGATGTGCATCCGCTACACGCCAGATGTGGGCAGCTAATTATGCCTGTGGTTCAGCTAGCCACGTAGCTAGTTAGCATGTCTGTCAATAAGTCACTAAACTGGCAGAATGGGTTGTTTTTTTCTCTTTGCAGCAGCGCCTAATAACAGACAGATGTGCAATTGATGTACAGGATGTGTTAAGTCACGCTTGGGGAATCCATAATCAATGCATCATTTTTAGATTATCAATAATTGGGCGCATATTTAAAGGATTGCACAGCAGATGCAAGTGTTGTACGCATCTTGGCGAGGGAGGGTCTCTTCTAGGGGTGTCCCTGACTTTCTGATACCGATTTTGCAGCCTTGAGCATTGGCCGATACCGATCAGATATCAGCACCGATCATACACACTTTTGTTACTTATTTTGTAGTGTGGAATGTCAGAAAAGGGCATTGATCAAGTGATATTACTCAAACAGAGAACAATAGTATCAGAAAAACGGACCCCTTTATTATTAACCAGTGGGTTACAAACACTTCAACCTGAAACAAGAATATCCCACAATACCATTCATCGACATTGGAGATTTAGATGAAGGCCAATATAATCCGATATTTGCTGATATTGGATATCTGATATCAATATTGAATCGGGACACCCGTAGTCTCTTCTTTTTGCTTCTGTTGAGGCGATCACCTGACAGCTTGACAACTCGTTCCCTGTCCCGCAGGAACAAGACTATCCAGATGCAGAAGATCAAGTCTCGTCTGAAGATTGAGTTCGAGGCACTTGAGTCCGAAGAGAAGCACCTGAAAGAGTACAAGCAAGAGATGGATCTCCTTCTGCAGGAGAAGATGGCACACGTGGAGGAGCTGCGGCTCATCCATGCAGATATCAACGTGGTGGGTGATCGCCGCACACCAAGATGAGACGAGCTTGTATCGAACTTTCCGCTGGTCTTAACTCCAAAGAAATCCAAGTTGTGTCGCTTGTGTTGATATGTGTGTGTAACTAAATGTCCCATCCTGTCCTCTCAGATGGAAAGCACCATCAAGCAGTCTGAGAATGACTTGAACAAGCTGCTAGAAACAACCCGCCGCCTGCATGATGAGTACAAGCCCCTCAAAGAGCACGTTGATGCCCTCAGGATGACTTTGGGTCTGCACAGACTTCCCAACCTGAACGAAGAAGAGGAGAAACTCTCCCTGGAGTCAGTACCCCCCCACACACACACACACACACACACGCACACTCACAACACATCAATATACTGTATGTAGTTTGCAAGGCAAACACTGAGTAAGTTCAAATTAGTTCGTATTGGCTCCTTAACACACTAAAGCTGACTTCTATTTCCTCCCTTGACCCCCAAAATCAAAAATGAGCGTTCCGGCGAGAGTAAGGGCTGTCCCAATTCTCAAAAGTGGACTGGGATAGCCCTCAGTTTTAAGATTTTCCTGGGCCTTCCTTGAAAGTAAACGCTTGCCCAGAATAACATCTGTTTGATCAATTCACAGTCTGTGGCAGTGGTGAAAACGGAAAGGAAGGAGAACGACAAATGTATTTTATTCGTTAGTAAAAACAGAAAGGTTACTAAACCCATTGTATTATCTTTGTTTATTTTTTTTATCTTATGTCATATGTAGAGGTCGAGGTTAGTATGATTGTGAATAGTTTTTATGCTCAGCAATGCCAGATTGTCATATTTTCATTCCGTGTTTAAGTTTTGATTCGTTCTATTTTGTTTAGTTCTCGCAATCTCGCTTGAAGAGTAATGATAAAGTGTATTGTTTTATAGCAAGGTTATATCCTCCCTAAAGTGACACTATCAACAGAAAGGAGCAAAGTCCATTTAAACTAATATGAGTCAAATGTCAAGTCCATAATTCTTATCCGGAAAGGAATAGTTTTTTTTACTATTTAGATTTAGTGAATGCAGCTTCAGCATCTGTTTTGAACGTAATTCACAAAGTAATTAACATTATTCTGAAGAAGAAGGGCAAACTGATGACATAATTGAACCACGACAAACAGTAGTAGGTAGATTTAGGGATCAGAAGCTTGGCATCACCGCTCAGCCAAACAGCTCTGGATAAGATGTCCAAATTGCTCAGGTGTCAGAGTTGAACAGCGGGTCTCTGTCCTTTCATCACCGGGTCTTCACATTATTTTCTCTGATATTGATGGGAGGTGGAACAAAGTTGGAACGTGATGAAGGAATGTTTTTTTAGAACCACTATTTAAATTTAGACATGGTTTACTCAGAAGCGGACACTATAATTTAAAGTGATTTGCTCATTGGTTTTGGTGATGATAGGAGGTGACTGTGTGTGTATAGTTACACATGGATACGGAATACGTTATCCGTTTTGTTTTTATAAATGTTTTTTGACTTAAAAAGTCAAAATGGTGGGTTGTCTTTTGGATGCCTTTTGCCTGTCTTACTCAGCTGACATCCAACAGGCTTCCGCACAGTTCCCAATTGGTCAGATGTTCTGGCTCCAGTTACTGGAAAAGACACTGGACAGTTGTAAAACCACTTCCAACCATCACACCATCCTTGTTATTCACATGATTACGTTGCAGTCGAGCGTGGCTGACAGGTAGACTTCCATCTGTAGTTTGTCTGTCAGGAGCTCTGACATTTGCCAGCAGTAGATGGTGTACAAGGGTTAGTGTAAAAAAAAAAAAGTGCTGAATTTTGAGAACATGGAATTGAGGGTCCTGATGGTGAATTTGGAAACTTCGCAGGTATCTTAGTGGTGACCTTGCTGGCGTCATTTCCGTGTTGCTCATTTTTGTGAGGTGGGAAGAGCCCAGCCCTTGGCTATAAACACTCAACAATGTGGGGATCACATGACATGCAGGGACCTTTGAGGAATTGTGTTTTGGGTATCTGAGGGAGATCGCTAACACCAAGACAAGGAAATTCTTATTATGTTTGCTTTGAAATTTGAACATTACGAAATATTGTGAGCTTTTCTGATTGTTTACAGTTTTCCTGGCTGGCTGCTTCCTCGGCACAGCTGTGTGGAAACTCCGTGCATGAGTTCATTTCTTGGCCTCGTCCTCTGCCTCTCCAACTGCATAGTAGTACTAGAACAGACCTGAACATGACAATGTGGTGTGATGTTGTCTGCTTCGATAATAAACCACCAATTGCCTATCTCTCTGCCAGAAAAAATCATCCCCAGAATAATTTTATCCCTGAGTAATTGAATTACAAGGTGTCATTTAAACTCAAAGAAATAGCACCGTCTCAGCCCCGATGGGTGTCAGGTACATTTCAGGAACTCAGTGAGAGTAGTACAATAGCACAAAACTAGCCCTCTGCCACAGTTGTTAAAAGTTATAACGAATTCTTAAACTAGACAAACATCTGATCCGTATATAATAAACTTGTATGTAGGTGAAAATATTGCGGAGCATGTTAATGTGGTGCTCATATAATAAGCTTCAATGTTTGCAATGATTGCAGTGTGATTACAGGAAATACAAGCCATTAAACCTGTTCTATTAATGTTTAAGGTTGTACTCTATCCCAAACCTATTTTGAGAGAAACCAGAGAGCATAATGAAATGGGATATCACTTTTTTTTTTTTTTTTTTTGAAAATGGGCCAGTCAGGCATAAAGTCCAAGGCCAGATTTCTTTCCCAGCCCTCCCCTGCCCACACAAAAAGGCTTTCATGCACACAAACACTCTCACAATGACTGTACTTTCTGCTCACACTTCTACATCAAGAAGTTTGTGTGTGTGAGTTAGTGAACTTGATTGTAAGCTTTTGCCAGCTAAAGTTTCGTATTTGTCTCTTCACATATCTTAACACATTTTGCCCGGGCGACGCAATGCAAAAGCTCTAAATTAAGAAAAGCAGCTGACTTTCTGTCCTGGTCTCCTTTCCGAACAGTTACTTCGAGAAGCAGAAGGCAGAGTGGCAGAAGGAGCCTCACGAGCCCGCCATCCCAGAATCCCTCGCTGCAGCTGCAGCGGCGGCACAACAGCTCCAGGTGTCCAGGAAACAAGATGCCCGCCAGACGGCCACCTTTAGACAGCAGCCCCCACCGATGAAGGTAACGCCCCCCCTCTCCCAAAACGCAGCTGCTCTACTGGAGGGATTATAATGGAAAGCTTTACGGTTAATTAGATTGTGCTTCATAGAAAACATAAAAAAGCACATAGAAAGTCATGAAAAAACAAGGTCAGCACTGCCCTGAATCTCAATAATAAAACATTCAGCTTAACCCCCTTTCACACTCACACAATCTGACTCGTGTCCTCAAAAGTGGAAAGGGTACAATGGGCATTCATCCCGGGCTCATGTGACCGCGCAACACTTCTGGATATTTATCGACTCCGGCTCCCAGACGGCACGATGCTGTGACAGCTTGTCGCCTCCACCGGTGACTTCCATGGCTTCTGTCATTGCAGCCACAAATTCCGCCCTGTGTCCTTCTGAGCGGTGTTTAAATATCATCAGGTCGTCATCACATTCGAAAAATGTATCTAAGTAAGAAGATACACAGTAATAATACTGCTGTCAGTCTCCATTCTGAGATGTTGACCATGATAAGAGAGGGCAAGTGACATTGAAAAAGGAGTTAGTTGCCCAATGCAAGTGGTTTAACCCCCATTAAAAACCTGCGTGGTGCAATAAACGCTTTGGTGTTCATCGCTGATGCTTGCTCTCTTCCTCCCCAGGCTTGCCTGTCCTGCCACCAGCAGATCCATCGTAACGCTCCCATTTGCCCGCTGTGCAAGGCCAAGAGTCGCTCCCGCAACCCCAAGAAGCCCAAGAGGAAGCCGGATGAGTAGACTGGGCTCTACTTTGAGATGCAGTAGGGTTTAAAGGGAACTGATCTCACGCCAGCCATGCACATCTCCGTGGATGGTTGAAATCTGTGCTTCAGGACGATTTCCACACACAGACCCCCCCCCCTCCAGCCCAGCCCAGCCCCCACCCCGCTTTAACAAAATGTAGTAGTACTCTGTTCATTATCTGTCAGAAAATGGATCTGGTGACGTCCGTTTGTTTTATCAGTGTTTTTGGGTGTGATGATACGTAACTGTATGACTTTGATAGCGAGTTTATTAGCCTGATGCTGTGCTGTTTTTTCTCTTGTGTTCTCTCTTTGCAATGCATGCGTACTTCCATGGCTGTCTTGTTTTTGTGCCAATATAAAAAAAAAAGGTTTAATTGCAGCGATAAATCAAACACAATGTTGTTTTAATGTTTACAGTGTTCCATAAGTGACCACAGGAGTGGAAAGGGGAAGAGAAAGGCCAAGACCATTTGCTTTGAAAAGTGTTGTGTGTTTAAATTTAATACAGCGAGACGAAAATAAATGGCTCTTTTGTACTACGCTGGTTAGTTATGTCGTTTTTTTATTTGTAGCGTGTGAACATGAACACGGTTGAGGCAAATGCTGGCAGAGAGGAAACCGCCATCAAATAGGGATTTTTTTTATCCCCCCGAAAAAAGAACACCGTCTGCAAAAATAGAGGTAGGAATATGTTTGACTCCACCACATTTTCACTGTCATTGTATTAATAATGCGCCTGTCATGTCTGCTGCTATCTGTCTGAAAAAGGACAGCGAGGTCTTGCTAAATGAGTTCCTGTAGTGTTTTTGTCAGGGTAACCCCTCATTTCATCTGTTGCCAGGGCAACTCCACGTTCCTTAGTGGTTGCTACGGCAACCACGGGTTGCTGTGACCCGCATATTTTCCACCGAGTAGTTCCTCCCAAATCCAGTGAGGGGCATCGGTGGACTTTGGATGCATTTTTTTCAACAACGGACGTTCAGAGGAGTGTGTGTGTGTGTGTGTGTGTCTTTAATAACTTGCAGGGGGCAAAGGTCGCGCAGCAGCCGTGAAGTCTGCCGCTGCCCCGCGCGTGTTTAGTCTGTCCGTCAGTGTTTGGAGCTGCAGTTGTGTCTTTTTCCTCCTGATAAAAGTTCTCAAGGCCAGCGAGGCCCGTTTCTGCTCACACTCGCTGCACGCCGCGGGGTCGTGGAGCTCCGCCGCCGCAGCCTGTCACAACAACACATGAAACAAGAACATTTTTTTGTTTTTTTCCCACCACACAAATGAGTGTCACGTGGTCGGCGCTTTTCCCTCGCTTTTCCCTCACCCTCCTCATCTGCTCCTGGAAGGTCTTGAGCTTCAGCCGGGAGATGAGCTCGGGGGGGACGGGCTGGGGGTCCGGGGGATGGAGGGGGTCACGGTTGAGGTCAACTCCTCTGTGTGTGTGTCTTCTTCTTCGCTGCTCCTCATCGACCTGCTGGCTTTTGCAGCGCACAATCATCTTCCCGCAGTAGTTCCTCAGGGCCTCCTCCTCCTCCTCCTCCTCCTCCGCCTCCTCCATTTTGTCGACGCCTTCACTGGAACTTTCAGTTTCTCATGTTGTTGTCTCGCCTCATTGCGTGTCAGGTTTCAAGGGTCGTGGGCGCGTTTAACGTGGTGCAAAGGTGACCGCGGAAAAGCCCCGCATACAAATGATCTACGGAGAAACAACGGTCACTGACGGGCTTTGTTTGCGTGGAGTCTTCTTCTTGCAGCAGCTGCACTTCCTGCTATGAGTGAGGCGGCACCGCCATCTGGTGGACGAGTGTGGGAAGGACACGAGGCGCTCAATACGAGGGAGAAAACATGTCTGTGCACCAGAGAAAGTACTACATTCAGGAATAATTAAGTTCAGAATTAAGTTTAGTAAGGCGACGTTTACACTGCCTTTATTATTAGAATTTTATTGATTAAAATCACCAAGATTTTATTTAAAGACAAAAATCACACGTCTCTTACTCTATTCAGCAGTACTTATTAGTACTTATTTTACTGTCAAAGGCTTTATTTTGGCCAGCCTTAGAGAAAGAAGCCCTTTGAGTATTTTTATTATTATTATTATTTTTTTTAAATACCCCATACAGCAGAGAAACTACAACTATTCTTTCATTGAAAAATATGTGAATATACAATTTTTTTATAATGGATGTGGAAATGTTTGTGTACAACTGTTGATAGGTACAATTTAGACACTATTGGGCTATCGGAATGTAGCCAACATTAATTTTAAAAACTATATTCCAGATTAAGTTTATTAAATGCATAAAAAATATCAAATCTGCTATGACTGAAATGTAGACGTACGATTGAGCAACTTATAAGAAGAGTGACTATTTTACAGTCTTGTTTAATGGATTTTCCTGTACTACAATCCTCGTGTCATTGACCTGAATCTTTGTATTGAAATAAATGAATGAAGCGCCACAATGCGTTTGTGAAATGTCAGGAATCTGGACTTTTGTGCCATCTGCCGAAAGAATGCGGCGTGGCAGAGGGAAACATGGGAGCAGTGCGGAGACATGGCTGGGTTCGGCCGAGGAACAGCTGACTTGCTGCCCCGGGGCTTCATGCAGCTGACACCAACTAAAATGGCTGCCTCGGTGCGAATCAGGGAAACAGAGTGACGAGGGTGATGGCAGGGCCGAGGCAACGTGACTTCTTTGTTAATTTGTCAGCTTTAATCACGGCGCGCTGGGAGAAATATAGAAAAGCAGTTTATTGGCTCTGTACTTTTCTATTACTTGCTTGACCAGCTGAAACTGCTGGTGAAGAATTATAATGTTTGTGTTTTTATTCAGGACACACACGCGCGCACACAAACACGCAGACACACACACTCTATCACCTTTCTAATTATAAACCTGAGCCATGACTCTCCAAGAATGGAAGTTTAGCCAGGCCCATCTGTGGCCTAAAATTAGGCACCCCCCCACCCCTCACAAAGCTCTCGCCCCCTCTTTCACTCACACTCGCACACATACACACACACACACACACACACACACACACACACACAAACACAATCTATACACCACTTCTCACAAGTCGGTTGGTCCTGTTGAAGCATCACACACTCCTTGGAGGTTCGCAGTCTCACTTTCTTTCTTCCACGTGACGCAAAAGTTTTGATATCTTGGGAAATAACATCATCAGTGTGAGGTGCGTATGTTAATCATAAGTTTCACAGCAAAACTTTTTAACTTTTATCCCACTGGCACTTTTGGGAACATTTAACAAATATCAGGAGGACAAAAAAAAAAGCTTTCCGTGTGATTTTGCGGCCTTACAAATTATTACAAGCTTTGGTTTTTATGATGTGTGACTGTGATTGCTCGTGTTAACAGTGACTGCGACTTGCTAATATTAATAGACTACATCACAGTGTGCCTAGTGTTTGTCGAATGTTTACGCTTATGGTAAGGAAATGTTACAGACTTTTCTGTCAAATCGAGTTATGATGAAAGAAGAAAATCACACGGGGGGAAAAAAAAATGGAATAAATAGAAGTGACAAGAGTATGTCAGAGGTGCATGTGTTTGGGTGTATTATCGTCTTGCTCTGCCACTGCAGATGGAAGGCCTTTGACGTGTGATAGCCTGGAGTTACATTATGGTTCTGGGCCAAGCTGTCAACATGAGTTTGATGGACATTTCGAAGATCTTCTCCCTGCTGCAGCCTAAGGAGGAGGATGAGGACAATGAGCAGTGTCAGGCCTTGAACAACGCCGTGAGCAGCGACAATGTGACTCTTCTCTCTGAGCTCCTTTCCCAGGAGACGTACAGGAGGTCTATCAATGCGCGAAGTGGGTGGGGGGTCCCTGTGACTCCCCTGCGCACCGCTGCCGCCCTGGGTCACATGAGGTGCCTGGAGTTGTTGCTGGAGCACGGCGCAGAGGTAGGATACGGAGCTAATGTTTCTGTGGTTTTCGCTTCCTGACAGGGATGATGAAATGGATCCTTTTTGAGTGGGCTTAGAGGGGGGACAGGTGGGACTTCATAGATGCGCCTCCTGCCTGCAAATGTTCAGTCACTGTACTCTCTACCACCTCCCACTATGTTTAAAAAAAGCCTCCCAAGTTTCCAACATTGTGGTTGTGGGATTTTTGGAGAGAATAATAAAAGTTCCTTGTCTTTCATACCTTTGGTTTTGAAGCAGAACAATTCCAAGTTTTCTGGATGTAATGGAGCAAGTATAACGGGAAAGTTGACACTGTCCCAGTTTTATGCAAAACATTGGACAACCGCAAATATCTGGGGCTTATTTTCTGGTGCCAGTAACAAAAACAAAGTATAGTATCTATTTGAGACATCAATCACCTCTTGGAGCTGCTTTAACATTGTTAACAGCAGGTGGAGGTTGATACCAAAACTGTTAAATCTGTCAGACTAAAACAATGAGCTGAAAGGAGTAAAAATGCTCTGGTGAGGAAGAGATTTGTTGCTCTTATTGAGATGAAATGTTAATGATTTGCAATTGCATTTAAAAGGGTTTTCTGGCTCATTAAGATGGACTTTATCTCTGT
>CAESWR010000234.1:68467-85913 GCA_903171835.1 Mullus surmuletus | reverse complement strand
GAAAAAAAAAAAAAGGAGCAACCCGCAGCCCTCTCAGCGTGATCGGATATGAATACCCTGTCAAAACTGTTTGGTGAAAGGATGTAAATATTCTATTGATGTTCCAACTATTGATTTGTTCCCTGACCCATCATATCATGGCCAATGGCAGCTTTCCAAAAGAATGAAGCTCACCCTCCGAGAAGCACTGACTCACAGAGGCTGAGCAGGTGGATAGAGAGAGATAGAGAGGACAAGAGAGGGATGAACAGAGGGAGAGACGGAGGGAGGGAGACACCGAGCGTCAGACTAGGTGACGAGAGGGCTACTATATGCAGACAGCTAGATCGAGAGGAATATGGAGCGTCGAGAAGTGAGGGGGAGATCCAGGCGTGAGCAGAGCGTAGACGGCCTGGCCGGTCTGTGATTAGCGGCGGGATGGATGGATGCAACTCAGTGGAGCTTCACGGGTCCATCAGATGCCTCCGCTGGTAGCCGAGGCCCTGTCATTATTTAATCTCACATTCAGAAGAATGCAGCGAGCAATCTGACATAGCAGCACAACAAGATCTCAGACACAATCATACGAGGGACGACCTGGCTCGGCCTCGCGCTCGTCTCCAAGATGATGGATTTGAAATGAAGCAATACAACAATCTCAATGAGCTCCGGGACATTCAGATGGCGTGATTATGATTATGTTGCAGAATCCGAGGGAAAGAATTCATGACAGTTGATTCAGTTGGAGAAGCATGATAACTAAACGTTACTAACATATATGAATTGCAAAGTTTTATTTTTTTTTCTGAAATTCTTTTTTAAATCCAAGTCTTCAGTCCTCTTGCTGCTTTCGATCACACCCTATATTAACATTGGTCCTTAACTTTGAAGTCTCTTGTGTATGTGTTTTTCATATTTTCTTCATCATGGGACATGATCATCCAGTGTTTAGTGCTTCTAAGAAAAATAGCTGGTCCTTCAGAAGAGTCTGTGTATCTCTATTTCTTAAATGGAGCTAATCTACTAAAATTCTGCCAGAAAGGAGCCTGGCCTCTTTTGGATTGATTGAATTCAAAAACCTCTCCTTGTGCCATGTCCTCCGTTACCTCATACTGCCCCGCACTGAGGGGGTCCTGGGGGGGCGGGTATGAGGGGGGTGTGCACCTGTTTACACCTAGGAAAGCAGGTGCAAAAGAGCAAGAAGGGGAGGTGTGAGGGGAGGGGACAAGGAGGCAGTGCAGGGCACAAAGCAAAAAGAGAAAAAAAAGGATAGCAAAGAGGAAACATTTGTCAGTATTGCATCGGGAACAGACACAACAACACAACACCGAGTCATGCTTGCACAGAAAACAGGCACAGAGACGTACAAAATGTGTCAAACATTCCTGCATATTAAACCTGAGATATGATACAGTATGATCATATGATGGCAGCTGAATTGGAAGGAAAGTGGAATTCAGCTGTAGCAATGACACAAGGGAGACTAAAGATGCTATTCAATCAAGCTCCGTCGCAGGCAAACACGAGAACAGACAGATTACATCCGATACGATGATGAAATCAGGCATTTGGACAAGGGACATTGTTCTTCCATGTTTGTAGACGGCACGTTTGTTTGAATAGCACCCTTGACACTTGAGAACACAAGAGTGGCGAAAATAGAGCCAACGGAAAGCTGTTAATATGCATTTAACTACAGTCTACAATGTCATTTAGCTACAGTCTACAAGCATCACAACTAAGCTAGAGTAATTAAAAATTCGATACAGTCAATATTTGGAGATGAAATATTCAAAAGTTGCCATGGCATCTTAGGAAAAAAAACAATGAAAGGATGAGAAACAGTGTCTTTTGTTTACGGGGGTATTTTTGCCAAACACTGTTTTCGCAGTTAGAAGGGTTAGATCTATTTGTGTTAGTGGAACCTGTTTATCTTGGAAAGTCAAGATAATGCTTCTCAACAGATTGTACAGTGACTGCATGCTCCAATGCCAACGTTAATCACAACACCTCCCAATGCTGCTTAGCAGTTGCCATGGCATCTTATTGTTGCTAGCTCTAAGGAGAACTCTAATGCATATACCTTTATCATTTTCAAACCATGTCCATACAACATGGCCCTCTTTTTCAAGATGAAATCTATAAATGAATCTGAAATTCAAGAGAGTACTTCACCTTGTGCCAGCCATGTACACATACAGCACTTAGAAACACACACACACATTTACTTCTGACAGACATCTAGAGGGATCCTAACGTCAGAGAGAACATTCCAGCAGTAGTCATTGGTTAATCAAATACTTTCATGGATGGTCATGCTTATAGTGGCAAAAGCAAGAACATCAGAAATGGTAAATGTACAAACATCTAGCCTAACACTAAAACGGCTAAAACTTAAAGGGCGATACCAGCGATTTTGACGTGTGGGACCTGTGTGTGTGTTGTTTTGTCAGGAGATAGCATCTTGAAAAACCGGTCTGCCATACTTTTTTTTTTTTTCTGTCTACTGAGGTAGTTGGTGGCTGTTGAGGTTAATTTGCCGCCTACGAAAGTTTCTTGACGTTACACGTTCACCTGACTTCACGGTGTTACAACCATGTTACACTAGTAAAGAGAATCAAGATACAATGAGCCCTTCAATGCCACTTCATGGAAGTGATGAGCAACAACACCCAACCCAACTCAGTAAAAGGAAAAAAAAAAAACAACGTGTGAAGTAGTTTCAAGACAAGCGTGACACAGGACCCGCATGCCATGAGGACTGTTATCACCCTTTAAACTCAATACTTCATGCAAACAGCCCCTCTGTCTTTTCATTGATGCTTAACAGCTGCTTTCCTACACATACCAAGTCGTCCTAATGTACGGGCTGACAGACATTTAGCGCTAGAGAAATATTGAACGTAATATAGTGAGAATAGATAAATCCACTTGACTTTTCTAGCTTACTCGGAGCGCAGCTAGTCTAGGTCCATTCATAAACAAGGTATGCATGTTTCAAAAAGAAGTGTAGAAAGTAAAACAGAAAGCAGATTGAAGGGAGAGTAAACAGCGATGAGAAGACAGAGCACACCAGCAAGGAAAAGAAAAGGGAAATCACCTGATATCTTCTTGTTGCCTCACCTTTCTGTTTGGTAACCTTTCTCACTGTCATGGCCGCCTGCCGCTTCTGGTACTCAGAGATCTCAAAACCTGGACGACAAAACAATGCAGCGTGGTGAGCAGATGTTCCGCGGGGACTGGAATGCGTGTGAAAATGGATATCAGAAGCCGAAAGAAGCCAGATTTTACTGTGACTGGACATCTTTTCACAATTACTGTATGTCGGAAAAAAGCAATCTGTCTCTCCTAAACATAAAGCAGCTACAAGGGGGTTTTAACTGCTTATGAGGCTCGTACTGATGCCTCTTGCACCAACAAATGAGACCATCTGTGAGAAGATGGTTATTTTTAATGACTCTCGGTCGGAGAACCCGCAACCTCAGATGAAACGATTGCAGACGAGCCTGTGTTCATATTTTTCCATGCAAAGTTTTACAGTG
Organism: Mullus surmuletus; assembly: GCA_903171835.1. Taxonomy (NCBI): domain Eukaryota; kingdom Metazoa; phylum Chordata; class Actinopteri; order Syngnathiformes; family Mullidae; genus Mullus; species Mullus surmuletus. Next base: position 82,392 of record CAESWR010000234.1, on the reverse strand, counting down.
ACCACTTAAAAGGAAGGAAGATCTTTTTTTTTTTCTTCTTCACATGATTCTAATTTTAAGATTACATTTCTGTGTTATGGCTGACTGTTGGGCAGAAGAACTGACGAAAGAATAAAAGAATTGCTGCGGGATCAGCCGGCATCGGTCAACGTTGGTGGCCAACTCAACTGCTTAGTTAGAAAGAATTGACACTGAAGGACCTCTTCCCTTTTGAGAATAAGATGTTACTTTATTTACGGAATAAATTGTGGTATATTAATATGTGAATTTATGTCGCTGACAACAACAAAGCCAGCTAGTCTGTTGGCTCATATTTGTGACATAGAGCAATTCTAAAATTAATGTAAGATTTTTAGAGGGTGGTTAGATGGTGTTTTTAAAAAAAAGATTTCTAAAAATTTGTCATCACTGGCAGATCTTTGTTGATGTGTTTAAAAGCACCTCAGGGTCAAATTATGTACAGTGTAGTACTTTGTGCCTTGTGGGTAAATATATGACTGAGGTTCCAGTGGTTATTTTAATGCCTCCCAAACAAGGAGGTGCAGGAATGTGTGTGACTAACCGATTTTCTCATCCTCCTGCACCATCTTCCTCTCCTCGTGAAAGGCCCTGAGCCAGCGGATCTTCTCCTCCGGCTTCTTGGCCAGGAAGATGTGGATCTCCTCGCTGTCCTTGTTGCACAGTTTAAAAGCGTTCTTCACACTCACGTTGAAGTCATCGTCACGCCCATCTAAAGCGTCCCGGACCTCATAGCGATCCATGTCGATGCGGCCCTTATAGTACAGGATGTCCCGGCGTATCAGATCCTGGGGGCAGAGGAGGGAAAGCTGTCCTTTATTTTGTGTGCGTGTGTGTGCTGAACCTTAGAGGTGTCAACAAGGCACCTTCCCTTGGTATCCCGACAGTCTGTCTTATGCAACCCTTTCCATCTGCTGCCCAAACATACAAACAGCCTCTTTACACTTTGCAGGATGCCAGATTTCTCAGCAAATCTGCTCATCACTACTATTTTAACACGGGCATCGACACGTCTAGTGTATATACACAAGAACAATCTAAAGCACTGCCAAAATTAATTCTGCAATTAATTCTATCATGGTTCTGCTCACGATATATATATATATGTAATTGTTTGCGGATAGTGTGAGGCAACAAAATGAGACTTGCTTTGTTATGAAAAAATACTACAAACTAATTGAGAACATGGCTGTGAACTGCTATAGTGTTAATCGATGCTATGTCTCACTGTTGATAAAATTCTCCATTTCTTAAAGGCCAAGCTGAAATATTCAACATTCTTGCACGTCAAAGAACTAATAACCTTCACCACTTTCATTACAACATCATGTATTACTCCATGTATTGTCCATGTGACCCAATCGTACTCAGTCACAGTCGGGCAATCCAGTCACACGTAAAGGTCAAGGAGGGAAAAACAAAAGACTCAATAATGAGCGTGCTGAGACAAATCCACATCTATGTGCTGATAAGGAAGAGATGAGAGAAAAAGATGGAAGTCTATAAGCAACGTGCTCCAAACACACCCCAAGGGCTGCTGTTACACATGTCGTGAGGACGCAGGAGAGGGAGGCGTGGAAGAAAGACCAATAATTTATAATATAGGATGAGCTTTTTTTTCATCCAGTGCACCAGAGCATCTAACACAGCCATACTGGGGTTCATTTCCGGTGCCAAAGATGCTCATTAGTGACAGAATGAGAGTGGATGAAGATGGAGATGGATCGAGAAAATCAGAGGTGTTACTTCTTCTGTGGTGGTTTCTGTGTAATGGTTATTGTTCTCTGCGCGTACGCATAGGCCTGCCTGTGATAATACAGTTCCTCTTCCTCTCTGCATGCATGTTTGTGTGTAAGTGTCTGTGTTTGTGTCTGTGTCTCGGCGTGCATGTATTGTTGAGTCTAGCCGAGCGTGAACATCCATCTGACAGGGGAGCACAGCTCTGGTGCGTTACCGCACAAACTACCACAGCTCCATTTTGTGGAGAGGTGCAGAGTTTTTTTCCAGTGTATCTTCACCCGGGTCTCATGCGTCTCTAACGGTATTATGCAATCTATTTGCAGCTCTTGAGTAAGGCCGGGGAAGTCACATTGCCTCCCTGCATCTCCGTCACAGGCATGTGATGCGCAACTTTCTAGAACACAAGCGCATTTTAGCTTATCAGCTTGTTTTCAGCCGGCAAGGTCTTCAAATAAAAGGGAGAGAGTGAACAAAGAGACAGTCTACCTTCTTACAGAGGACCAGCTGGTGATCAAAGAGGAAGAAGACTCGCTGCTGGCTGCGTCCATACGGCTGATAGATCCATGACAACTCCCCAGTGTAGATGAGCTCCGAGCTTCTGTCCAAGATATCATCCCCCTGGAAACACAACCACATGAAAACAGTGAACACATTGGAAACATTAAAGGTGTTCGTTGTCAGAACCACAAGCTTGACTAAATCCAATCCAATCCAATTCAATAAATAAAGGATGTACTTTCTTATATGTATGCACCATCAACAAAAATACATTCTGAAAGCTTGAAACTCTACATAATGTTCCATCTCTGGAAATCGTAAAAATGCATATACCTCATTAAATATCCACAAAGATCTGAGTGAAAAGTAATGTTCCTTGCAATTAGAGAGCCTTGAACTGACAGCTCATTTAGCTGTTTGGGCCATTTCTCATGACCGTGTAGGCGTGGCAGATCACGTCTGGACTGACATCTCCATCAGTTTGATTTCTCCCTGTGACCGACGATCTCTCAAACACTCACACACAGCAACGAGGCAGAGAGAACAATCAGGGAGAAATGATTGAACCACTTTGGGGGAAATGAGCTTCCTGTATTTGACATAAATGAGTTTTTGTGGATGACTCCAACACAAAGAAAGAGAGAGATCAAATACAAGTGGATTATTGTGATCAACTGGTAACAAATGGCTACCAAGAGACCAGTGGGTTTTCTGGCACCTGGATTTTATTCAGAATTGATCACAACATTAAAGTGCAATCCATCCCAATTTGGAGAGACAAAACACTAGAATGTAGTTGAAAAGCTGTTGTGACTAGTTGCTTTATAAGAAAAACAAATATAAGTAGTGTCAGGAGTAAAAGTAAGACGTATATTATCAATTAAGGATTAAGTCTGAAATGTGATTGTATGGAGAAGATGCACTGACCAGACCGGATTAAGACGGTGACACAACATACCTGGACACCAGCTGTAATTAAGCTACAGTCAATACACACACATACCTCCCAGTCCAGCACAGAGGCCTGCCACTGGGCAATCTTGTCGATATTTTCCAGCCTCCTCTTTCTTTCGTTGATCTGCTGGGTGACGTTTCGCATTACCGCCAGGGCTGCTGCCACATATCGATAGTCACTACGGACACAATGTACACATAATTACAACTAAGGTATTACAGGGTAAAGATATCGCTGTTGGAGACCGGCCATGCTTTGAAGAAAGAAAAAAAAAAAGTCATGTAATGTTGCAGTAGTGAAAGGGACTGAATAGTCTATTAAAGGCTGGGTGATAAACTCAAGTAAGAACCGTAAGTCTGCTGGAACACGGTCAAAATCACATACCACTATTTAATTCTAATCAACCACTTTCTCTATCCATAGTTAACTCTGACCGCGTCTATGCTAACTGAGCTGGATTTATCCCTTTGGCTTAAATGTGCTACGGATCCAATCCACACTTTAGGAGATAATGTGTGTGTGTGAGACAGAGAGCGGGCCTCTATCTGGCAGATTCTTCACAGCTCCGAACAGTCAAACGCTGTGATCTGGCAGGCCTCGCTGGCAGAGCTGGCACCTGTCCCTCTCTGGCTGAGAGCGCGTGGTTTGTGAATGACCTGGAGCTGGCTGAGACGCGCTGAATCACTTACACCATATTTCTGTGGGTTTGCACGCATGAGTTTGCACATCTGGATTCTCGCGTATGCATCTGTGCACGACGTGTCCTCCGCAATTGCTTATGTTGTTCATTGTGATGTGTGGAGAATGTTGATGCGCGCACATGACTCAGCAAAGCTGCAATTCACACCTGACCTGCGATCGATGCAGTCTTGATTTATGTTCACATATTGAAACGTGGGATACAGAAGTGCAGAACAGGAGCAGACTTTTTGGAAGCAGACGTCTTGATACAACATTTGTCTCAGTGCATGCATGGATTAGTGCTGCTTCAGTAAAATAAACCTGCAACAGCTGCACTGCAACACAGTGCATCTGGAGCAGAATTATGTGTCAGTAACATATTCTTTCTAGAAACCCATGAACAACCGTCAAACGCATTCAGGAAATGAAATGTGATCTCATGGAAGGCGTATCGTACCTGTGCTCCTGCGCAGTGTATTTGAGAAGCTCAGCCAACTGGAGTGGATATTTGCAGATTTTCTGGACAGGAGTGAGCAAGAAGCCATCTATGGCAATGTCAATCATTTGCTGGAGGAGTCGACAGGCCTCAAAGAAGTGCTGGTACCTGCCATCCCTCATCAGTTTGCTCAGCTCCATACAGGCATCCAAGTGGTTGTTACAGTATTCTGAATAGATCCAGAAACCATCTTGCTGTAGAGCGAAAGAGCAATGAGAAAACGAGAAGGATGATCAGAGAGGAAAATAATCAAATTTCAAATAAAGCTTGCAAGGGAGGCGACTGCCAATGTGTACAGAGGCTATGGTTGCTAAATATTTCATTGGAGCTTTTTTCTCAAGATCATGAGTTCATTATCTCATTATCTGGAGATAAATTGTTTGCTGTCGACTTAATTATCTCCACAACTTCACCGTTATCTCAAGATAACGAGATAATTACGTTCTGATCTTCAGATAAACAGCTGAACAGAATTATCAACAATTATGGCTGCTCAGCTGGACAGTGTGTTCGCGAATGTATGTTTCTCATTTTGATTTCTGTCCAAAAACACACCCACAACCAATAACAAAAAGCAGTTTAAACTCACGTGTTCTAAAAAGCATGGTCCAATTTCAGAGAGGTGGGGCTCCTCTGTGTTGTACTGTTTCTCCAAGTCTCTAACGAACCCCATTTGGAAGCGGTAGATGTCTTCGATGTTCCCAAAGATCACCTTCAGCTGGTCATCGTTGAACATGTCCACACGCTTCCTGCACTGGCGCAGATACCCCTGCAGCAAAGAGGTCACAACCATGTTTAGGCTTCCAATGACGGCAAAGAAACTGAACTGAGACACGGCCATAAGGTTGTAAAATGTGCGTTAGATCTCATCACTGTTTAATTAATAAACGTGAACATCTCTTAAATGTGATTCATCTGACTTAATATGAACTATAACTTGGCAGGACTTTTTGACGAGTCGAAAAACAATTTTGTGTAGGTCAAACCGTGGCCCCAATTTGTCAGTCCAATTCTAGTGGTTAATTAAATGCCCTGAAGCTTTGTCACTGAGGGAAAAGAGTTGCTGAAAGAGGTTTTCATTTCTTCTTTTGCACTCCACTACCCATAATTCTGTTGTCTTAGTGAGGTACAAAAGCAGAGGGTTTCTTCTCCTGAGTAAAGAGCAATGTAATTTAAGAGATGTAACATATTTAAATAAATATAAGATACAGTATATTCTGATACATATTCACAAAGGAATTGACTTATACACCTGACTAAGTAGGACAGAGCCTTCCATTAAAATACAGACAGCTTTGTGGTATTTTGATTTAATAGGTGTTCAAAAGGGAACCCAGGGGAAAATAAAATTAGAATAAAAATTGTCTCTTTGTGCGGTTCATTTCTTTTAGAACCCTTGATACGAGATTGTGACTATTTCCATATACTTCTTAAATTGAACTCTTCAAAAATTGCCATCCTCTTGTCTCAGCCTGATCACAATTTAACATCTTAAAATGTTTTTCTCCTCGCTGCATTGATCTTTGTCTGAAACGATCAGTTCTTGAGATAACCGTCAGATCCCAAAGAAAAGTGGATTGGCTTGTAAATGAGTCTGCACATTATCAGATTTTCTCAGCGATTCAAGACCGAGCGCTCCTGACTTTCTTGCATTTCTGCAGTTACTCAAAAAAAGTGGGCAGGGTGTTAAAATTCTGTTTTCCAGGTCAGAATACAGTCATCTCCAAAACATATGATGATTTATTCCTGACGAGACAAATACAAGACTGTGGTGAGGAGAGAAATTTATTCTGGGAATATCTCCACTAATTATCTTTGCTGAATCTGTGATTGCGTTATCTTTAACTACATTAAAGTGATGACAACGAATAAAAAATCCAAATTTTCTACTGATGACAAACTATCAGTTGACTATCACGAGAATCAAGGTGTTTCAAAAACTATAATGAAAAGAGCCGTGATGACTTTACAAACTTGATCATCTGTTGGGCTAATGCATAATCCTACAAGCCTTGTTTATCTGCATTTCCTGCTGAACTTGGCTGACGATGCTCAGCTCACACTCTCAGGGTTCACTTGGTAACTGCATCATTTTGAGGTCAACAAGCACAAATGACCCGCACCGCAGTTCTTTTGTTTAGGACCAAGACCTTGTAAGAGAGCCGGTCTCGGTCCAGTTATTTTCTAAGTGCGCTTGTAGGTTTTACACCTGAACAAACGAACCGCAACCGGGGAGTAAATGCAGCACAGAGTTGGAGTCGGTTGCACTAAAGGAGGCAGGTGAAAACATCCCTTGTCTCCTCATATTTTCACGGTATCAGCAGAAAAACCCGGAGATGAACTGCTGTATATGCTGTATTGATATTGCTGGCCTGGCAGGAAAACAAAGCTCTGTGTACTTTCACATCATGAAATATGCAGCAGTGATTGGTAACTGTTATCTATTTGCCATCATAAATAGTGTACATTCAAAGGTGGCTACTCACCGAAATGAATTAAAAATGTTCATTATAAACATGCTACTCACATTACATGCTAGATGTGCAGTGGTGGGCATAATGTTTTTTGGAATTAAGAGAAAAAATTCAGATAAACTTGTTAAAAATTCTTTCCTTGTATATCATTTAATCTGCCGTCTCGGGTTTCTTACAATTTAGCGTTCCAGGCCTTGTCAGGCACGGTAGAACGTGCGCTCGTGTTTGCTGGCGGAAGAAAGTTGTTGTGGTGTGTGTTTTAGTACCTCGCAGATGTCCTTGAGGTGTTTGATGTAGTGCCTCTCCGTGCTCATGATCTCATTGATGACGTTGGCTCTCATCTGGTCTCGGTTCTGGAGGGGCGAGCCCAGGCACAGGCAGTCGTTGGTCGGGTCCAGGTGCCCGTTCTGCACCTCGCTGGTCCCCTCGGCTGGCTCTGCTCCCCCATCTTCCTGGTTCACCCACAGCTGAGGGCAAATACATCCGCGCACACACACACGCATCACAATACGCACAAACACGCACAAAGTCACACACACACGAGCACTTGGATAAGAGATGTGCACAGTGACGTTGAGAAATATGATGAAAAAAATATTAGTAAACAAACCCATGTAGGTATTCTCAGCAAAGGTTTTTGTCAGGGACCACTTGATCTTGACAGTCTCAATATGAATTCACACAGCACACACACACATCCATTCCACATACACACAACACACACCTCGTGAACACAGAGTACTATTTTGAGGAGAGGGCCGAACACTCCGTTGTTGCTTTTTTTGTTGTTTGAGTGCTGGCCAGAGGATATTCAGTGTCCAGCTTCAGCATGTGCGTGACGCAAAGAACTCCCTCCCGCACGTCGCACGCACACACACACGCTCACGATTTCCTCTTTCATGCAAGCGCTCCCCAACCCACACGCTCACGGTTCCACATACATAACGTAGTACACTCTTGCTCATAGAAAGGGCCAAGTGAGTTTGGTATCAGATGCCCAGCAGCCAACACCTGATGACACACAGTTTGCCAAGAGAACATCAAAGAACCGACAGGTAGAATGCCAAACACAAGATGAGGAATGCAGCGCCACAGACAAGCAGAGTGACGGGTGGGAGAGCACTGACTGCAGACGAGAACCATTAGCGCAGCATTAAGACTGAGAAAAAGTCAGAGTCAACAGTAAATAGAGAGCTGAAGAAATGATCTGTATTAAAAAATAGGAAGAATGATAAAGGATTATCATATCCGAGTATCTTCGATGCGTACATTTACACAATTTGAGAAGAAGAAGCCTTTACGGAGACATTTGAGGTCTTTACTTTTGACTCATCAGTTCTGCCTTTTCTATCGACGCTATAGAGGATGATGTGGTAACGTTATGGGAACGTTAATGTTTGGTAATGTCGGGGGAACGTTGCGTGGACAGACTGGAGCGGGCGGGTGGGCGGGCAGGCTGGATGGGTGGATGAAGCTGGGAAAACGCACCTTTGACGTGGTGTTTTGGAACCGTGGAGTTGCTATGGGGTTGATATAGAAAACCTGTTTTGTTTGGGGCTGAGGAGGGTGGGGTTCCACCTTGGAGAGAGAGAATGACACAACAGAAAGATACTTTTTGGTTGACAGTCAGTCAGCCTGTCTGCCCTGCCCTCTCGGGAGTGGATATGGAAGGGTGGACAGGTGGGAATGGCCATGACGGGTGTCTGGGGGGGGAAGGAGGGAGGGGAGGGGGGGCGTTGCTCTGCTGTGGGAGTCCTCCACCTACAACAACGATGCTACATCTTCCATTTGCGTGTTGAGTGAGAGATGTGGAATAACATAGAGTGGCTCCGTCGGACCTCAGTGTGGTGCTGGTTTCGTCGAGCTCGGCTGTGGGTGACTTTATATAACCATCGTGCGAACTGAAGATGTGACTGCTAGTGCATTTTAAGGAGAGAGAGTTGAAGGTGATGACACACTAAAAAAGGGTATCATCAGCATCTTTGTTTTTGTTGTCCCTGAACACCAGATGAAGGCCCTTAGCTAGCACTTTCTCTGATCTCTCGAGTGTTTTATTATTAGTAGTATTATAATGAGTGAGTATTATTCAAATAAAGAATTATTCAACACTGTGTGTCTCTGTGTGGAGCAAGCACATCGGTGTTTTTGTAATTGTGCACCTTCCTGTATTTATCAGCTTGTGTGCATATGTTTATGTGCCTCCATTTCTGTGTGTGTGTGGGTGTGTGTTGTGTCTATGGTTGCCGGCCAGCCATGGCTGCGGCGAACTCACCCGTACAAAGCTGGCAGGGAACCATCCTTCCTCCTCGTCAATCTGGCCCCACCACCAGTCCTTGTTGGAGGCGTCCAGCACCTTGATGACGTCACCGGCCTTAAACGCCAACTCCCGGTCAGCCATGGTCACATGGTCCCATACCGCCTCAGCGTTGACGATTGAACCCCCACTTATCAACTAGAAGGAGAGACAGACAACACCTTTACGCTATATTCTCACGATGCGAAGCAGCTGCCGTTCAAACAGCACAGACATCACTATCACCAACCAATAAACATGCAGCCACGTGATCTAAGACAGCATATAAAACTGATTCTAAACTGATTGTAATACAGTACTCTGTTTCATTTTGGCCTCAATTCGTATGTATCCTTGTTGTTAAACCCACTCAGATTACTAATGGATGCAAATACACACCCTCAAAGCCGGGGCCCACTGGCAGCTTACAAATACACAATAGCTAGCAGTCCACAGCACGGCACAACCAAATACAACAACACAAAAAAGGCAGAGCCATTAGTGGAGAAACAACGCAGTGTTCAGAAGCACAGCACCGGTCTCTGCACAGGGACCGTAATTGGCCCATTATGACATTAGAATAATTACATGTGTTAATGTAATATAAATGCTGAGGAGCAAACATTTGAAGGGATAATCTCCTTTCCTTCACTGTCACCACCAGGGCTTGTTATTTCAACTGCCGCACAGTCTTTGACACAACATGGAAGGATGACTCATCAAATCTTTCCTATTGACTTAGGCATGATGAATAAATAATATGGATTTGAAAGGGAAAATTAATGTTTAAATCCTACAAATGGATTGTAGTATTAAAGGCATTGTCTGTAAATGCTGTGAGCTGATCAGTATTCTTCGGGGAGGGGATTGGAGAGGCTAAAGGTTGCGCTCATTAAAGGACAAGAGACAGTGGACAATGTTCCCAAGAAGGAAGCGGGTCTGACATCATCCATCTACCGAGCAGTGCCACTATCCATCACCCTGAGGACTCATCACACGCACACACACACCCACATACACGCACGCAAGTGGACACACACTTTAATCCCTCTATGCATTAAACCTGTGCATGCGCATCTGTGGCAAAGCTCCAACTGTTTGTTCCAATTGTTCTCCAAAGTAGTGTTCATCAGCATTCTCCAGTCCAGAGCTAACCATGCATCCTGTCCCTGGGGCGGTGGGCAGAGGAGCCAGCTCTAACCAGGCCTGACAGGAGCTGCTTAGGCTCTAGGTAAGGAGTTATCAAAGGCCTAGAGACATGTCACATGAGTGGGCACAAAATTAGTTATTTACTTGTACTAAGGATTCTGCAAAGTAATATCGAACTGTGGCGTATATTCATTTAGCTCTCTCTCTCTGCTGTTCAATCCAGTTAAAAAATGAGAGCTCAGGATGAGAGGGCTTTTTAAAATGCACCTCGTTTCTCCAGCGCAATGATGCTATTCCACCTATGTTCCAGTGCAGTGAGTTTGTAGCAATGTCTGCAGACTGCGTGTTTGCATTCATCCGAAACTCCCGTGAGGATCTAAGCTCTCAAACTCAGCAGCTACGTTGCTCCTTAAACCTGGAGACAATCCCGCATCTCCGACGGCTTACTGAGACAGCTACAGGGCATATAAGCCAATCAGGGGAGAGGAGTGAACGCGGGGAGGGGGACGTCCGTGCCTGGAAGGGAAAGAACAGCCGTCGTCATGACGACAGATGAGGATGCTTCAATGGTATTGACAAGATGATGGGATGAGGCAAGGACACTTCAGGAGGCACCAGATTATTTCCAAATTTGGCTGTGCGTGTGGGTGAGTGGACACAAACAAAAGGTGAGCCTGGAGTGCCACCATTGAATAAATATTTCATCAGTTTGTTCGCCAAAGCGACCAGGACCAACCTCATCCCATTAGAGAACGCACTAACTTTGGTGTCACGTAAATGCAGGGATGCTCAAGCGTACGCCTCTGTGCTCAAGTTTCACATCACAGATGCCTTTGAGTAGGTTGATTCAATCAGGACTCACAGAGGGCTGGGAACCAGCGTAACAATAGCTCGAGCCTATATCTCAAAGCTCTTCACTACAGGAAGGGAGAGGAGGATTACCACAAAAACATGTGTCACGCTGCCATGGAAACAGCAGCGATGAATACTGCTGAAAAAGATTAAAACATCATTGTTGATTCAGGAAGAGGAATTTGATTTGAGTCATTTATTTAAAAAAAAGGCTGGGTTAATGAGTGCAACAGCTGACAGGACCTCTGACTTGAAACAGCACCCATAGCACAGATGAGCTTTGGCACAGAGGTCAGTCTTGCTTCTTGCCCACTTACTGTAATGTCTGCTTGGTCTAATCCCCCCCCCTTCCCTCTCCTCGCCCCCATCCAGTGCCACTCCATTTTCAGCCCCATTCACTCCAAGCACAATCTCTCCCGTCCCCATCAATCTGCTGTAATATAGGCAACAGACAGAAAGAAGGAGGGAGAGAAATAGAGATCCACTCACAGCCAGTCTTCCTCCAAGCTCACTTCTCTCCTTCCCATCGTCCCACCATCTCCCTAATGAGATCAGTACTGCCCTCACCAATACATTGCATCCTCTCCCCCCCCTCTACATGTCTGAATAAATTAAAAGCATTACATAATCAATCTTCCCAATCCCCCCTGCCTTAGCTGCACCTCATACCTAGCTTGGCCAAACAGCATATGGTCACAATATGGACGCACAAACTGCCACAATACTCGCCATTACCCGTGTGTCTACCAGCGGTAATGCCCTGTCAACAATATGGTGTCAGTGCAGTTGCAACATCAACGATCAGAGGGCGAATCAGTCGTCTTTAAACCGCAAAACCTGTATTTGGGTCAATGCAAATAAATGCAGAGGAATCTATCTCTGCGTGTACATACGTGACAATGCTTTTCCTGTCTCATGTTTGAGCACGAGCAGAGAGTGTGGAGAGAGAATATGTAAGAATACCCAAAAAAATAAGAGATTCACTCCTTATATCATCTTTGCAGCACAACACATCAGCATTCACTGCACTGGCAGCTCCACTGCATTCCAACATCCTCCTCTATCTCTAGCCATAGCACAGCTGCACCAAAGCACCTACAGCATCCCTGAGCAAACACACACGCCTTTTTTTTTAAAGCAAGCCTTACCATGTTTGTTGCATGTAACTGTTCAGAAAGCGTATGCATGGAGAAGTCCAGCTCATACGATCATGTTAATTAAATCCTGCTGAGAAGTGGCTGTCCGTCACGAGAGCAGAGCCTGAGATGTCGAGTAACAAGCTGCTGTATTCCAGAAAGAGGCTTCTCTTTCCGACGCACTGAGTGAGTCTCGCGGTCCGTCCTCCCTGTGTCTGCCAACCCTGTTATGTAATACACTTATACCCTGAGTCTGGGAGCCAATCAAAGATGCTCTGCCTAAAACCGGTGAGAAATACACACACATCCTCACACACACTGTTGTCTCGCTCGCACACACACTCCGCACATTGACACTTCTGACTGCACAGCATTTAACAGAACTCTATTAGAAGGCACCTGCCCTGGAGGGATTACAAATGTGTGAACACTTGGGATATATGCAGGACTGAGATCCAGAGAGGAACCACAGATAATACGCAGCCAGACTCTTTCTCACACGCCCCCCAACTTAACATGCTCACGCTCACATGTGTGCACGCTTTTGTACGCACCCCCGTGTTACCACTGCTAGCCAGCTGAGGGAACTACTGCAGTATGCAACATCATGATGCTATATTTACAGTCCTGTGGGGTCCCGGCTACTAAAGATGTTTATGCCCTGTGCCTCAGTGATGACAATGCCTGCCCACATGCCACGGCATGTGATGGAGTGATCCGTGCTCACAATACGTGGCTGCCAAATACTCCACATAACAGCGTTTACCACTTAACTACACACAGGGAACGCACAGAATATCTGAGTGTGACTGAGCACATACAAAATCTTCATTAAAAAGAGAGAGAGAGAGAGAGAGAAAAGAAAAACAGCCAGCCTCCATCACTATTAATAGTTATACCATGGACAGCTCCGGGACAGGCTTTTAGCATATCTATTTCTGACATTCATTCAACATTCATGACACCTGCTTCCATCCCTTTATTAGATTATGCCACGGCAGGTGCAAGAAAAGGACTTTATTTGTATGTGACAAGTCTTTTCACTTTGAGAGCATGTCATCTGTGGGAAATAAGCACTTGCACAGATGCTATTTCTTTTTTTTTTTTTATCGGTCCCCTCCCTCTTGTAATCACTTTAGGGGGCTTTATGACACAGGTGCCACACAGACATGTGAATATTACAGGCTATGAAATGGGAGCTGCATCTAAAATGGGGGAAACCTGGAGTGATGGAGGCCCTCCTTTTATTGGGCCTAGCCCTGCCTGCTATTGGTTACTGTTCAGCTGAGATTACGATGATCCTCCGGAGTCTACCATCAGCAACACAACACCTCTCACTTACGCCGCTATTTGTTACAAACATCACACCGGCTTGAGAGGAGACGGCACTGCTCAGCTACTCGCTGCCATGTTGTAGATGTGGCTACTTTTATCTTACTATTAAATAATAATAAATAAAAAGAAAAGAAACTGACGCACCAGTGGGCTGCTGTTCAAACACGATCACATCATCACTTTCATTTCAATCACCTTAAACACATCATATATATATTTATGTTTATCTAAGAGATAATTGCAGATTAAATCAATCCATGCACGTAATACACACAACATGGAGGAGAGAGGGGGATCG
>CAESWR010000234.1:51323-67877 GCA_903171835.1 Mullus surmuletus | reverse complement strand
GTAGAAAAAAAAAAGATGCCTCTACGCCTCTTCACTCTACGCGTCGTAATTCATAAAGGCACGGGAAGAGATGCATCATCCTCACCATCATCATCGTCATCAGTCTGCACCGTGATTTCTCCCCGCTAGTCAACACCTGCCGGTGTTCCGCGTCTTTTTCCCCCCTACACCGATGCTCTCTCAGGCCAATAGACTCTCAAAGCAAACAGGAGAGGGAGAGAGAGAGAGAGAGGGAGAGGGGGAGAGAGAGGGAGGCTGTGCGCAGGCTGTTCGCAGCTGCCGAGCCGCCTTCCGGTGCGCGCAGGGACCAGAGCGATGCGCCGCGCGCTGGAGAGGCGGGCCCGTATTAATAGCGATCAGCGCGCCGCTGCCAGACCGCCGGCCTCAGCCATCACCTAGTGTCGGGGGAGGGGCGCAGCCAGCCCCTCGCTGACTACATCCACCACACAGGCTCGAATCATAACCTCATTCATCTCCCGCCCCGGCTAAAAATACCACCGCGGCGTGGTGATTTATCATTTATCACCAACATAACGGATCAGAGCGATCGCCGTCTTGTAATTTTTATTGGCAGGATGTCACGCTGTTGGGGGCATCAATCAGCTGGCCGGTTGATCGGTTAATCGACCGCAAATGCACTCTTTAATGCCACAAGGAAGACAAACACACCTTGCAAGCAGGAGACACTGCAGGACGTTGCACAAAAGTAACTATTAAGTCTGATTTCTGCAAGTCTCACTTCACTTACACCCTAAAATGTCAAATAAATGTATTCGCATTTCTCTGACCCTTCCCTTTCTTTGATGCTATGGGATTTGTGTCAGTCTGAATACTTCATTAGGATAAAAATGATGATGGGCAGCGAAAAAGTGTAAATTCCAAACAAGATTAAAAATAAGATGAGATGAAATACTGTCCGCACTTGTCACACATTGATAAAAATGCTATAAATGACAAAAGGATTTGATTCCATATGACAAGAATAAACAGGCGACTCGCAAATGGCCCATTATGCGAAAAAACGACCAAAAGAGTAGCAGCAACACCAATAATAGAGTCTCCAGCACGGCAGGGGAAGTCGGGCTCCCTGAAATGCTGGATCCCACACTTGGCAGTGTGTTTTCTGGTTTCCAACATCGCCGAGATGCCCCTGAGCAACCAACTTCTGCTCAAACTGCACTAGTTTAAAAATATGTATTTCTTAAAATACAATACAATCCTGGTGGTGAGCTAAAAATGCCCAGCTCCCTTCACTCTTCTGTGAGTTGTGATTCTGAAAAAGGAAAAAGGTTTTCCCACACTTGCTGTGTGTGTCACTATGCAAGACACCCTTGGCTCCGAAAGACTTCAAATTATACACAGTTTATATTGATTTTCTAAACATATTCAAACACATAACTCACAAATGAATCTCTGACAGCCCAGTAGAAATTTCCAGATATTTTTACTTTGAATTTGAAACCTCAGTCTCGCAAGTAACAGTGATGTGTTTATTGTGGCGCAGATGTTAGGTTGGAGTGGTCTGCGTGGATTCCTGCAACAGATGGAACGGCAACCAAGTTCCATTTCAGAAAAAAAGTCTCCACTTGCCCACAGAAACCTCTGAAAGCACTCGAGCAGCCAATCCGCTTCTCTGATGTCCGTCCGAAGTGAAAATTATGCCAAGGTAGACCACCACTTTTGCCATAACTGAGGTTTCCATAGTGCTGGCGGTGTGTGATGAGGAAAAAAAAGAACTCCTTTATTGCCAGATGCTGAGGCATTAATTTGACGACAGGGATGAGGGAGCAGTGCGGGATGACAGCTTTAAATGTTGCGGACATGGGCGGCGGGGAGATGGATTATCCTGAAGAAGTTTACATTTTGATACTTTTCTTGCCATGAAAGCGTGTTACTGTTGATATCCTCTGTACATTATCTGTCATAAATCCATGTGTACTACACCGGCATCTTCCACAAAGCTACACGCATCTCCGAGCCACTTATCAAACCAACAGCGGATGAGTCGTTAGATAGTCAGAACGTGGCTTTTTGGTGCAGTCTCGCTTTAAGGCTCAATGTTGTGACTGTTGTGAGTGACAGGACAAAATGGCTCCAGCTCCCGTCTCCTGCACGTGTTTGCCATTGGCATGCACATCATTATTTTGGCCCTCGTGTTTGCAGTCATACATCCCGGCCTACAGCGTTTTTCTTGGTGTCCGCGGCTGTCATCTTTGGCGGATTATGAGGGGAGCCCATTATGAACATGAATTAATTCAAACAGAAAAATCAGTTCAGTTCAGTCCCCAGACAGTCAACTTCCCAACACACACTCACACGCACACAGCAGCGCCAAACGCTCTGTCTTCACATTCAGCTGAGAGCTCTGGGAGGGATCAAAAGATCTCAGAATAAGTTTAAAAGAATAACACCAAAGGAGTGCACTATATCAGTATTTTTAAATCCATAAATAATTTCCAGGGCACTTTCTGCACATACATGCTGATAAAAGCGATGGCTCCTGAAAGCCAAGCTTTCAGTGCGTTGCAGAGAGCTGTGTGAGGCATCACAGTTGAGATATGACAACCGTCCTCAAACAAGCTTTTTTTTTCCTTCCTTCTTTGCGCTTGTGCGTGTGCATGTGTGTGTGTGTGTGTGTGAAACGCAGAGTGAGCACATTACATAAGCCTGCCCTACCTCTGTGGGCTCCCTCTCCAATCTCCCTGACATTTAGACAACAAAGGTCACATCTGAAAGTCTAAATCTGCACAGACACCAATGCTAATATACTCATACATATACAGAAGAGAGGGAGGTTGTAAAAACAGAAAGATTTCCTCCCACCAGGCGAGAATCACATGTTAAATAAGACTGAACTGGAATTTGATGTACGTGAACTGCGTGCACAAATGCAAGCAATTAATAGGATTTGCATTGCATTTCAGGACTGTCATGAATACGAGGGGGTTGAACCACAGGGTTTCACTTAAGCTTATTTAAATGTACTTAAAACAATATTATAACAGAAACAGAGGACATTAGTGGCACAATCTTCTTACTGCGGGTCAAAATAAATTACAAAGACTTTCATGTATGGTACATGTAAGACATGCTGGAAATCATGTGGGCAAATAATACGCATTGCTTCGACTAAATCCTTGTATTTCCTCAAAGGAAATCAATTGAGGTAACATTTTAAATATGCTCTTTTGTCCGTGGTGTGTGCAGTGTGTATTCCATCCATCTACCTATCCGTCGAGGCATCAATTTTCTTGTCACTTATCAAGATATGGGCCCAAAGTAAAAGGGCAACCGAGCAATGCAAATCAATCCATTGTATCGTCTCTTAATCTCAGAAACCCAGCGTCTTCGGTAACTCTGCCACCACATGAGGAACAGAACGAGATTTTTCATCACATAGTTATACAGGCACTACGCCCCGATCTAACCCATCACGCTCTCTTGTGAATATGACCCTGAACCCTTCCCACAGAGACAGCTGCTCCCTTCCAACTTGATTGGGACCAAATTCTGCCCCTGTGAGTTAACAACTGCAGTGCACATTGGGTAGCGCGGCCCAATTAAGCCAAAGGGTGAGCATCACGTGCAAATAGCAGAGGCCACTCTAATGTCATCAAACTGGACTCCCTCCAAATTGAGAGTGTGCCTAAATGTCCAGTCCATGTGCATTAAAAATAAATGCAAATATATTTCAAGCACGCAACAGACATAGAAATTCACAGCGGTAACACACAGCCCATGCCAAAGAAAAATATCCCAAACACTTTGGAATATTGTGATGGGCTGCACGTAAGGCGGCAAGCGTTTCCTGACATCTACAGTGTCTATTCCTACTACCACAAAAAAGAAAATCTCACCTTGAGAATAAAGGTGGTAAAAAAATAATATATCAAGACCGTTTGGCTTTATACGCTACAAAGCTAAATAAATCAGAAAAACGGGGTTGTCTATTTCATTCTGCAGAAATCAATGTTTACTCCTGTCAGTCATAAGCCTAGAGGCAATAAAAGGGAGTGGTAAGGCGTTTCTCCCCCGAATAAGAGTATGAATTTCACTGCTTACAAATTAATGTTTGTGGTCAGTAGGAGGTATTTAACTAATGGCAGGCAAAGCCCACCCCACCCATTTCCGCTCGAGTCTGCCCCAATTCTTTTGTTCCCCTCCCCTCCCATCTCCACAACCACACTGACTTCCTGCTTCCTCCCAGGCCGTCCAGCCACAAAATGCCTAAAAATAAACCCCTGGACTTTTCCTGAGCACAGTTTTGTCACCATTGTTCAGACATCAGCTGTTTTTTGGTTCAGCTGAATTTCGCTGTTAGCGTAAAGGCGAGTCAGTGGGTCAGAGCAGAGAGAAATCTGACTTGATGAAAGATAGGAGTCATGCCAAAAACGAGGTTAAAAGTATTTTCAGACAAACCCATGGCATGACACAACCAGCAAAAACAAATTATTATTTAATGACAAACTGGTGCAATACCGAGAATTCTGGAGCACACGATGAATCTGCCCTGCCAGTGTATTCTTTATATCAGCCCCAAGTGAGTCTGAATGAAACTGTGCAATTCTAGCAGGGAAACTCAAGACAGAAAGTGCAGAAAAATAGTGCCAGAATTAAGGCTACATAAAGTCTCTAGTGGAATAAAAACAGACTTTGAAGACAAACGCTTTTCTCTGGTGTCCTTCACTTCTATGAAGTTTCACTTAGGATGATTGTCCTTTATCTACTACTTAAATGTTGAACGTAAACAATACAGAGACATGTCTGTATCTGCTTTACAATGTCAGTCTTAATAGAGACTGAAACAATCTTGCAATTCCCCAGAGTTATGGTAAAAGAAGAGGACTTAAGTAAAATGCCCATCCATTCTTTAAATTCATAACCCTCCTCAACATTCATTCGATTAGCATTTTCTTCAGCTTTGACTATTTGGACCCTCTTCTCTGTGTACTGTGACTACCTTGTAATTGTCAGGCAACCAACCAGGGGCAGGCTTTTCTCCTGCTCTACCCTCTGGTCCAAGAATGACCTCCCAAACAAAGAGCGTAGCGATGGGTACGAGGCCCATGAACCAATGGCTGATCTCTGCGTGGCTCATTCTACTGGTTATGTACGGTCGATGATTCATCTGCAGAACAGAAACCGCTTTAAAGCACTAAAGCTTCTGAACATTTTCAATCTAGGCTCCCCTATGGTCTCTCCTCTTCAGTGAAGGTGGGAATTTTCTGTAGAATTTCCCTTTGTGGGGAAGTGGTACTCCTGCACACACTGTAACAAGCTCCCCAGACAGACTTGTAGCTTAACAGTTTCACAGAACTGTAACAAAAAGGAAATATTAAGGAAGCTTGCTGAAAATATAGTCAGTTATTTATTCATGCCTCTCTTTGGCATGGGCGCCCATGTGTACGTGGATAAAACCCACAAAACCCGCCGATCTGAAAACCCAGCCGAGGGAAGAGGGACGAAACCAAATGACCCGTGTGAGGATTTGATTGGCTGCGGAAGCCAGCGCTGCATTACTGTATTTTTACTGTGTCGGTTATGAGTGTACTGAGCGTGCTTGCGGGTGTCACAGCTCATACTGTCAAAGTACTGTCAGCCACCTGGGGTCCCAAACACCGGGAGGGAAGAGCGGTTCCTTCCCACGTTTGAGGCCTGTTTCTGTATGCGCTGTGCGTTGGGATTTCGTAATGCGCCTTTTTTGAAGCAGTTATAGAGCGCAGATCTCAGGTGAGACGAGCGTGAGTCGAACATCGTGCTTGGCAATCAATGTTGTATCACGACTGCCGGATCCACCTGTCCTCTCCGCTAAAACGATTTTACATACTCACTGATGCCACACCGGAAAAGTTCAAAAGCAGCACGGCGTATTGAAATGCAAAACTCTGCAGCGAAACGATATTTAGTTGCAGGGGTTGTTTCTTCATGTTGATTGGTCGAAGCCCCCATCAAACACAAAGACATCGCACTGTCTGGTAAAACCTGCACAAAAATTCTCTAATAATTAAGAAAACACATCACTGCACTCGTAGAAAGATGCATACTCACACACGGCCACTTTGCACACAACAGGCCCAAAGAAGCAGGTGTTTTCACATGCCTGGATGGAGGAGCGGAAGGGGGAATAAAGTGAGTAATGGAGAGGTAAGGTGAGGGAGGAAAAAAACAGTGGGGGAGCAGAGGCAAAAACTTGATATGAGGAGAGGAGAGAACAGAGATGGAAATGATGGAGGGAGGGATGACGAGCTCTGAGGTCAGGAAGCAAGGGGGGGGCGGAGGCGGAGGGAGAGGGGGAACGAGGAAGAAATACAAGGAGAGGAGCGGTTGCATAATACGTGTATGTGATGGAGGGTTTTCTCTGACGCCGCATGTGGTGTAGCAGGAAGCCAGGGAGGTCAGAGGCAGAAAGTTAAGCTAAATAATGTACACAAGAAGTGGCAGCTGCCAGAAAAATCCAGCCCATCTTTCACAGAGGCCTGCAGGATACATTCTAACTAGCATCGTACTGTACAGGCAGTTAGCTTCTGTCTCATTATTTCGGGGAAGGGACAAAGTGACCGGGGTTAGAGCTCCAGCTGGGCAATTAAAGACCTCATGAGAGGGCAAGCAGAGAGCTATTTGATTCTCCATATTTATGCCTTTCCAAAAAACAAAAAAAACCTTGCGCTTGGGAAGGACTTGTTGCAGGTATTGATTGCTATTTCAGTGAAGCCATCGCAGAAAACCACTGAAAGCACCGTAGTGAGCTGCCTAGAAAAGTTAAGCACATCCTCTCACTCATTTTAAATGTTGCCACAGAGAAGCTGATGTGATTTACATGGACTAATGGTGATTTTGTCATACACTACAATGATTGTGAAATAATGAGTGCATAATACTGCTGCAGTTAAAAAGCAGTTAGTTCATAAGCACAAATATTAACACTATCTCATGCTCATTTTGTTGTCTAAGAGAAACTGAACCAACTTTTCCTGCATTAAAACTGAACTGGAGAAAGACACTGCACAAGATTGGGGCTATTTGGCAGCAAAGACAACATCTTTACATAAGCTGTAACTTTCTCAGTGAACACTGCTGTTAAATTCAGATATAGTCAATTTAACAGCATGGCTGTGGTCTATTACCATATATGTGTGGTAATTTTGTAAGCTGACGTGACCATAAAATGGTGATTTGTCAGCAGGCTGTCGCTCCTGTACATTACTTCTCTCTCTGAAAAGTGACCTGAAAATGATTGCAGGGATGGAAGTATAGTTGATTTGAGTACTTTGCTCCAGCAGCTTGATCTATATTTATGCCTCAACCAAGCACTGACTGTGCTGGATTTGAGTCTAATCAATCCAATAAAAGTATCAAAATCATATGAAAGTAACATTAATTCCATAATCCAATAGGTTTTTAGGCTCTCTAAATGATATTCAAGACTACAAGGTATTCATTATCATCCTGACTTTCAAGAACCCGAGAAACCCTGCACTCTACACCTAATCTACTTTTAGCTTTATTCGTGAAGTTCTAAATTAATTCCATGTAAAAAAGAAGTTTCGCCAGTCTTATTCTTTGGAATTGGATGTGAGACTGAGGACTAGTGAAACTCAAATACACCCATAAAAGACAGCAACGTTTGTTAAGTATCCACTGCATAGTGTGCTGGAGTGTAAGCATTTTCTAAGAAAACAAAGGTTCAAGAGCAGATTTCCCCCTGGTTTGTTTACCAGAAGCTGATTGCATTCAAAAGCTGAGTGCAGTTAACTGGATCTGTGTCAGGGCAGGTGACCTATAATACAAGTATCTGTTGTAACGTGTCATTCTATACTCCCAAAACATGTAGAAGGATCACGACATAACAGGTATTACAGTACTTGCTACGTGGCAGTGTAATTACTAATCACTGTTGTACACCACTAAAGAGGAGCATTAGGAAGGCACACTTAAAAATAGAGAACATTGAGGTGAAAAAAATTTTTTGCTGAGGAAAAGCCTTAATATCAAGAGCCAAAGGAAGCCTCTCAAACTAATTTAACAGAATACAGTGTCCACATGATTAAATGTTCTTAAATTTTGAAGCAATGAATGCAGCTCACTTCTTTAAAATGTTGACAGTGATTCATCAATTGATTATGCTTTTTGGCCAGACTAAAGTGGCTGTGTTAAAGACACATGCAGTTAATACATAACATATCTATGGTTCCAAAAACCACCGTCAGCAGAAAGTCTCCCCTGTTGACACAGCAGTGAGGTGACAGCTCAATCAGGCCTGAATTTTACAGACACAATAGATTAACATTGCTTATCTTGCTTAATCTTGGCTTCCTGTCTTTTTCAGCTGCTGAACAGTGAGAACCGAATTACACTTTCATTATTCATTATGATTAAGATTAGACAGGATTAAACATATATTGATTTTTTTTTTTTTAAATCATCAATCCATTTTTGGTATTCTCAAAAATGTGCCCACTTCAAATTCCATGGCCATCTGCCAGCTTGGTTAGTGAGGATCCTGTGGAAGGTATTGGCCTGAGGGTAAACACAAGGGAAAGCTGATGCAGCGTCCAAAATGTCAAGTATCAACAATTTTGTGCACAGTCCATGAAATTGCAACTCTGCAGCTGGAAACTAAATTACCGAGCACCTTTACATGTTCTGTTGCTTGAGTTGCACCCAGAAACCACTTCTCTGTAAAATAACCAGTAAGAAATGAGTTTGCATTGATGTAAGAAAACATGTAATTCTATGCTATGATGGTAGTCAGGTGAAGTTTTCAGCCGTGAAGGAGTAACTCTCTGAGAAAGAGATGTAGGATAATAAGGTAATCATGCCTACAACAGAGGACATTCCTATGTGTTCATGTCGGACCAGAAATAGTCTGATGCAATTCTGTCAAACCTATAACACATGGACATAAATGCACAAAAATAAAAGATGATAACTGTGGATTAGTCTGAGAGAACCATCAAAAAATGATACAAGTGATGCTGGCTAACAAGCACTGGAATGCCTTGTATCTTAAAATGAAAAAGACTGCAGGATGTGACATTACTATACATCCACGTCACAGCAACAAAACCATAGTGTCAGTGACGGTGGGAGGATAGAAACACTGGCCCTGATGAGCTATAAAGTACAATGTGAAGTAACCAACCATAAATCTGCACTTGTACAGACATGCATGATCTGACAGGAGTACAAGTATTATATCGAGATACTGTAAAACACGATACACCAGTGAGTCAGAGAATTAACACACAGCACTGTTCCTCCAGTCCCTGGGAACACGCAGCCATCTGAAATAAAAGTGGAGATGGCTTTTGTTGGGAGCAGAGGAAACCCTCTCAACAGTTATATAAGAGAAAGGCCCTGAGCCGCTCTATCTCTCCCCCCTTTACACGCACAAAAAAATGCACAAGATACGCATGGAGACCGCCGCTTATGCCTGCACCAGGGTAACACAGATGCACACACCTGACAGGCAGAAACCCGGTCTTTTGAAGAAACAGCCAAGGGAGGCTGAGACAACAACCACCTGCTCAGATCCGGCGAACAGCACTACTATTTATCAGAGCCAATTGTGTCTCTAAAAAAACCCCCAAAAAAACAAAAACAACAAACAAAAAAAGAGCAAAACCAGTTATAGCTGGTGGCTGAAAGTCACAGCGGAAATGCGCCTGCACAATCGGGGGAATGGCATTGAGTGAACGCTGATAAAGGATTCTAGGTCGCTTGTGGCTCAGAGAGCAAACTGCACATACATGCCGCTATTTTGCAGAGGCTTCTCTCCACAGGGATCTAAAATAATGCCCTGGTTGAAACAAATGCTACGCGTCCACGGGGTGTTTGACGGAGATATCACTAGCTGGCGCTATTCATTCCGCTCAAAATAATGAAGCTGTCAATGCAGTGACTCACACATCCTGACGGATGAATTCCGAGTACGTCAGCAGAGCATGTAACGTGTGTGTGACAGAGTTTTGTGAAGAGGGCATTGAGGCTGAGGCCTGGGAGGCACAGAAACACATACATCGACTTGCTTTTAAGTGGCTAAATTAGTGGAACAAATGACGTCTGGTGCCCCCACATGCGCATGAAAAGAGCGTGCATGTGCGGGTACTTGCAGCTCTCCGTTGTACTTTTGCATCATTGCCGTAGTCTTTACCCAACTAGCCACTGCCTGCTGACTCATGCATTCATAATAAATAGATAGCATTGCATAATATGATTATGACCAGGCATACCCAGGTTGGCTAAAACTTAATCATTTTAGATTTCTGTTTAAAACTCTTAATCTGCGTGAAGCTCTTAATAAGACAGCCTCCCTTTTCTGACAAGTTGACAGTACAGCTCCGGGCACAGCATTAGTAACACACAGGAAACTGTCCCCTCATCTGCATAGGAATTAACGAGTCTTATGTTGCCGCTGTTTGTTGGCGGAGGAGAGGAGAGGAGAGGAGAGGAGAGGAGAGGAGAGGAGAGGAGAGGAGAGGCTGGGGGAGAAATCCATTTAAATGAAAGGAAGGAGAGAGGCGTCAGCATTAGCGGTTAATCCACTGCAGTGAGAACGCTCTCTCTGCCTGCGGCCTTGAGGCTCCAGCAGTCATCCTAAAAGGAAGACTGTAACGTACACCGCTTGGGATCACAAACGGATACAACCTCGACACGAGATCCGCGCAAACAACCGGCGCATGACGGACGAGGAAACAGACACATTTGATGTTGAAGCGCCGACTAACCACGTGGCGGGACTACAGCTGTGCCGCCGTGCCGTGTCATTTCATGCAGGAGAAAAATGCAAATATGCCTACATCTATATTCATATGCACACATATATTTAGCCAATTCATGCTAAAAATACAGTCATAAATCAACATTTGAGCGTGCTATGTATGAACTTCCCTCACCATTCAAACACCTCCTGTGTCCATGTTCCCTACCCCAAGGGAGGGCAATGGCACAAAAGTGCACATACAAAGGGAGCATCTTGCTTCCCCTCTCTGTTTCTCTCCCACCCCCTTTTCTCTCTCTCTCACCCACACACTTTCTCTTTTTAGCTCACACTTAAAAAGGCTGCCTAAACATAGAAGCAAGAAGATGAACGGGAGCCAGCGAGTGTCATGGCAACATTGTGTGGTGGCTCACAAACACTGTTTAGACCAATAAGAAGGAGGGGGGGGGGGAAGTTAAACGCAGTAGTATCACCTTTTGAAAGAAGCCTATTTTTTTCTAGATTTCAGTGCAGACCCCTGAATGCCTGAAAGCTCGCAGCTCGTGATTCAACAGTTGAGTAGACAGCATCGATGTTGTGAAAATGGACTGCTTATTGTGCGTCAAACGGTCTAGTTAATCCCTTCAAACCTCTTGAAAGTAATTCAAAAACGAATCCTCAACAGGAAACGCAAGCTGATCCAAATATCTTTAAGACAACATTCTCAGTGCTTAAATTATGCAAAATACATACATACATCAGAGGAGAAATACCACGATTCACAGACTGACAGATCTGTGCAGATGGTGCTGCGTAGAGATTCAGTTAATATGAAAAACAAGGATGTATTTCTGCCCGGTGCATTGCAGATCCTGGACAGAGCCCTCGAATTGTTCACTACCCCATCAGGATGTCTCTGCATCTCCTTGGAGGAGAATGCCCTCGAGGCCACTCGCACTTCAAAGAACCAATTCTGAAATGCCTGGTTTCACTTCCTGAGTAGTATTACTCTGACATACTCTGAAGCTAATTTCACACAACTGACAAAGACATGTTACTCTTTTCAGAGATCCGAGAAGATTCGGTGTATGCAAAAGTTGGAAACACTTTTTTAGCTTGCAGTCAAAGATATGGAAGACACATAACAAATATTTTCAGCAAACATCGATGCGTAGTTACTTTTTCCATGCAATTGGAAGTGTGTGGGCGGATCTTAAAATAACTGTGCATGCAAGGAAGCCCCAGAGTATGAGTTTGAAGCTTTCTGGAAGGAGAAGAGTGAGAAATTCCAAAACGTGATAAACATTTACATGCCTACAAAGAGTTTACGAGCTGGGAGATCACAGCAAACTCACGTTGCCCAAAGGCTGGGACAAATGGCATCTACAGTTCTACACCTTTAAAACGGTGCTTTTTGGAAATATTGGCTGCATTTTGATTTGAAAACAATATATTTTATGTTAATTTTTGTTCAGTATGTTCAGTGACCATGTTTACCTTTCAAATGAGGAAACATCAAATGATTGAATTTGTGAAAGCTGTCCCATATCAACATTAACACAGGATTTATCTGCTGTGATTTTTCATCTTCATACTGACCATCATACGACACTAAGATACTGCGTCCTTTTTTCCTCTTACTCCACAATACAGAGGAAAAACTGAGGGCCACTCAAGATGGAATTTTGCACTAACTGATGTCATTCCTTCTCACTAAAATGTGAAGCATATTAGACCAGCCTGAACAGGAGTGATGATTTGAAAAAAACAAAGAAAAGCAATCTGCACATATGGGTTGGGCTTGAGTGAACAGTCGTCTATAGTGAAACATAGTAATAGTCACTTGCAAAATATACTTTTTCTTTGTGTTACTTTATCTAGTTTAAAACTCTTCTGGTAATTATTTCAAAATAAACAATAACAACATGACTTCACTTGATGCATTTTTCTGCTGCTGTATATCACCCAGCCCTAATAAAGCTCTCCCTCTCTTCCTCTTCCTCCATTTGTCTCCTTTACAAACCTTTGAAATGTTGGGAGCCTGGTTCACAATGAGTAATGGCCACACGGTATGGAATGACATTAATCCACATGGCCACCATCTTCACGGATCAGTTCCCTCATTATGTGTGGCAACATTGACCGGTGCCTTGTCATCTCCATATTTCCAATAGCACTGAGAGGTTATTTATCAGTCATACTCACACTCAATTAGGCATTTCATTGTCTCACATCAACTCCAATGTCAGTCAGGTAAACAGACGAGTTTGTATATGCCATAAAGGTACTCCATATTAAATAGAGTACACGTTTTATACATACAAATCAGTGTTCTAAGAAAACAGAAATGGGGACAAAGAGATAAGGCCGGTACTGTTAACATGTGTGTTTTTGTAAAGGAAGTGTTTTACTCACAACGTTGACCTGTAGTGGTTCGGAACCAGGTCTTAGCAGCCGCCTCCTCCTGCAGCTTCCAGAGTCTCCGGGCCGCAGACGCACCGACGACGACTGACCCATGTGTGCTGGACATGCACATACAAGCGGACAGATGATCAATTTAACAGTTACACAGTTAACAGCCTGCATATTTATGTATGATGATGGTGGTACCTGACTGAGGCAGGAGGAGAGCCAAGGCAGCCAGAGTGCTTGGGGGAAGAGGTAGAGAGCGGCACCTCTGGAGAGAGACCCTCAGTGGGGGCTCTAACGGTGACACACCCGGGGGGCGAGACAAGGCCTAGAGGGTACTCAATAGTTAGGGCATCTCCGCACAGCATGACTTTGATGCACACAAGGTTGATTGCACACAATCACCTTCCCTTCATGTTACAAATATTCTTTCCTTTCCGCCGCGTTTTTTTGCAATGAATTAAAATAGATCACGTCCAGCAAGTCTATTCTGGTGCACTGGTTGGTGTGCATGCCCTGCAGCAAACCATGAGAGACTATACATCATGCCAACCAAGTAGTCTCGAAGGTTAAAATGAACTGACTCTGAGTTAGGGCAATGAGAGGTAGAGCTTATGGGAGCGATGAGGCAGAAAATTGGCCACAGAGAAAGACTGAGAGTGAGGAGGAGAGAGGGAGAAGCCACAAAGAGAGAGGGAAACGGGGAGAGAGAAAGAAGATGAGTGAAAATGTGCGGCGAGCTGATGGGAAGGCAGCATCCAGAAATATAGGCCTCTATAAATGGGGCAGAGCGTGCATGTATTGTTGCAGCCACCACTGAGTGGTGTATAAATACTGGGTTAGTACTGGGCTGCCCTTCAACTTCTGCAGTGTGTTTGATTCATTACTGGCATGAGCTATATTTATTAGTGAGCTGGCTGCTGGATACTGCAAGTGAGATTCTACCCTCTTGTTAAATATATATATATGTAAGTATATTTCTTATCAGGAAGACATACAGCTAATTTAATCTGAACCCTCTCTATAACCGTGTTTTATTATTCATTATGTATTATTATTTATGGAAAGGCATAATTGACATTTTTGTGTCAATGTTTCCATGTTTGCTTGTTGTGAATTTATGCATGAATGCCTGTGTTCATATGACATCTTACTCTGTGGTGCAGCTCCGTAGAATGCGTCTCCCTAGTAACACTGGTTTCTATGACAGAGCACGGCCTGGAACGAGCAGCCATCCGTCTCTGGCTCGGCGAGTGCTGAAAGGTGGGAGCAGGCCTGTGTCTCCGCCGGCACAGTGAGCCAACCTCACTATAGTGGTTGTAGGGATCTCGCTCTGGGGTGGGCTTCCGCAGATCCAATACAGCTGAGGCAGGGCGAGGACGGCGGCGCGGCGGTTTCTGAGGTACAGAGGTCTTCTCTGTGCTCGAGTGGGGTCCGGCTGGGCCCGGCACTCTCGCACTGCAGCCTGTCTGGCTGGCAATCTGCTCACACAGCTGTGATTGGCATAGATTCTCAGCAGTTTGGCCACCAAACAGAGATGCAAGAATATGTTTACTATGCCCTGATTGGGGAAAAATCCTCTCCATCAATGTGACAAAAAGAATGAGGTAGGTCCTACTTGCTATGTGAGGATAAAAGCAAACACAAAAGATTGGATTGCCCTTTAAGAGCAATTGCATTTATACAAAATTGCTTTCACTTCTGGGTTTGATTTGTAACTTTGACGGATATTCGTCTTGCCATTATTTTTCCTATACCTTAACAGCTTAACAGCTTCTCAAAACACAGATTTCCACAGCCCTTGCCCTTGCATAATAAACCCCTGTGAAAGTGTGCTGAGTATCGAGATGTCATATCTCATTTTGTCATTAGGAGTTGGGGCTAACATGTCCTGACTCGTTGGTGTGACTAGAAGCGAGATGACTAATGCCTCCACTGGAGTGAGAAGGGAAGGGTGCCGTCATGAAGCACAGACATCACAACGCTCGAGGGGCTACCGCAGTCACACACGGCCAACTACATGGGAAATAGGGTTTCCTTGCATGCCAGCCACACGCGGCCGACCGAGTGGGGGAGAAAAAACTCTCGTCCACGGTGGTAATTACTATTACATCTTCCCTCCAACAGATGGGGCAAAAGGACAGCCATACAGTTGGTGCCCCACTCATGTCCTCACAGGCTGGTAGCTCGAATGTTTTTATTTCTCCTGACAGTTATTGAACCACACCTAAGGCTTACGTCATCAGGAAATGGGTTACAGCTCTGGTGTCATTTGCATTCTAGCTTGTTGTTGATAATGAATTTAAGAAGCAAAAGGATGGCTCTGGTTAAAACAGTTACATAAATGGTATTTTGAGCATTTATGCATTAATTACATGACACATGCCTTTGGCAATGTTAATGATGTGGGGAAAGCCTGTAATGGAATTTGGTTAAAAGCATAAATGTGACACATTATAAATGAAAATGTTCTGTTGAAGGAAACACAGGATTACATCAACATCACAAATTACAGCCTTATTTAACACACGCACATTTTATTGAAATTCTGTGGATAAACAATGCAGCATTATAAATGAAGTCACATACCTTAAATATTTCTTCGGTGGAATCTGAGGCTGGCACGCTATTGGTTGTGCTCTCTTTATCACCTTGTTGTGATTGGATATTCACTTCCTGTATCTGCTGAGAGTCAGGTGGAGCATCCCTGGAATCCTGCTCATTTCCTGTGTGTCCAACTACCTTTTCCTCTGGACAGAGAGAGTTCAATGGATTCTTCTCGACCTCAGCTCTTCTCTCGGTGTGTGTGTTTAGACTTGACTCAGGGACATGATTCTCTACTATGGCTGTGGACTTGTGATTTGTCTCTCCGTCTAGGTGTTTGTCCGTACCCTCAGAACTCTGAAGGCCATTCACGGCTCGAGACCCTGGGCATGCCCTGAAGGCTTTTAGGACCACCGTAGGGGATCTCTCACCTGTCACAGGGGCTGCAGCCTTGCTGTCAAAGTTACTGGAGTGTGAGGATTTAGCGGCTGACGGTGATGAAGGGGCAGGCTGGGATTTGGGGAGTCCTTCACTGTGGAGTGTCAGGGACACACTATGAATGTTCTGCGAGTTGCGCTGGGGAGGCTGAGGGGAGCTCACTGGGGTCTTCTCTCCTTCTGGAGGAGAGAAGGAACGAGATGTTGTCCGCCATTTGCGGGCGGTCTCTGCTACATTGTTGAAAAACTTGAATATACCCCCAAAGTGACCCTTGGTTTCAGCGTTTTTCGGGGGCAGTGGTTGGAAATCCTTGACGTTCTCGAAGTCTACAGAGCCATAGTCTGAGTCCATCGTCTTGTCCAGAGAGGGAAGCTCAGAGTCAAAGCTCCTCTCTGCGTAGACAGGGTTGTTCTTCCCCAGGAGAGAGATCCTCCTGAGATAACTCCACACATCTTTGTGTCTCC
>CAESWR010000234.1:4767-45376 GCA_903171835.1 Mullus surmuletus | reverse complement strand
TTTTCCCAGTAGAGGTCAAAGTTGCCACCTAAGAGTTCTGTATTAGATTTGTTTCTGTAGATCATAAATAAATATAAATAATATCATAAATAATCTTTCCTTAAAAAAGAAAGCTCTCTGATGCGCAATAATTGCGCATGCTGATAAACAGCCCGTGGATAATGCTCACCACTCCCCCTCTTAAACACACATGCTAACACTCAAAATGTCCAGTTTCCTATTTGTTATGAATGATGTCACTGCCTGTAGAGGTTGATGGAATTACACTGCAGAAATACACGCTGGTCAAGAGAGACATCTAGAGGAACTCTCCGATACTGCTCTGTTCACGTATTTATGGACAGGCAGCATGGAGGGATATTTTTCCCTGACAGAGGCATTAATGTTAAAATACATTCATACATAAAGTATTTCCACAGAGAAAGCAGAAGACCCGTTAATTATTGCTATCCCGCCATGCTTCCTGTAAATTTTTCATGCACATACAAACCTGATGCATTCTAGAGCTGCAGCTACCGGCCGAAGCCACATGATGGCACTCTGGCTCTTTCGGAAGGACAGCAAAGCGGGCGGAATAACAGTTTACAACACAATCCTGTATTATTAAAAATTAGATACAGAGTATATTTGAGATTATTGTCTATTTCAGGAGCAATACCGCACAGGCCAATCCAGGTTTCCGAGGAATTCAAAGTTATAGAGTGCAACCAAAGGAGCCGATCTAAAATAATGAAATTGAATTCACTAAATTTGCAGAGGGCTCAAATTAACAACTCGAGGTGTGAGGTTTGCTTCACCCTGTCAGTGATTATTGGTCAGTGTTAGATGGGTCCAATAGGACGTTGCTCCTAAACTTGATAAAGGGCCTTGACTCGTCTGCTCTTGAATGTGGGTCCAGTATTAATGATAGAGGTGCTCTGTGGCCTCTGGCATCTCCGCGCCGTAATGAAGGTGTAGTTACAAGCGCAGTAATTCCATAGCCGGAGCCGGCGTTACCAGGAATCTTCTCCACTGGGATTCAGCATAGCCCTGTGTCGATCAATGGATCACGGTCATACTACTGAAGCTGTGACCACAGATACCTTTTTTTTGTGAGAAAGCGCACCCCGGGCTAAAAAGTAATTTGGTGTGAAAGTTAAGAATTAGACCAGGGAGATGTGGCTAGCATTAAAGTTAGATGTGATTAAAGCTACAGGCATCGATTGGATATCTGTTGCAAGGTACCAAGCCTAGGGATGATCTGTGGAAAAGCGAAATCCCCCTATTCAATTTTGGGATTTTCCACTGCAACAACCCAAGATGATTTCATTTGGCTTGCGCATTTGTGAAAAGCGTCAGTCAAAAAAAAAAAAAAGGCAAAAGAAGGCTGATCTCATTTTTTCGCTGGTCAACTCTTCAGAATCGGACGATGGCTAATTGATACAAGTTAGGTAATGGCTTGGTTTAAATTAAAACCGACAAGTGAAGTGGAACTTTCTCATTTATTATTCAGTGAAGCACATCGCCCTTGCTTAAAGGCTTTAAGAAGAGAGATAAGGGCCTTTATAATCTGTATATGGGGGACATACATCTGTCTCAGCTCTCAATTCCAATCAGTCAAGACAAATACTGACAGTGTTTGTATGCACCGGTCCCATATATGTTCACCTGTTTATCTGTTTCGCCAAGACACAAAGTCGAGCTTTGGTGCACACTGTCTTTGTGCCAAAAGAGATGCTCTCATTATTAGGGGAAAAATCCGTTGAATAGGTTAGAGCCCTGCACTCCAAGCTGGAGCCACTTTTGCTTTCATGTTAGCAGCTGTCCTAGCCCAAAATGGCCAATTACCATCATCTCCCTGCTGGTGATGGTAATGTTAGCGAGATAGTCAGAGAAATGGGGGTGGGGTGGAGGCAGAAGAATGCCGAGGGAACAGCAGATGAGGTATAGAGGCGGCAGAGATAAGCCAGGAAATAAAACCATATTTCCACAGCATGAAAATCAGACAACATCCACCATGACAGAAGGTGAATCCATCATCTGCAAAGGAAATAGATTCAATTAGATGGGTCCTTCTGCTGCGTGAATATACACGGGAATTGTTTTTATGGTAATAATGATTGTAATTGCAGTGTCCCAAGTCCTTTCACATTGATTATGCGGCGTAAATAAGCAGAGAAACATGCAGCGACAGTATGCAAAAAACAAAACAAAAAAAAAGGAAAGAAAGAGGATATAATTGTGTGGTATCTGCATGTGTTATTATTACTGAGAGTAAAATGAAGACTGAATTTTCCCCTGAGACAATCTCACTGATCTGTGTCTCAGTCTGATCTTTGCCAGGAGGTAAATGCTGTTAGAGCTCCGAAGATTGCATGCGCATTATTTCTTAAGGGAAATATATGATATTCAGTTAGAACCAGCGTGATGTTTTTATCACGCTTTTTCAAGGTCTGAAAAGCCAATCAGTCCAAGTCAATGAACGTCATGCACAGTGAGTGCTTGAAAAAAAAGAAAGAAAAAAAAGTTGATTTCGTTAGACTCTCGCAAAACTCTTTTCAGTTTTGATCATTTCAGCAGGAACATGATCGGGAGGACCGGCGATGATAATTTAACAGTAACAAATATCTGCAACAACATGAAGGTCCAAGTGAAGGGATGACATTTCTCAGTGCAGTTAGATGTTAGATGAAAGATCGCAAGTCTTTTTATCAGGTTTGATAATGCGACACACAGTGTGGGTGGTTCTGCTTGCTATTGAAAAGGAATATAGACACTGTTTTCTGACCTTTTATCCCACTGGCTAGACCTTAGCGATGGACTGACATCAATATCAGACCTTCTTGTCTGACCAAACAAAAAGAATGGAATGAAATCAAGCCAGCCGGTAATTTCAGAGACCAGGAGCTGGAAGCGGGCGATCGTTCCCTCGCGGCCCAACCTTGTGCGCCGAGTCCTCGTTAATTCTCACTTTAGGTCTTTGCGTGATAAGTTATCGAGCACCCCGAGTTTATTTTCATTTGATTAATTCTAATGCGGCTTTGCCCAATCTGTGATGATAACAATGAGGGTTGCATGTCTCACTGCCTCCATCTGTCCTACTAGAACATGTCTGGGAACAGAACATCACCAGAACACCAGAACGGTTAATCTGCCTTATTTACTTCTCCCAATATGGCTGCTTTGTCACACACATCGTTTGTCCTCCAGGATAAATATTCCCCCCAGTGTTTGGTGCACACTAAATGTTGATTTATCCTCAGCCTGTTAAACTGGCCAATCTGCATATGGCGTGTTTGTGTTTTGTCAGGATGCATCCACTGTGACAATATATACTATAATTATCATCTAAGTGTGACAGCAGCGCAGGGGTCCATTCACTGGTCTGCAGAGACCTGCGTGCTTGTGAACTGAGTTGTCAGTTTCTTTTGTGTATTAAAGATGTCACAAGCAACAAAGGACTGATTTAATAGAAGAATTATTTAATGTTGTCTGATTTCATTGTAATGAACAAGTTCTCCGCTTGCTCGCTCTGCTCTCCTCGGAGGCGACGGATGCAGGGAGAGTCGGAGGGAAAGGCGAGCGAGAGAGAATAAGAAAGAGATGGAGATCTGATTCGTCGGCTGGCTATTTATGTTACTGAAACAAAGAATTTGGAGCAGGCCATTTAACTTAATGCTCTCTCTTCTTTGCTAACGGTCTGAAGATAATTAGTATTACTAATCAAAACACTTGTGTCTCCTCTCCCCTGGTGTGTCATCTCTCCCCAGGGCCATTGTAAAAAGTCTATTGCTATGAAGGGCACTCAATGTTCCTTTTATGTTTCCATTGGATATACATGAGCTCAATCTAATGTACTCCCCATTTGCACTGTTTATTGTCGCTGCCTTGATCATGTTGATCGTGTTTTTGAATGAGTCACCAAACATCATACTATTTCCCAGTTCTGGATTGAAATATATCAACTAATTCTAATTGGACAGCAGCAAACTGGATAGAACTAATAGGTATTTAGGAATAGGAATTTGCGAGAGTAACTGCTGTAATTATCCAGTGGAGTGCTGAAATAATGTTGATTAATTGGTTTGCGTGTTTGTTTAGCGAAATATAAATTAATTGTTGTCTTAAATATGTTGATGCCCTGAGGTGGAAAACACAACAAAACAGGAAATACAACACTCACAGAGACATGGCAGCGCTTTGTGTAACGTAATGAAAAATCACAGCGTGACACAACATTTCATGTCCCAAGCAAATGAAGAAAAAAACCCCTGCAACAAGTACATGAAAATGGAACTAGCTAAAATCTCGGCCAAGGCCAAAAAAAGTCTCTCCAAACCTGCAATGCATGTGGAAGATAAGATGATTAAACTGTTTTTGCAAATCCTCAATGTCGGTGATAAGTGTCTTGTTCGCCTTGATGGTGGGTCAACATCTTTTGCTGTCTCCTGATACCTCCTTTGTAACTTCTCTGTAGTGTTGATTTGGAAATTTCAGGCTGAGTTTGAAAGGGAGAAGAAAAAGAGGCTGAAAAGAAAAAAGATGTTCCAACAAATGACATTCACTGGATGTTACCTTGACGGTGTGAAAACACGCTTGAAAGAGGCAGAGCTGACGAGCTGAAGATGAGACTAGAGGAGCTACAAGGTAGAAGCAGGAAATGACCTTGTTGGAGAATCAGAATAAAGGTTTGAATGAGCCTCACCGACAGCTGCAATCACTGAAGCTTTTCGATTCACTAATGTATCTCACTGATAATGCATTATCTGATATTTTTTCAAAATGTGTTTATATGTTTGTTTTGGTTTTCTATGTTTTGTTAGTTCATAAAGGGAGTTTTTCCTCTCCACTGCAGCCAAGTGCCTGCTCATGGGAGATTTGTCGGGTCTCATTGAATGTGGAAATATATAAAAGAGTGGTCTAGACCTGCTGAATGGGAAAAGAGACCTTTTAAAAAAGATTTCTCGCAGTATATATGTATATGGATATTAAAAATTGCAAAGTGAAGAGCTAGAAATTCTCTATCTAAAAGTTTCTTTAATATCTTCAGTAGTTAAGAGTTTAATGGCATTTTTTTGTTTACTGTTTACTCAAATACAGTAACTAATTTTATTTTTTTCCCACCATATTCTCAAATGTATTTTACTCAATTGTTTGTTTGTTTTTGTTTTTTATTAGGATGCCCATTATCAGATGCTGTGCCATCACCTATACCCTTCCTGGGGTCCCGAATACAAAACATACATTTAAATTAATGCATAATCGCACATTGCACAGGCTTTAATTCAGTTTAAGTAGACAACCCCCTAAGCATCACAGAGGAGTCAGAATAATTAGGAAATGAAAACAAAAGTGTAGAAATGACATCTTAAACAACAACAACAACAACAACAACAACAACAATAACAACAACAACAACTACTACTACAACAACAACAACAACATTAGTGCTGTTCAGTTAAGTCAGCTAATCATATCAGGAATATGGTAAGGTTGCTGTAAATCTGTGTTCTTATAAAGTTTATGTAATGCTCCTGTTTGGGTTTGTTTTCTCTTATTACTCTTCTTTAAATGTGTTTTGAGTTTGTGTTTTTGAAATAATTGGGCAAGGAGACCCATTCTACTAATGACCTTGTGCAGCACAATGTGTTTTTGAGGGTTTGTTCTAGGATAAGAATACATAATAATGTGGAGTAATATCTATTTCATTTTTCATTATAGTGAATCTAAATGGGGAGAAATGAGAAAGTTATGTGTGCTAATCGAACTGAACAAAAGCCACAGCTATGGTTCACTTTTAAGAAAGAGGAACGTGGTGTAATTTGCTTTGTATTAGACTTGTGGATGTCACCAGTGGGGGGCGCTGCATATTTCCGGGTCAGTTTTTGTAGGGGTCGGGGGTCACAAGGTGAGGAAATGAGCAGGTTGAAATTGTTTGTCTGCAAGAATGGTCAACATGAGGTAAGAGCTTGATTGTCTGGTTGCAGGTTTGTTTTCATTTGTACGTTGCAATCAGGTAAAAACCAAACAACTAAAAAAATATTATTTTTTAAGAATTTGTACCTTTCATCTGTTCTCTTCCAGAAATGTTTGTAACTCTGAGGTCTGCGCCGCTCTGAAGACAACTCCTGTTCTCCCTATATAGGTAATGTAATAACTCCAAACCATCTTATTGTAAATCAGATTGCTTGCAAACGCAATGAAATGTAAGTTCACTATCACTATCAGTCATATCAGGATAGTCTTGCTGGGAGGCAACATTGGCAACCACAATAAAAGAAAGCGGCACATAAAAAAAAAAAGAAGACATTACGCTGCACAAATGTGTATATCTGCAGAGCAATATGAGCGCATTTGAATTCTATCACAAAAAAACATATTAAATCATCGAGTAACAACAAAGTGAAAATTAAAGAGGAAGAGGAAGAATCTCAGACTATTGTATCTGGTTGACACCTTTCAGCAGAGGAGGGAAACGGTCGCATCTCACCTCATCTCAATAAACTGTAGCCTGTCATGGATTATAGATTAATTAGTTTGCCCTTACCTGGGAGCAATGAGGGAAATCCAATAGTGAAAAGAGTAATTTTACACATCCCTGATTAAATAGTGTCAAATTACTTTTTAGAAATATGAGCCTGGAGGAAATTGTGGAATTTTATTATTCACTTCTTCTTCTTTTTTTTTTTTTTACATTGGGAGACGCTTTTAATACTGCAGCACTTTTAATACTGACCCGTGCATCTCCGAGCAGGTGCAAAGACTTTTATGTCTGAGTGCGATGGCGGGGAAATAAGAAAACTGCACTTGAAATGTAAAGGAAATGACTCTTCATGTTTTCACGGGCTCGGCTCAAAGTGTCATTTAGCTTCATATAGGAGGAGACCTTGAAATGCCTGTTTCTTTTGGCGCTTACATTTTACAGCTCATGTAACAAATGTTCAATGAGATGAGTTACTGCTGCTGCTATTGGGCTATTAGTTTGTGTCGGAACAAATATTTAACTCTAAATATATATAAATAAATATATAAAAACGAAGAGAGAATAGAGTATTTTGAGGGGACAGTCAATGACGTGTTTTGACAAAGAAAGATGGTTTTCTTTCCAATGATGCCTGGTTTCGTAAGCATCCTTCCCATAGCATCTCATGAACAATATAAATAATGGAACTCAATATTGCAGTACTCGGACAATAGTAGCTGTGCACATGGGAATTCAGAACAAGAGCTGCAATGCTTGGACAAACACTCCAACTCACTCAATGGAAGCAATACTTGGAATGCAGCTTCCACACAAAAGACTCATCTTAAACTGGAAGGAGCTGGAGTGACACTATTGACTGCCTTGACTGTGTTGTGTCATATATCCGAATCTTTTCGCCAACAGTGTTCTTTCTTGATATTGAAATCACTGGCTAGCATTTAGGAAAATTTGGCAGTGTGCTGCTCAGTAAGCCTATATTCAAATAAAAAAGTCAAAACAAAGGCACAGTTTGGCCATTAAGACCATGTTAACTGCGGTCAAAAACCTACAGATACATTTAAAAATAGTGAAATAAATATTGTAATGTTTGTCCGTTGCTGCCTTCTTCTATTTTTGATATATGTCGGTGGTAACCTTTTGAAATGGTAATATTTGATGAAAATGTTTGCACTGATGGAACTAATGCAACGCTTACTTTATGTCTTATCTGGGGAAAATTAACATCTGAGATTGTTGAAGACTGTGGCCTCTGTAAATAAACCTCAGTACAGCAGTCTAGATCTGCGCTGTCTATAAGCGCCTATAGATTGACATGCAATTTAAATGTATTAACATTTTACTTCTGCAGCACTTTGTAACTTTATGTTCGATATGTGGTTTATATATAGAATTCATTAAGGCGTACATGTAGGCTGTTATGTACGACTATAGTTGCTTCTGTCACGGTCACCGTGCTGCCAGGGAAGTTCATCATTTTAGATACAAAGTTGCAATAATCTGGATCTATTTAGCAACACTTAATCAAATCCACAATGCGAAATGATCCTCTTCCTCTCCTTTTTTTTATTTTTTCATTACGTATTAACTTTTAGCTTATTAACTTTTAGCTTTGTTTTGAAACACCTTTGCAAATTCTCTCTAAATGTCTGTCATCGCCACATTTGGTCCAGTTGGTGGGTAAAATCACCGCGGTAAGTGTTTTCCTTGCGCTCGCTCTTCGGTCCCAAAACTGACTTAGCTGTAAAAAGTGTCCTCCTTTAAGGTCAATGTGACACCGCGGTGGTTCGTGGTCATGCGACTGCAGGAATAGCGACCAATCAGCTTTCGCAGCAGCGGCGGTTTGCTTTATGGTAATTGCGCCTAAAATTGGAGGCGTCACTGTTGTGTTTATTCCAAGAGATATTGACACGACGCCAAAGAATTAATTTACCTCTCTTGAAAACATATTATTATTCACGGGTCACCTTTTGGAGCAAAATCACTGATCATCCGAAAAAGCTGTTGAGAGCTAAGCCTGGATCAAACAAAACGAGACGGCAAGAGTGGCTGAGACTATCAATCCCTGGAGAGAAAGCAACCTTGATGGGTTTCAGGCGCTGCTGGTGTCTGACAGGGATGTTTGGTCTCTCCCTCGTGACCCTGTTCATGAAACTTCTCTCTCAAAAAAAACAAAAAAAACCTCGATCAAACTAGCCCCAGTGCTCCCTGCGCTTGATAATAGAAAATGAAATCTAAATAAAATATGAAAACGGGTGCTTGAAAGTTCTTCTGAGTTGTTTATTGTCAGATTCAAGCCCAGCGTGTGACAGTATTTGGAATGCAGGGGAGGAGGGTAGAAAAAACAGAAAAGCTCTCGTTAATTTGAAACCTCATGCATATTCAGACGTTAAGGTAGGGCAGCCTCACCCCTTGTAGATGTTTCGGGATGTTCCGGCTTGAACTCGTCTGTCACACACTTTGTACTGCGCAGGAGCTCTTCGGGGAGAGGGTTCATATGTTTTGCAAAAGACTCCTTTTCAACGTGTGCTTTTGGTAAGCGATGAGCCCCCTTAGCCGGCTCGGCTGTGTATGTGTGTGCGCGGAAGCCGGGGCATAACAAGAAGATGGTCTAACGCGTGAAAAATATCATTATTCCTTATTTAACGAGTCTTCTAAACTCATCAGCCCCAACTTCCACCGTGGGAGACGGGGTGCTGCTGCAGCTGCCGTGATTATGTGCAATATTCGCTCGCTGGGTGTGTATGCATAATGCAGCCGCACGTGTGTTTGTGTGCGTACATTTGTATGTACATGCGTGGGCGTGTGTCCCTCTGAGACAGGATTAGCCGCAGATAGAGTTTTCAGAGTAGAACCGATCTCGCGGAGAGACAGGGGGTCTCTAGGCTCTTGGTGCTGAGCCCCGCTTTCCCTCCTCTGCATTTCCTCCCCACTTCTCTCAGCGCCGCGCTTAAAAACAGCCGAGCCTTGGGATGAAACCTTGATGCTATACTGTCGTCTGCACTTTGTGATTCCTCTTGAAAATCAGCTCAAATAGCACCCTCTTCCCTCAACCCCCTTTCAAAATTGCAGATGGATGCGTAAACGGACCCCCCCCCCCTTCTGTCTTCCTTTTTTGATCGCGACCTCCGTGCTTGTCGAGCTTCAAAAAGAGCAGAGTTTTCTACACAGCATCGCCTGTTGAGCATGTGAGAGATGAACAGACCATGACAATGGAAAATGTCCCTGTCACATTCAAGGCCGAGGGAAAAAAGGCTCTGAATACCTGCGAGTTCGAATACCTGATGTCTGAGGAATATTGAGTTTTTTTCTTTTTTTGTGTGTGCTTGTTTGTTTTGTTTTCTTTTCTTTCCCCCTTTTGTATACAAGGAACCTTCAAAACCTCTGATCTCCTCCGTACCTGGCGAATCTCACCTTGAGCTCTCGGAACATAAGGCTGATTTCTGAGTTAAAAAAAGAGGTTATAAGGCTGCGGGGCCTGATAGTCTAACTCTGCCGAGCTCTTTAAATCCACACTTAAAACTCATCTTTTCGCTTTAACCTTCTCTCGGTGTGCTTATCACTTTATTGCTTCGGGTCCTGTTCGGCTTCCCGCAGGTTGATCTCGTTCTCAATTAAATTTTTGGAGCTTGGTAATTAAAGCACACGTCTGTCACGCTGACACGGCGATGGTTTTTTTATATATTTTAATTCTTTTTCCAATGTAAAACCACCGCGTCTCTCTCCGACCCCGTGTTTGTTTGCCGTCCCGTAAGCACAAGCTGTGAACGTGTCTCCTGCTCACTCCGCTTATTTTCTCATCATCGTCTCTCGCCTTCCTGCCTCTCTGTGCCGGACCATTACCCGCCGCGGTGCCTCTCTCTCTCACCTGTCCTGCCAGCTCCATTTGCTGATGTTTCGGACTTGGCTCTTCATCCTCCGGGATATTCCACTTCTGCGCCATTGTCTCACTCTCTCTCCCTTTCTGTTTTTTTTCTCCTATGTGTGAATGTCGTGTATTGGCGCGTATGGCCTGCCCTCTTTCTATGGAGTGGCTAAGTCATTTTTATGAATGAGAGTCAATGAGGAGATAATTATTGTCTGGTTCTGTTTGAATTGTGCCATTGTTTGGGGTTTTTAAATATATTTTCCTAAGCAAAGAAGACCACAATTTCGCGTGACGAATGTTAGGTTTTGTGTGAGGTCCCTCTGTGAACTGCAGCTCTCGACGCGAATGATATACATCATCGCCCTCACTTGGAACTCTGGAACAGGCATGGCGATCTCTCTGCTCGCATCACTGCCTTTTCCCGCATAGAAGGAGGTAAAATCATTATAGGTCGGGGCATGTGGAGAGTTTCAGTGAACTGAAACTGAGGCAATTAGACGATGAACGGTCAAACCCTTGGCATGAAAAATGACCATTTAGATCCACAATGAACATATGTGTAATCCAGGGCAAATAACAACTGGGAAAATAATCCCAATCTCTCCATTGACACCCATTTATTTAGATTTTTACAAATTCATAGGTGTACTAGAAGGGGAAGGACTTGGCAACTCCATTGAGCAAGAAGACTGTGCTTGCTGTGTTTTTTCGCTCTCTTTTTCTACTTTCTCGATCGAATCTGACAACACGGCCCCCAAAAAAAGGGCTTCGTTCTCTGTTTCCCTCCGAAGGTTTGACCATTGAAGAATCGTGGGCGTCACATCGCATAGACTGTAAGGCCCCTCGAAGCAAATTTGTGATTTGTGACACTGCGCTATATAAATAAGATTGAGTCGAGTTGACTTGACTCGGGAGCAAAATTGCAGAGACAAGCAGACATCACCTTGCAAAGTCAAGACCCAACATTTGCGATGTGTATTGACATATTGATTTTCCTTGGCAGCTATTGGCAGAAGGAGTAAGGAGGATGG
The DNA here is from genome assembly GCA_903171835.1 of Mullus surmuletus. Classification (NCBI taxonomy): domain Eukaryota; kingdom Metazoa; phylum Chordata; class Actinopteri; order Syngnathiformes; family Mullidae; genus Mullus; species Mullus surmuletus. The sequence continues at coordinate 34,017 of CAESWR010000234.1, read as the reverse complement.
GGCCATGTGTGCGGGTCCACGGGAGCTCGGTGAGATCCAGGCAGCATTATGCACACCAAGAGAATGAGGCTTAGCATATATTGAGTGTTTATGCTGCAGAATAGAAAGTGTGGAGCACCTTTGCTTAAACTCACTGACTGTTAAATTGGGCTTAACTAAAAATCCCTCTTACACAAACAGAAAGTGATCCAGGTTTTTTTTTTTTTTTTTTTGCATAAAATCTATTTTGTGAGGGCATTTTTTCAAAACAAAACATGTCCCCTTTTTTCCTTTCTTTCACATTGACACGCCTCTTTGCGTTACATTATAAAACACACATATATGTTTATTAGGGAAACGGGGCGAGATTGACTGTAGCCCAAAGGATGAAGGATAATGTGTTGAAAGAGGTGATCTGAAGGAGAGTGAAGGATATCCATTGTTTGCCTTCTTAAGGGCAGGGCACACATGGGGGACAGAGCTGGAGTGTATGTGGATTAGAGGGAGGCTCTGTCCTGAATATATAACCACACCAAGGTCTCGTCTCCTCTTCGATCCTTTTCGCCTGTACAATGGCCCTTACAGGAGTTGTGAGGCTGCAAAATAATGCTGTTCTTTACGAACCTCTTACTGGACGGCTCTTTGATGTGAGGTGATAATGAGCGCATTTGCCACATTTGGAAAGTGTGCACCATCATTGCCTGATGTACTATGGGTCAAAAGTAGAAATGGTTCTGGATGCATTTTTCAAGGTTGCTAATGAGCAGGGACGGTTAAAAGTAACATATGTCAAAGCGTATTTAGAACCGAGAGATGAGATGCTGAGGAGATACGAGTGCAAAATAAGATGCAAAACACTGCAATCTCCCAAAAATCTAGCAAAAACAAAACAGTGAATTCTTTATTTGAGAAATTCAATACAATACATTTCTCTGTAGAGGATTGGAACAGAACTCGCCAGATTAGATTTCATATGAATGAGATATCAAACAGATCATATGATCAAACGGCAAAAAATATTAAATCCACAAACAGTCATTCAGTCATTGGTGCACCACATCGCTCCTGACAGGGTTAGACAGCATTGTTATACCGAGCTACAATATCCTCACTTTCTACAATTTATGCAGTCTCTTTGTAATAAAACATACAGTCTCTTCAACATCTGAGGTGTTTTGCACCATGCATTTTAATCCGCCATGTCCTCTTGTTTGCTGGCAATTAAGATCTTAACACGGAAAATCATTGCTTTGCCTATGTGGAGCACACAGATGACATCAGCAATAAGGAACATGACCCATCATATTTAGTTGCAATTTTTTTTGTCCGCTGTCCAATCGCAGACATTTATGCATTTGTTTTGCACCATAACAGGGATCAAATGGCAGGTTTCCGCATTGCCTACCTCCCGGCTGACCTTTCGCCGCCGAGAGTCTTAGCAAATGATTGTCTCCAATTTGCGGAACACAGGTGTGATATAAGCGTAATGGCAAATATTACTGCACAGTGACTTTTTTAGCAAGATGGCACACAAGGTTACACACACACAAGCACACACATGTATAGCAAATGATAGAACAGTTTCACATGTTTAATGCAGCAGTAGGTAATCTGCTGACTAACAGTGACCTCTGCTGGCGCCGCTGGTAAACGCAATTAGCTAGGTCATTTAATCCTGTTGATAGGTTTGGCGGAGAAAGAACAAGCACAGTTTGTAACATTATTTGAAGGGATTCTGACACAAGACTGAGGCAGAGAGGAACATAGACGTGTTTCAACATGAGATGAAAAGACTTTTGGTTCGACTCTGACATCCTTTGTGCTTCTTCTCATTACTGTGACAGTCGTGATCCGGACCCCACAGCAGTCGCGTGTTGAATCGCAGCTGCAAACGGCTTGCTTTACACTGACTGACGAAGGCCATTTAAGTATCTCTCTTCTCCTTTTTTCCGTTTGCTCTTTTTTTTCGCCCCGCCCCGCGTGCTCTGCGGTGTTCTCACCTGAACTGTGATGTCCGTACTGAGGATTCCGAGCCAGCGTCTCGCCTGTGAAGTGTGTCTCACGGAGAGATCCTTCTCTGTGTGAGTGAGTGAAGCATCAAAAGGTTTAAAAGCTGTCAAGGTAAAATTGTTGCTTGTCGGGCTTTAAATGTAAGATTTTTTTAGGACCAAAAATTCCTCCCACCCAAACCTGTTCCTATTCTCTGATATGTCTCATAGGAGCTCTCTTCAAAAAATAACTATTACTAATAATAATGTTTTTTAAAAGTATGCTTTGATTATCATGATTTGGTCTGGGTTTGGAAAACATCATATTTTTCGTTACCTCTCTGAGGTTATGTCATTTTGTTTTCATGGTCACAGTAATAAGTTGCATTTGGAACCTGGAACAAAACAGCAGTCTCTTAAGTCCAGTGTTTTGCTGACCCAATCACCCCTCCTCCTTTTATGGACTATCATTACAGAGAAGGACATCAGGTGTTAATTTATAGCCAGTGTCAGAACAGGATGTTCACGGTGTTTTGCTGTCCTTTTGCTTTTATGTTCTCTCTGACTCTTTATCATGAAAGGATGTCTGGGTATGGCGCGCAGATAACCAAGTGCTATTTTTGAATGTAACTGTCAGGGTAAAAAGCAAGTATATTTTCCAAAATGTCGAACCATCACACCATGGATGGAAGCACGGTTTACTGTAGCATTGTCTTTACGCTCAAGATCCACAGTGAGAGAGGATGTTTGCCTCGTGCATTCAGGTCTTCAACATTACAGCGCTGTGGCTTCCTCTGAACCCTCTCTACTCGTGTCCCTGTCACAGAGGAGGCCATGTATTCATGCAAGAATGTGGCAGGTGAAGCATTTTGAGCATAACCGCTCTTCTCATCCGAGTGTCTTCAGTATAACCCTCCCAGAAATGCACATTTGGATGCGCGCAGCGGCACTGAGAAACTCGCACCGGCGCATGCACGTGTATCGCGTTGTGGTGTATGGTTGAGCTGACGCTGGAGGCCTGATGGTGAGACAAAGCTCACCCCCGACTGAGCAGGCATGACTTAGCCCCAGTTTTACAACCAGCCTTATTGATTTACTCATTATCTTCTTCACAGGCGATCCCTGTGTTGGGAATCACTGCTCTATTCTGTTCTGTTCTATTCTATTCTATTCTATTCTAAGAAATCATCATAAAATTGATTAAATTAAGTTAAAAAGTTCAGTTCATTAAATACTTTTGCTTTCATTTAATGTTTTTTGTTTGGGTATTATCTTCTTCACAGGTGATCCCTGTGTAGGGAAACTCGGTTCAATTCAATTAAATTCCTTTCAATTCAATTTTATTCAAGTCTATGAACTCACCTTAATATTGATGACATAAAGCAAAAAAAAAGGTTCAGTTCACTGAATATCTTTGCTTCTATTTGATGTTTTTATTTGAGTTAAGATATTCACTGCTGCAATTCTGCAGAAAGATTCTCAAAGAAAACTTCTGAACATGATGCCTAGAGCTACTGCTGTATTGGCATCAAGAAAGAAGCGTTAGCATCATCATAGTCCGCTCTTAAAGTGGGTGGGTATTAGTGTGTAGGAGCAGAATTTGACACTGACATCTCCTGAAAGAAAAGAAAAGAAAATGAAAGGGGGAAAAAAAACTATCAGCACGGCGTGATTTAAGTCATTCTGGCATGTGTTGCACAGCAGAGAGATGCTCTCAATCAGTGTTCCGCTGACACCTGCTCATTCACCGCTGTGACAGTCACATCCCCGTGAAAGCTTCCTATTTAAGTCACAGACTAATTTGCTTCTAATGCCGCTCTGATGAGACTGTCTCAGTAGCTTATTAATGGGAACCCTAATACGTCCTAATATCCTAATAGGACTGTCACATACTCTGTGTAAAAGAAGCGGATCCCAGCCACTTCAGTATGGGTCAACAGTTTCGAAGCTACGGGCATCGCTTCACCACTGTCTTCAGCGTCGGGTTGCTATCGCAGAAGACATTGAGGACGAGCAACTGGGACCGTGAGAAACTATGGCAAAAGTAACTTCACATCGAGTGCAGCTGAAATTTACTGAGTGACTAGCGTAGTGCGGGATTCACGCAACTCCGCGCTGGGTTTGCTCGCCAGATGCAAAGGCCACGTCCATTGATTTTGACACAGTCCACACTACCACTTTGCTAAAATTTTCAAATTTTTCCTAAGCAGACAACGGCACTGCACCCTGCAAAAGTTCATACTTTGTACTCTTGGGTAACATTTTTCTGACTCAAACTTGCTCAGTGGAGCGGAACAAGTAGCCTTATATAACAACTAGAAGGGCACTTTGGAGAATGCATTCCACTGCCAAGGCAAATGTTGAAGAAAAAAAAAAAAAAACTGTCACTTTTCACAATGTTTCACATATCTGCCCCAAAATTTAATGGCTTCTTCCTTGACACACGTTGCACTCCAGGTTTAGAGAAAATCGACCTCACAGTTTTTGCAAAACTACCATATGTGGGGAGCAACTCTCAGGTGGAGGTCATTACTGGGAATTTGATTATGCTAATCAATTGAGATCTGACCACTGGTCACCTGCCCTGGAATGGCGGAGCTGGAAAATGATTATCAACTTGTGCAGAGAATCTCTCTTGGAGCATATGGCATTAACAAAGCCTCAGAGGAAAATCAGCAGAAGAATTGAATTAGTTCTTGCATGAGGCCTATTGGTTGTGGAAAGGAAAAAATTCCACAGTCACCACAACAAAATAAAAACTATTAGGACGGTTAGACTTGAGGAAATAGGCTATTCAGGGGAAGACTGATGCTTAAAGTGGCCAAAAAACGGTAAACTTGCATCGTATTTTCTCTCTACATCTTGCTGGCATTCAATTTGATAGCTTTTAGAAGCTCCCAAGCTGCGGCTGCCGTCTCCACATTTGTGTTTGTGTTTGCAGTATATGAATGTATACATTGACAGACTCCGCTTGAGATGTGAGATTCCTTTGTTTGTGCTGATGGTATTAACAGTCAGCACAAATCACATCAGGAAGCAACTGTGTCATTGTGCAATAATTGGAATTATGCAAATAGTCACAAGGCAGCACTTTGTAATAACCACACTTATTCATAAATTTCCTCTTTTATTATTAGTTCACTTTGAGGCATGGACTTCCTTTTTTCTTATCATTGGTGTGGTATTCATTATTTTTTAGTCAGCACCTTATGTTGCTCTTATTGCATCAACTTGTAAACAGAAGGACATGAAAAATACAAGTGCATCCTATTGAACAACGAGCAGGGAAACAAAGTTAAACAGTCAAAGAAGCTTTTCATGCATAAGTGTTGATTTCTCTGGGGAGGATCAGCAGGCACTTTTTCTCTACCTCCCAATTCGATCCACTCCTGCGCCGCTGTAAAGTTAGGCTCTGAAGAGACGGAAGAGAAATCCATATGCGTCTCTGTCTGGCCATTGATATTCTCCTTACTCCCCTCTTTTTCTCCACACCTCCATCGCCCCATCTTTCCCTCTCCCTTGTTCCGGCTCTCTCAGTTGGTCCGCGGTGGCCAATCCATCCTCACGCCCTCCACTGGCCAGGTCAGAACATCCAATATCCCATGGATTCACACTTTCTCTTCCTCCCAAGCCACCTGCACCCAAGTCTTTCCTCTCCTCAAACCGCCCATCAATCTCACATTTCTCCTCTTTTCTCTGTTCACCTTCCAGACCCCGCCCGCTGCGAGACGCCGTGTAATTCTTTCCGTGCCGCCCTTTCGCATTGTGTTCTCGGCTGTTCTCCTTATTTTTCCCCTGCAAATGCATGAAGAATGCTCACCTGGAGGATCACATAATAAATCCAACTCCCACTCCCACCTGTGACCTCCACTTATCCAGAATAATCAAAAGTCTGAAGTGCTTTATATTTCATTACCTTACTCTACATTCCTGGTTCTTCTTTTCAGTATCACATTTTCATTCTCTTATAGACTAGCATACAGAGGATGGATATAATTTAGCAGCAAATTATTACATGACTGATTTTTTTCTGCAGTTTTTAATAATTTGGGTTCCAAATGTAATAATTACATTTACTCTGTTTCTTTGACAATCTGGTGAGTGAGTACCATGTACTATATAATTAATGTGAACATCTTCAGGTTTCACATGTCTCAATTTTATACCAATGAGCAAAAAAAACAAAAAAACTAAAAACAATTTTTAAAAATTCAACATTTTTTCACCGCTCACCCACAACATGAAGCGTTTATCACCCACCCACTATGCTCCCCTGTCCTGGGAGTTTTCCAACCACTTTGCTCATCAGTTTCTCTGCAAAATTTGCAAAAAGTTGCTGTTTCTGCTGTGAGGCAAACTTAAATTAGTTTGGATTGCACCATACACCAAAGAATGCGATTTCTGTTGTGGTGCCACGGAAAACATATGGTGTTAGATTTGTTTGTATCCTTTCCCATCCATAGAGAAATACACGGACACATAGATACTGCAAATTGAGTGGTATTGTGAGAACCATGTTGAAGCATGTGCTGCAAATAACCCTGAAATGTGCTGACATCTGGACACAATGGCTTGTGAGCGCTGTTTTGAAGGGGCAGAAAACAGGAGTACACGTGTAGCTAAGGTTTCTTTCTTTTGAACGATAGACAAAATTGATTGTTCACATAGCAACACCGGTGTATCTGCAGTTTAGATACCTTTCCAGCTTTTATTTATACCACACTGCACTTTTCTAACAAGCTTGTAGAAGACGGCCAGTCAGAAAGAAGTGGGCTCCAAAAGAGGGGGAGAGGATTTAAAAAGACAGGAGCTAAAACAGCTACTTTAACATATAACGGGAACTGCGGGGCTGCATAAAATGCCACTAAGATTTCAATAAAAATGATGATAAAAAAATAAATAGCTGTGAGTCATACAAAGCTACTCGCATGGAATCATGCCTCATCATCAAATGAGCATGATGGGTTCTTTTTAAGCAGGACGCAAGTGGGAGTGAGGGTGTCACAAGGTCACTTTGATGTAGCTAAATATGTGTGTGTGTGTGCGTGTGAAGAAAAATACAGTGTAACTCAATAACACAAATTGTTGCCAACACTATAGATAGGCAGATCTGTGCGGGATTCTGATGGCAGGATGGCTCTACTGGTAGTTGCCAATGCAAAAGCTGAGGCTAAACCGAAACAGGGAGTGTAACATCAGGGAAGAATCGACACAGGTTTTGCACATAGACCACATTAGTGTAGCTGAGGGAAAACCAATTTATTATGCGTGATAGAACAGCATGACTTTGAGTTTGGAGCAGAGCAGATAGGCCTTGGCTGGATCGTGTTAAAAGCAAAAGCAAAAAAAAAAATCAAAACAACACGCTTACAGATTTATCTGCAAGTAAATGTTGGAGACATAAAAAGAATGATATCCTCGACGCAAATTTTGGCTTGGTAAGCAAATTGCAGTGGGTTCACATATTTGCCTGCCAAAAGCCTCTGAAATGATCAGAAACAATCCTCTCCAAAGTTTCCCTCTCACGTGTGAAGTGACGGGGAAACTTTGGAGAGGATTGGTTCTGTTTGAAAGGATTGGATGTGTGATGTAAACAAATAATACCCTCTATAACAGCATCTGGTGTTTGGCTCTCCTATTATTGCTTCTTACTGTAACCATCCTTTTGCGCCGGCTCCCTCCTAACCTCATTCTGTCACAGCAACACCCCAGTGAGAGCAGAGGAAGGTGATAAAAATCAAAATTAATGTGTGGATTTGATGTATACATAAAGTCTCACCTGGACTGGTGGGCTGCCGTTGCTATGTCTGCGCTGCCCCTTGCACGGCTTCAACTCGCTTCCTCTCGGCCAGACGCAGAAAGGACTGTTACACACTGCCGCACACCATCTCGTCCTCTTTCCAGTTAAAGAATTAGGAAATTAGAACAAAAAAATGCAATGCTAAGTGCAATTATACAACTCAAACTTGGACAGTGCATTTCTCGCTCTGTTGGTTAGCCTCATTGGAATATAAAGATTCAAATTAGGCTGGTAAAAAAATGTTTCGCTTTTCTTTTCCCCCTCAACGCGGTAGCTGAAGTGAAAGGCGATGACACATGCGGCGCCCTTTCAAGAGAAGCGGTCACCCTCTTGCTTGATATTAAGATTCTGCACAGTGTCTCTCTGGCTTTTTATTTTAGAAGCGCCGTGTAAACTTTGCTCACCCCCTCAAAAAAAAAGGATAAAAAAATGGGGGGTGCATCTCTTAATTACTGACAAAGAGCCAATTTGCGTCGAGCGTGTCTCTCAGCAGATAATGATAATCATTATAATTGCTTGAAGCGTTTGTTTCATGCAGCAAAAGCAATAATGTTCACTCAGATCTTCTATAATAAAGGCTTTAGCTCGGCACTTGGCTTCCTCCAAGCTGTTACACTGTGACTGGACGTGAATAATCATTAGTGAAATTGAAATGCAGGGGTAAATACATGGCTGTGTCTGTCCTCTCCTCTCCTCTCCTCTGCACTGCCTGTCTCTTTTTGTTGGTCCCTGGATACAGTGCCAGAGTCTGATCAAAGCCTGACTCTGATTCACTCTGAATGATCAAGGAGAAGAGACAGGGAGCTCTGTGATTACTGAACATTGACGTTGTATCAGTTTCAGTCATTCTACAATACGCCGCTGTCACACGCAAGGTGTATTATGCACTCTGATCACCTGGGATCCAGTCGTAGGGGTTTTATTGATCATGAGGGAAACTCTTGCATTTTTCATGAGGGAGAAGAAATTTTTGTGATCTAAAGTGCCAGTGGTTCAAATCGAATGATTGCCTTGAAACTTCAGAGTTGGAGAAGTGAAGGAGGCATGCCCTGTTTTTGCTACAGCTGCAGCTGCAGTCTGCTTTTTCAAGCAATAGTTCAGCATTCTGGAAAATGCTCTTTCATGTTTGATACAACCCAAGCACACAAATATTGAAGTGTGAGCACTGCCTAAAAAAATGTTCAAAATGTTCTTCATTTTGTTGACATATTAGAATCAAAAGGCTATTCTGGAGGTAATTTTGGCTGTCTTTGTGTCATGCCATAAATCCCAAAAAATATTGTTAACAGTCACTCAAAATCCCCCTTTTTAGTTGGGTTTTAAGGATGAAAGGCAATATAATCAGAAAGCTGTATTAACAAGCCACTCGGTACAAGCCTCCACAACACAGACCGGAATAATAGTGGAAACAGTGTTGTTATAAGTTCCTCTGAAGTGGAGATTTTTTTACTTAGAGTTGGATGACGCAAAACAACACTTTCATCACATTTGACTACATAAACACACCAAGCATCGTGATCCAAAACAATTCTAAACGATAGAAACATGAATAAAATATTTCATAACACCACAGAAGATATCTGAATGATGTAGATTTTGTATTTTTCAGATATGCTCATATTTATGTGCAAGGAGCTCTCTTGCCTGGAGGCTCGTTGCAAACTGACTTTGTGACCCCAAAACCGACAGTCTGAAAGCGAAACTGGCAGTGGCATCACCGCTTGTTGTCACTCCATTTTGCACGCACTGATGTCAAGGACTTCAAACAAAGCGCTGGCTGGCGAGACAGAAATGGGACCTAACTGTTTCAGTGTAAAGCTGCATGCTGATAGAAGCTTCCCTTTAGACAGCTGATGCGACGGAACCATGCAGATGTTAATCGCTGTGAAAATAAACATCTGGGTGTGTTTTCTTTTTTCCCCACAGAACCCCTCTGAGGACATCTGTAGAGAAAAAAGAAAAAAAAATGGCATCATTAAGTTGTGACCCTGACATAAACAGCTTTGAATTAAAGCAGACTCACCTGCCAATGGCCCCTGCAGTACCTGATTGAAAGCCTAAAGTCTGATTAGCTTTATTAACTGCATAATACGCGGAGAAATTTAAAAAATCCCATCACATTAGTCACTACAATGATCTTTTTTATATACTTTATTTTAAAAGTCTGATTTAACGATCTCATCACTGCGTGTTATCATTTGAGGCTTAGCAGTATTCTTCCTTCTTACAAGTGTCACTAAAGAGCTTCAGTAGTTTTTGTTCTCTTATTCTTCAGAAAGATTGCATTACAGATGAAAAATAGCCCCAGTTCTGAAAATATACCAGTGCTGGGGAAAAAAGACGTTTCCGCGGGCCACACACTCGCTTAAGCCCGGTCCGAATGCTAAGCTAAGCAGCCGGGGAATGCAGCCTTTATCGCTGTTTACAGAGCAGGTATGTCAGTGCTATTCAGTGTCTCATCTAACTCGCCGCAAGAAGTAAAAATACATCCTTAAAAAAGCAAAAAGAAGGAATACTGCTCGCGTGGAGTTGCTAACTGCCGTTATTTTGAGAAGACCTTCATCGCTGAGTGATCCGGCGTTCATACCATATTCCATGGAGTATTCACGGGAGAAAAAAAAAAAATCTTAGTCAAACAGAGTGGTTAAAAGAGCATACGGATATTTGATTTACAACCATCCGGTGAAAATAGATTCACTTGTCACAGCGTGGATGTTGCATGTTAGGGGGGATCACAGCACCGCCACAACAGAGATGTGAGGTGTCTTATTTCACACAAGGAAAAGTGTTTTTCATGAGGAGACGGAGCCGCTTTGCTTTCGTTGTGGTCTATCAGTTTACTGTGTTCTACAGGTGCCATGAATAAAACATCCACGGCCGCTTAGAGGAGGCACCTTGGCTATAGGGTCAGATGTCCAACTGTTGCTGGGGAATTGAGGAGAGCCCATCAGGACAAGTGCGCTGAATCGCAGCCATTTGATAGAAAAAGCTGCAGGGGCGAGATAGTGGGAGATTGGGTGCAGATTTAAAGCCCCATGATGCATATCCACAGGTAGGCTGCTTCAGGGTAAAGCCCTTTGAGGATTACATCAATATTGGAGCTAAACATGTAATCATATACTGAGGCCATGCTCTGGATCCATCTGGATAACCTTCACTCCCATCAGAGCAAATTGCCTTAGCCGACTAGAGGCCTCCTGGAATTATTCATAGGGGAAACTGATGAACATCACAAAAGATTTGAATTTAATCTGAGCATGCATGGCTGAGGATGAATTTTCAAAACAAAACAGTGATTGCGTTGGTTTAGGTGTGTCCTGGGACAGTGAATAGATTTATATATGAAAATGAAGGAAAAAGACCACCCCCCCCCCCCAAAGAAAAACAAAAAACAATGCTCAGTGTGGTCTTTTATTCCATGAACAGCTTAATCAGAGAATTTGAGAATCAACACAGTTTATCAAGAGGCCTCATCTCAGACATGGAGGAAGCCAAATGGAGTTGAAATACACTCCTGTAACGCTTCCTGTCACTTAATTGCAAGACTTCTTCTTTGATTAACTCCTCCAATCTCTTTCTCTCTCTCTCTCTGTCCCTCTCGGGAAGGGAGGAGGGGGATGTTTGGGGGGTGGGGGGGCATAAAGAAGGCATTGACTGACAGCTCCAAGTTTATCAACAGCTGCCCAAAGCTCCTCGCAACCACAGCAGATGTTTTCTTAAGGATTAAATCTGCCTAAACAACATGATAACATAATGCATTCAATACAAGATCCGGTCTAACTCTCAGTCCAAGTCTCTCCATGAAAACATTATCAAGTGATTACATTTTTGTTTGACAATGTTGCTAAATCAGTTCATTCAGTTTTTTTGCTTGTTTGGAAGAATGGAATACCGTATTGGATACAGTGCTGTTATATTATAAAAAGTTCACGTTGAGTTAAATGTCAAATGTGGCCCATCAGGGAGGGTCTTGCTATGATTGGGGTAAACAAGTCACTCAGCTTTGGCAGTACCTCTACCATGGCTGCGATTTAAATATAGGGCTGCCTTTTAGATTGAACCTGAAATGTGCTGCCGAAACATAAGTGCACCCTGCCACCACTGTCAAGATCATAATTTAATCAATTCTAAAACTACACCCAGGTAGGTTAAATTGAAGATGCACTGGCAGTAAATAAGCATGCAAATCGACCCCTCTGCAAACTAAATTCAAAATAGGGACGCGTGTGTTTCCAAATATGCAAATATGGCCCACTGATTTTCTTAAAAATGAGTGCAGATGCAAATCTGTGCTCCATGCCATCCGTCAGCATCTAAATGGATAACGCATGCTGCAGTGTGTTTCCGTACACGCAGTTTAGCACCCCGGTCAGGCCCAAATTTTAGATAATCTCATGACCGTGACTAGCCTTTATACTGATTTCGAGGAATCTGAGTGTGCTAGCTGGAGACAATGAAGCTTGTAAACACCAAAGTCGTGATTGTTTTTTAATATTGTTTGCTCTTTTTGCAGGAGCTCCAACAATTTATGCTCTGTTCGGGGAAAAAAAGAGAGAAAGAAAGATGAGTGATATGAGTGATCACTTATATGAGATAGAATACTGCAGGGAGGAATTCTACTCTTGTTCTTGTGATCAAATTCCAGTGTACAGATGGAGAAGTCGAAGAAAGGTGGTTCAGCCTCATCCGTGCGGCGCCGTGGTTTAATGTGGCAGTCAAACATGAATACAGTGATGCAGATACACAAGGATGAATGTTTCTCTTGCTCCATGTAAACATCATGTCATGTTTCATCAAATCATCAAGCCCGGTATCGGACCCAAGTCTTTTGTTCATGTTCACACGCTTTAATGTAAGACCACTTTGCTCAGACGCAATTAACCCGCTGGTTCCAGACCTATGGTCTCAATCAATATTCCCGGTATAATATTAAATAAAGATTGATTTTTTTTGTGAATATTCATCACTCAAATTACAAGAATACAAGTGTTCTCTGAGACAAGCTGGACAGATTTAGCTCGAGGCAATATATTGTACCATATTTTGCAGCAACAGCAGATATTGCACCTCTAACTTTTTAATTACACCCTTGAGAAGTGCTGTTGACCTGTACAGTGAAGTCTGCTCGTCTCAGCATCCGCTCCCCAGGCCAACCTCGGGTCATCTTGTCCATCTCGGACCCCTAGAGATGTTTCTCTCAATGAAGCCGGACTGCTTTAGGAGTCTGGAAATGTGACCCCTGAAGTGGTCCACCCCTCCCCTCTTTACAACAAAGAACCCACTCCTCCTCTAATTTAGTCCTCCGAGCATTGTGAGTGAAGTAGACATGCTATCCACACACTCATGCACGTAGTCACCATTGGCTTGTTTGTTGTTGTTTTGAATAGCCTGTGGAGCCAATACAGATGGACTGTTCTATGCAAATTGTGGCACCCCTTGACAAACAACATAGTTTGCTGATTTTTTTTCTCCAATTAAAAATGCATCAGATCTGTTGAGGATAGAAATTGGACACTGCTTTACTTGTGCAGCTTTGTAGATGATACATTTTGCTTTGTGGCTTCTATAACTCACCTTTTTCATCCCACAGATTCAGATATCGGCATAATACATTTGAGACGAAGGCGTGAATGTGTCATCGAGGAAGCAAAACAGGCTGTTTCTTTCCAAAATTTTCTGTTCTTGTCAGTATTCATCTCTTGTAGTTGATCATAAGGGCGGCGACATGTGTGGATTTACAATATTCGCTGTTGCTCGGATGAGTGTGTTTGTATGCGCTTGTGTGCGGAGGCACGCATTAGCATTGCCTTTGTATCTGTAGCTAAATCCAGGCACTCACCTTTGTTTATGCATCTCATTTTATGCGTGCGACTGTATGTTTGCCTACCAGACAGACCAGGCCAATTTGCATCTGTCTTTTATTGCTATTTAAATCATTTATTCAGTATATGCCTACAGCGTGGCTCGTGGCCTGCAGCGCTGTACCAGCAGCTGTGTTGCACAGCCTTCCCCAGGCTTCCCCCTACAAACCCCTGCTCTTTATCATGCATGGCACACCGCTGGACTACTGCAGGCACAGAGCACTTCATCACCACAGCCTGCAGAGAGAAGCAGAGACAGACTGGAAGATGGGCTAAGGGTTCAAGAGGACCCCTATTAGGACGGGATATCCCATAGGCTGGATGGCTCAGCTCAGCACATCTTGCCCCAGTTTCAAATATATGCGCGGGGATGATGGTGTAAAATGGGATGTCCTCATGTTTTAAGATTATTGGCAAATTGCTTGGTGATAAGGTTACGGATCAACTTCATTTTAATTCACTCAAACCAGCAGGCGTTTCCCTCCTTAAATTCCAGCCCGAAGGGATATCTGTGGCTAACAGCCTCGCAGAGAGGTTTCAGCGCAGAATTCTGTCAGAGGACATCTCCGCTGAGAGAAAATGTTGAGTTGAGACAGAGGGGAGCGGAGGAGGGAGACTGTTTCCTGGTGTCAGCTCTAACTGGGCTGGGAGTATTCGAGCTTCTCTCAGGTACACCGATATCATCCCTGACTGCCTGCTGTGGAGAGAAACAGTTGCACCAAAGTGTCAGCTTTAAGTGGGTAGGGGAGTTTTGTCACCGATCAGCTATCAGCTTCTCACACTGATTCTTCGCTGTGGTGCATCTCCGAGCCCCCCGGATGTTGATCTCCATTTCTGCATGTGCCGCTCTCCCTCCTCCCCTCCTCTATTTTTATTTCACTTCCTTTAATCTTTGTCTACCTCTCTCACTTTATTTCATCCTCTTTTCAACCACCCCTCTCCTCCTCCTCTCAGGAGAGTGAATAATCTCTTTTAGTATCATGGATAATGGCTGCTCTCTATAACAGAGCTGTCTCTCCAATTCATCGGGTCTGACCTTCAGGATGCATCCTGATGAGCGCTGAAGGTAATGACACCGCTCAACTCCCTGACGCCTGTGCAAGAAAAAAAAAAACAGATTGCGGAAAGACTATAATCAAATCGAGTTTGGATCTGATGTGATTTTTTTGATCTGGTATGATGGTTATTGTGATGATACGGACGGATAAATATTGGCTTTTGGGTATTACTTTATTGGGAGTTAAACTTCACTGCAATGCATTCTCAGGCCTTTCATTTAATTTACACAGTATAATATTAACTGCATCTGAAGTCATTCCTTGAGAGCTTTTAGATGTTTAACAAAGAGGAAACAAAAGGAATTTATCCACGTTTTTCAAAATGCATTTTGCAGGGTTATAGTGTCCCTGCAGGCATGGCAGCTGGAAAGAGAGGAGGGGGGGATCAAAATAAGTGGTAGCCATGTAAGGGTGCAGGCTGCTCTCCATAGAGGCTCCTCTATTGTCTGTGTGTGCGCCTGTTTCTCTCGCTGCCAAGCCACTGGAGAGGTAGCAGCGCGAGCAGTCGCTGCCTCATAAAGGACGTTCTCTATCCGCTCCTGGGCTGCCGTTCAACTGTAGGCAGACTGTTTCCTGCATGTGTGGGTGGAACAACTCTATATCATCTGTTGGTTTGAATAGACAGCTCTTTGTAGAGCAGCTTAGTGTGTGTTTGTCAGAGACCCAGCCAACACATGTTTGACAGTGATCAAATATTTGTGGTGTGTGTGGAACCTCCTACTCTAAGCGGTGAAGGGCAGCTCCGCCAAACCAATATATATCTGATTTAGGGGGTTGAAAATGATGATAAATGGACAAGCAAGTGAGTGATGAGCGTTGACCTGTTGTCTGACGGCTGGGTGTTTTCTCTCAGGAGCTGAAGCGCGGCCATTTTCTCTTAACTCTTGATTGTTATGAGCCAAATTACACAGCAGTGATTATTTGGGTGCGTAAGTAGTTTGGATTAACAGTAAGTAATCGGGTAGTTTGTCACAGCCTTGGTGCACATGTCTGTCTCTGGCAGCGAAGAATAATTTCTCCCCCTAGAATGATCACTGATGGCACAGACAGGAGTCTTCTATCTCTGAGCTAATGAAACCATCCTGACACATCATTCTCCCAACACTAACTTTTATCTCCTGTCCTCCTGCAGACCGCCGTAAAATGACCATTATTCTTTCTATGAGCGTGTCTCTGTGTGTTTGTGTGTGTTTATGCCTATTGCCTTGCATGCGTGAAAAGCCCTCCCTATTCATCAAGGTGTCACTTGTAATGGCTGCTAAATTAACCATGTGTTTCGGGGAGCAAAGCTGGCTTGATAAATCTCTCTGTGGCAGGGGGTGTGTGTGGTCCACTCCCACCCACCTCTATTGTGACCTTCCTCTGGTAGGGGACCCTCTGCTAACTCGAGTTCCATGGAAAAGATAATCTTCAGTAATCTCCAAGGCCATCGCCAGGGTAACAAATAGTGAAGTATTGCTCATATTGTCATGTACACTGTTTTTGATCAATGCCATTGAGTAAAACAACAGCTAGCCTCCTAATATTGTAGCTACCGCATGTCTATAGTTTGGTGTACATTTTGCACGTCTCATATTTTGATTTACCCATTTAGTAGAAAGTTTTCTTACAGATAATGACATAATCTTCATTACTTTATCTTAATGAATGTGTTATCCTGCCAGTTTGCTCTCAGGAAACTTCTGCTACCCACAGGCATCAAAACTGACAATATGGCCGACAACTGTGCTCATGATGTCGCTCATAATTGTTACTATTATAGGCTTGGATATTTTGTTTTTGCATCTAAAAACATTCCTAAGATCAGAAAGTTGATGATATTATAGCTTGTGTTCTGAAGTTAGAAAAAAAAGTTAATTCCAAATTCTGTTTTCCCCGGCAGGAACTTGCAGTGTTTATAATGGTGGCCTTCACCCACACGCCTGTCCTCTTCTAAGCTATTGTCAAGGGAGAAAGAAGTACCTAGAAGTACCTAGTAGCAACTTCTAAAAAATTCTGCCCGGTGGGGCTTGACACTGATTGGTGAGACTCTCTAACCGATGGAAAAAAAGTGACAGCTTCGGCCATGATTTGAATTCCAACCCAAACACCGACGAGATATAAAATTGAACTGAACTGCCTGCTGCATTGCAGCTTGTTTTATTCAATCTTTCTCTTCCACTGCTTCTGTTTGTTGGCCATTGTTGATTCAGTGCACGTAATTCACATTGTGGCCGAAGCTGTTGGAACATTATTACGTCATCTTTATTAACCACGCTGGTCACAGAAATGCTGAAAGAGCAGATTAAATTGGCCATGTCTTGTAAACATTTGTCCCAGCAACCGAGTGGCTTATGTTCTAAAACCAGCTACTGGTAATTTTGAAATACAGCTCTATAACATTAAGTTAAGCAACACTATATCGTGCAGTTCACCCCAACTGTCGGGTCAGAGTTTCATCGAAATTTCTGATGTTGCCTGTTAATGAACACCATTTCTCACGAGTAGAGGACTGTGGAGAAATGTAATGGGATGATACAGAGAGCTCAAATGCACAGATGCAGAGATTAAAGTTGGGTCTTACGTGAAAAGTGCTGCTTAGAGTGAAAAATCCACAAAGATGTACTTATCATGCGACTGTGGATTCATGCAACATTTTTGCATCATTTGGCTAATTTACAGCAGCACTGCTGATTGCTCTTGCCTCACAGCTTTGTGAGCACACTGTAACACAGTTAACATCAATCTTCAAGTCGGCGTCGATCTAAATCAAAGCAACCCATAAGAGGAGAAACTCATCCGTCTTACGTGAAATAATAACAGAACCACAACAACAGATTCGAGCCTTCCAGAGAGACAAATGGAGAAAACTCACAAGTCTCACACTGAGATTTTGTAAGCAAGTGGAAAATCACGGTGTGTGGATGACATCAAGACGCAGACTCACTATTTGAGTTTTCAAACTGAATTCCAAACTGTCCAAACATGAAATATGGATGAGTGAGAGGTCTGCTGAGTGGCAACCAGGGCTACCGAATGTGGTGGGTCTGTGTACATCAATGCATTTTCATAATGAGAAAATTACATCGTGGTGGGGGAAAGAGAAAAAAAAAGGCTCAAGGTATTGCAATGCAATAATTTCTGTCTGCACTCCAGAGGAAAAAAAGAAGTGAGGATTAAAAATAAGCAGAAAATGAAACAACAGGCTCTGTAACATTGTGGAAAAACACAACAAAGGAGCAGTATCCCGGGGTGCAGATTGATTCATATCAGCTGGTACATAGACGGTGACCTGCGGGGGGAGCTTATCTTGGCTCATGCTCTATCTCCTCTACATTCTGATCCCACTGCTGTAGGGTCTGGACTGGTTGGGAGGAGCAGGGGAAGAGTAGTTGGCTGGATGCACTGGATGGATGCATAGATGAGTGATGGGTGGATAGTTTGGTGAATAGGCGGAGGCAGGGAGATGGATGAAGGAACTGAAGAAACAGAGGCTGGGCGGAGGTAGATGGAGAGATGGAGCGACTGCATCTGGACGATGTCTGATAGATAGGGGACGGAGAGTGGGCAACATCGGGGGAGAAGGACAGCCGGAGAGGGAAGCGCCTCCCTCGGCAGAGTAATCAGGCCGTGATCAGCAGATGGAAGGGCAGGGAGAGACGGACAAGAGGGACAGCTGGAGAGATGGAGGAGATAAAGCAGAGATAAGACGGAGGAGGGGGTGCGGGGAGGGGGATGCAGAACAGAAATGTGGAGACCGGCCAGCATGTAAAAAGAAAACAGAAGATGAAAGACGGCGGAGCGGAGAAGCGAGGGGGAACAAAAAAGGGAGAAAAGGAGCAGATGCTGACAGAAGAGAGGATGATAAAGTATTCACTTAAAGACGCTAACGTGTTCACTGCAGGGTTGCGGGACAGGCGGTCACGGATATGAACGTGGCCAGTCACACGGACCAGGGATGAGAGAATGCGCTAGGAGACAGAGGCGATAACTTACATTTCAGAAAATAAGGACATTTTTTACGAGGGCGGCCGTCAGTCGGCACCGGGCGAGTATTTAAAAGGCGACGTTGTGGCTTGCGGGTGACGCCGGGACGTCAGGTATACGGGGAAGCCCTCGTCTTATCGGCAACTCGCAAATAAGAAAGTTCTCATCTCGGTGAAATGTGACAGCTCAGTTGTACATCGCATATGAATGAAAAGTGTTTAAATAGCTGCGTCTGGCAACCGCGGAAAATGCCATAATGTTTCCTCTCAGCTGGGTTAAGAAACACGTCCCCCGCTGCCTGTCATTACCACTTCGGCGGGTGTTGTTTGCGAGATGGCAGACGGTGGCCGCGTGATGGCTCTGAGCTTTCTAGGCTGCAGCTGCCGTTCTAGTTTGGGGGTGGGGGGGAGGCGGCATTGGTGGGGGCCTGTTTTCTGGAGCGGGCATCTTGGCTTTTCAGCGGCGCAGCTTTGGAAAATGGGAGCATCATTTTTGATCCGGGGCTGATGGTGCTGCCAAAGTTTCAAGTCAAGGGAAGATGTCTGGAGGCTCTCGGGGGAATCGTGGAAGCTGCCCGGTCACGTCGACACCAAAGCCGTGCAGGATCTTGCTTCAGCCACGTCAGATGCAGCTCTGTGCGATCTGTTCAAATATCCGCCATTACGCTGCTCCGCCCACCATCAGTGAACCTGTCGAGGTGGTGACTGGCTTAGTCCATCCCCACCAGCTGCTGCTTAAATCTGCCCTGATCAGAGAAGACAATTGCATTATATGTTGCGCCAATAGAGTCATTTTTTCTATGTCGTAACGACCTTGGGTCAGCAATCTGAACTGCAGAATACTGAATTTAACAAAATATCTAACCTAACCTAACCTATGTAACCTTTTTTTGCTGGTCTAATTCCTGTGTCTCTTAAAAACTAACTGCTACAGTCAGAGTATTTATACTTTGATCTGTGACAACAACAGATTGAGTTTTTATCACTCCTGGACTCCTTGTGAATTTTTTTTTTGCAAAAGATGGCACAACTTTCTGGCTTATATCTTCACCACACAGACGCCCCTTATGTCATCAAACAACTGCAACAAACTAGTGACGGATAATTGCCTGTGCATTTGATCGCACTCATCCAAAGGGCCTAACGGTACTGAATTTTAACACTTTCTTTTTTTAATCTGTTCCGCCACTTGCTATTTGAGTTATGATTTCAGAAAAGGTCAGTTAAAGTTAGCAGAAGTGCTTCCGAGGCAAATTCTGATGAGAATAGATTAATTCTGCCTTCAATTAGGCTCAATAAACAAGTTGGGGGAGCAGCAGCCATCTTCTCCGCAGTCTCAAGGTCTCACTTGGAAAATTGACTGTATTGATGTCAGTCAGCATCGCAACTTGCCAGTTTATATGTGACACTGCTTTTGCAGACCTGCAATTATCCGACAATATCTGACCCTGTGAATGTGCGTCGATGTCTTAGAGCGTTGCTGTTTCTGTGCCGTTCCTTCATAGCTGCTGATTGGGCTGTTTCAGTTGGACTTGTCACAAACGACACATTAATGAAACCTCTCCTGAGACATTTCAAACTCACTCTCTTAGCATGAAGTCCTCTGTGTCACCCTCATCAAATGCTTGTGATGACCTGGCACTTCAATACCCCACTGTTACAAAATATCAATAGAGCTGCACTGCGAAAAAATAAAAATAAATATAAAAAAATCTTCAGCCCAGTGGAGAAATGCTGTAATCAGCTGAAAGCATTCAATTCAAAACTGCACGTTGACCATGACAATTTCCAAAACACCCTCCATATCTGTAATAAAAGGCACAGGCCAGAAGCTGTAGACTAGTATTTTCCCCCATTGAAAGATAACTGCCGCTATTAGACCACAGAGAATGCTGTAACTTGGACACAAATGCACTTATCAACAATACGCCAACCTCCAACCTCACCTGCCTGAGAAACATTGTTTGGAAGGTTGCATATCAGCATCAAATACTCACCTTACCCCCTTAAATCCTGTCTGGATCTTGCTTTTTACACAGCACATGGAGTTTTGTTCAGGGTTTTGTGTCTGTTTGCAATATGTCTCAATGGCGACTTCTGAACATGAAAGACATGTGCAAACATTTACACACTCCTGAAGCTCATTTCAACTGCTTATCTATATTACACAAATGCAATCAAATTATAATTTTACTTAATTCCATTCCTCTATGCAAGTGTTCTGGATGTTTCCTTTATATTAATTAGCACAAGAGACATCGTTGCCAATTCACTGAACCTGACCTTCCCCTCCCAGCTCATTAGTCCTTCACGAGTAGATTCAGTTCACTGTCAGTTAACCAACTTTTAATGAAGAGAAGGGCTGTTGAGCAAGACCTACAGCTGTTCTGGTGTTAATGTAACACATCACTAACTTTACTGCCTGTGATGGCAACCTGCAAGTCAGTCATCACACAAGAATACAGTTTCAAGAAAGGGATTGGCATCGGTGTGAAGGACATATATTGACAATGGAGAGGTATTTTGTGAGCGGTGTTCTCCTTTCTTTAGAGGAAAAAAGAGAGCGTGCTGTGTATGTGCTAGATAGCTGCTGAATTCACACAGAGAAAATGGGCAGCAACGTTAGATTTTTATGGTTTATGCAAGCTAGTGAAGGTACACTGGACATCCAACTGATGTGTGCTTTTTGCTGTTATTAGAGGCGCAAACACAAAATGGGTTTGCATGTGGTGTATTTGCATGGAATAAAAGAGGACATTGAGGAGCAGGATGGTTTCAAGACATCATATCAGGTGGCTGCATTTTGTTTTTTCTGTTGTTTACTTTGACTGGCTGGATTGGCGTTGACTATCCCAAAAACTTGCCAAATGTCTATGTTTGTCAACATAGATGGCTGTTGTCAGCATGTTGGCAGGGAAATGTAAGCATCTAAGACCATTTATCAAGATAGAGGCTAATAGAAATGTATGTGGACGACGACTATTTCCCTGAACACACCAAGTCAACTTTAATCAAAATCTTTTGAATCCAAATCACACCTGCGTTCTAGAACCACAAAGTGAAAGTTTTCTTTAACTGCAGAATAGATAAGCACTTCCACCTTTCGTGCACAATAATTCGTCTGACCTTACTTGTCATCAGTAATGTTCGGAAAAAAAACTGATTCTGTATAAGCAGTTTGACTTCCAGACAGTTTATTTGAAAGTGACCTTGTACATCACAGGATTGACACATTCACCTCCCGTGTCATTGAATAAAAAGAGCACTGAGCGACAAAAGTATACATTTCTGGCCCTGCCAGGCAATGACAAAATAAGACCGTCACTTTTTCACCCTGAAAAGCACTGGCGGTTTGAATAAAGCAGGAGGTAAGATGAGGATTTCAGGTGTGAAATTTCAAAACACATCATGGCCTGTTATTCGTATAACGCTTTCAAAAGACCTTCCATTGCCTTTCTAAACAATTGTCCTATCATCAAGGGCAGACAGCTTCTTTCAACATTGCGACGAACCGCTTCAACCTTTTCGGGGAATTTTCAACTAAGCTGTATTTGAAAACTGTCTGTACATCAGGCTATTTACAAACGACGCAAATGTCCTCTTCACATCGGCCATGGCAGCATGTTGCCGGTGCTTCTGTTCCCCCCCTGTTGCATATGAGTGTGTCATCATGGGATAATATAATCCAACAGGATGTGTCGCAGAAATTACCACCACCAGTTTCATATATCTGTCGCATTTGGTTTAGTTTTTTTCCCCCCTTCTTTTCTCCTGCTTTCTTCCATATCGCCATGACAACTCTTGCACGATGAAATCAAGGGGAAGGCAGTCTTCTTTGTCAGTGTATGATTAAATACGAGTTAAGGCCACCATATATTGTATATCTTTCCTGCTGGGAAAAATTGCGAGAGAAAACACAATTTCTGCAAGGACGTCGGGAAGCAGCATTTGTTGGTTTCCTTTTGGTGCCTTCACTTTTGTAAGAAGTTGGGTAACTGGGTCACACCTGATGGAGGAAGAAGGAGGAGAGGAGAGGGCTAGGAAAAGGTGACCACCGGCAGAAATTGAGTGGCAGTTGCAATCAATAACAACATGGATTCCTTTAACTGAGCTGGCAGATCTCACAAACACACACAAACACACGCACACATACACACATCTACAGCACACACCTTAATTTCGTTGCCTCAAAGTTACAAATCCCGAGAAGCTCATGAACAGTTTTGCAGTGGCTGCGTGCACGTCCTTTTAATTTACAAGCCAACAAGGTGGAGCCGCTGTGGCACAGTCGGTAAACAAAAAATAGAGAATATTTAGCTATATGTGATGGTTTTATCAGTCAAAAGGCTGTTGTTACAATCCTTTGTAAAAAATACTACACCATAAAAGTTCTACTCCAAGGCAGTCAATTATTTGTCCAGATTTGAGGGGTTTTTGATGTGACTTCTCGCTGGTTTTCCCCCCACACAGAGGTCAGTGCATCGCTACACACTCCAAAGATTGTTGTCTATAGCAGATGGAGCCATCACAGAGACAGACCAATGGACTCTGTAGCCTCACATCAGAAGACGGGTTTGGAGTCTGACAGACTTTATCCTGGGGGTTATCGTGCTCTTATAGCAAAAAGAGCGACTGATCTAATAAAGTGTAATGTTTTTTAAGTTCATATGGATACCCATTGTGTGGGCAATGCTGTGTTCAGGTTAACCTAGCCCACTTACCCTTGGGTTTTTGAATGCGCTCGCAGCTGTTTAAGCTTTGCGCATGAATTCCGACGCCTTCCACACACACCCACGTAAGAATCTAAGAATCCACCGCGCTGATTTTTTTTTCGCACCGATGCTGGATGTTGGCACTGGACATAAATTGAGTAGTATGGATTATCCAAAATGCATGAAGCAGACAAATGTTTTACACTTTACAAAAATCAAAAAACAACTGTAGAAACTATTACTGTGATGGAAATACAACACAGAAAACAGCAATCCCAAGCGTATTCCCTCAAGTTTTCAATTGTCTACAATAGCTTATAAAAGTTTTAGTGCTGACAGGTTTGTTTTTTTTCCCCCTGCAAAATCAAAAATATTCGAACAGGACATCACGGTTGTATTTTGCTCAACTTAGATCTTTTCTGTGAAAGGAAAATAATTACAGATTACTTTTCTTGTACGTCCATAATATAGGCCAAGAGCAGATAACTGTTATAAAAAGAAAGAAAAGAAGAAAAGTGTTCCTAACATTGATGCTTTCATACATTGCTTGAGCATGTTTTGTCTCCCAGGAATATTGGATGGAGAGCATTTAGAGGAGTTAGCTGCTTTTCCCTGGCTGTTGATTCACTCAAAATCCATTAACCATTTGGTGGAGGCAGGCGAGTAAAACGGGGACAGGAGGATGGCTTTGGGTGAGTCAGACACTCGGGGGCTTTTGCCACAACTAGTTAAGACGTGCATTGTTGTTTTTGGAAAGACATGTAATCATTCTAAGGAACAACCACATTTTATTTAATAGACACTTATCCAGAGAGTCAACATGGATGTAGAGCTTTTTGCGTCGAATCCTTCGCGGGAAGCAAAACGCTGCTTGGCGGATTACACAACAAAACAAAAGCTGTGCCTTTCTGAAGAGCTGAAGAGCCTCTTTTAGGGTCTGCTGTTTTGTCGTCGCCTTTTTCCTAGCTGCTTGTACGGAAAACTTGCCACCTGAGGACACTGAATGGTTATGATCTTGTGCGAGAACATTGACGCACACACGTGATGCAACCTACGAGGAGCTGGCTGGCCTGAAAGATGAAATATTTTATGGCCTGTCTGTGCCCAGCTATACACAGTGTGCGTCCCAACTTTAGAGGGTGTGATTGCATTTCGCCAACATATTAGATTAAAATTACATTTTCCCTATCGGAGGGAACCCATTCTGTTTACAAATTAGCAAACAATGCATAAGTGATCTAAGTTCTCAGCATGCAGTGCAGATGGCACACAAGATGCCTCATCTTAGCAGGTTATACCAGGACAGATATACATGTTTATTTTCAATACATTACCATATATCTGTGTTTATTCTGTTTATTAGCTCAACACTGTGTACACTGATGTTCAAAGACTGCAATATTTCTGCCGATGTTCCTCATCCATTATGTAAGTCGACATTTGTGCCTCTATTGCCCATATAAAACAAGCGCACATGCTTCTGCTGGGTTCGAGGTTTGACGGGGGGCAAAAATCATCAGCATGCGCAGACGGTGAAATATGTGCGGCGAGATGTTTGTTTGCTGCTATCGTTACTCTCGTAACCCTGACCTTAACTATTCATATTGCTTTCAACAATTTGAAAACTTTTGAAGCTTTGACCTTTGTAAATATTCATAGATAAAATGGAAATATTTAAAGAGCACGGAGAGTTGAGGACGAGTTCGGGTAGAAGTTAGTCGGGGGCAGTGTGCCAAGAGGCAAGGTTGTGCTGAGCTACTTGTTAAACTCTGTGCCTCGACTAAAGTGTGCGACTCTGTGTGAGCGCTGTTTGTCTTCAGCTGGTGTGCTGCCGTATTATCTCTGCATGTTGGACGGAAAAGGTCACAGCTGGAGGCAAAGCTCTACTATTCCATGTGAAGAGGCTGCTTGTTGTGGACCCCAGCTTGCTGCTCTAATGAACTCTTTCACCTGCTACAGCCTTTGCTCTGTTGTCAGGAGCTGAGGGCCAAACTAGCGCAGAACAGCATGATGTGGTATGAAACTGTATTGAGTGAGTAATCAGCCACAGAGGCGGCGGCGGCGGCGGTAGCAAGAGTTTTTTCTTTCTTTGATCTATCTTTTTTTTCAGGGCCCATCTTATGACCCATAGAATAGAAATATGCTTAGTTGTTTACAGCAACTGCTCTCACCAGAAAAAAACAGAAGTGCTCATTCTGAAATGACCTATGTTTATGTTTTTCCTGACAAGTGACCTTTTGCACCCGTGCTGAATAATGACTGTCCTCATTCAGCTTGCAGAGGCAGACGCTGTATGATGCTATTGTTTGGGCAAAGTCAATGGCTTCGACACTGTTCACTTTCTAAAAGTCAACACCCATCCATCAAAATGTTTTCCAACAGACTGGTTGCCAGGAAAAGAAAAAAAAGGTGGCATTCAATATCTCTAATTGTGAAAGTCATTTATGGTTATGATTGTAAAGCTGTTTCGTGATTGCTATGAGGTTAAACCTCAATAAGCTCTTAAAGTTAAGCAATTATTTTGTGCCAAAACACAAAGTAGCAGGGCATTTTTTATTGCATAAAACTGAAATGTCCATTTAAAATGTCCATTGTAACCACTTTGCCGTTTGCTATGGTGACTGCAGAACGTGTAAGGGAACAGCCATCTCCTGCTGCAAAGTCGGCACTAATGAGAAAGTCATAGTTGCAAACAGCATGGTTGGAAATGACAATTCAGGGCTGTAAATGGAGACACCCAGCCTGCGTGAGATTCATTACCACGTTGCTGTTGACAGTATATGATTCTCTTTGAGCGTGTGTGTTATTCCACTCAACCACATACAGTAGAGTTCGACTCTGCATTTAGATCCATAACATTGGTACAAATTTGGAAGGCCTTGTAACTCTAAACTACATATAATTGATTATAGACAATTACTATCACACTTAATAGAAAAAAATGGAACTAGTCATCCATCAATATTATGGATCATTTTTAATCAACAACATGCATCTGCGTTGGAGTGCTGTCAATTACTTGTCAGTTTTGGTATGATATATTCAATATAAGAAGCAAACATACCCTTTAAAGCATGATTTTGAAATTTTGCATGTCTTATAGTATAAAGTATGCATTCTTTGATTGACATCCCATCTAATTATTTCGAGCAGTGTTCAGTTTATAAGTACTTTACATTCCTGGATTGATCAGTTTTCTATTCGTTTCCATATAATCTATTCAATCAAAGACTACTTTTGACGAGTATCCCTGCGGCCTCGATATTGTACTTATTTTACAGGCATTCTATGAGGGTACATAAAAACCAATACCACAGATGAAAGACATTGAAAAGTGGAAAGCTGCTTTGAAATTTGTTTGTAATGTTGGAAAACGTAGGAAATAACCTGAGGTTGCTATGGTATGACGACTTGGAGAGAATATATTGCACATCCTGGATTTAGAAGGTCTTAAGATGGCTCAGTATTTTTCAGCAGTAATGGAATTACATTTTCTTCACCATCCGTTTCATACAAAAGCCTGTAAAAGCATTGCTGTTATCTGGCGTCATCTGAAAATGAAAGTTGAACTAAATAAGATTTCCCCAACAAACTGCTATACGTGACAGATCAATGGGAGTCGATGGGTGTCAATGAGAGGCCGAAACCTCTCAAATACCCCGGTTCTCTCCTCCATGTCAATAGGTGTTTGCAGCACTGCATCCGTTTTAATGAAGTCTGTCCCGCACTCTTCTCACACCTCACACCTTTTTAACTTGTATTGACATTTCTTCCCGGCCTTGTGATAACAGCTTATAAGTCACCTTTATAGAGGACGCAAATAAAGTGCTAACTGCAGCTGTTGAAAGGCCGTCAGAGGCAACAGAGCCAGTTAAACTAAGAAATATGTAATCGCATTCTCTTTACTCTTGATCGAAAAAAAACCCGGCTTTGCAGTCAACTATTGCAGGGGGGGGATTGAGCAGAGATTGAAATTGCTCTGGATGTCTTTCTATCCCGTCTTTTGATGGGGGGGGGTATATTCAACTCGGGTCTTTGTGGGCGCAGGTGGTCTGTTTTGTGATGGTTGGCAAGCAGGAACTGGGCTGGAACTGCAGGTGAGGCACAATACGGAACATCTGCATCTGTGTTTCGAGAGGCAGAAAAAGCACGCATTAAAGCAGAGAATCCAAAGCAAAATGGAACGGCATCTGTCCTCTGTGTTTAATGCGGGCCGACCCCTCCATTGTGATGCAGATAAGCGTCACCTCGGCAGCACCTCAGGTGATTAACTGCACGGTGTTTGTGGAAAAACTGTATAAACAAACAGGTGTCCTCCACTCCCACTGCTACTCATTATAACTCTGCTCATTTTTGTTTTGGCTGATTTTATTGCATCTTTATCAACCGTACGGTGACTATTGTGGAGGCAAAGCATAGCCGCTCTGTGACTAACTGTCTGCCGTGTGTGTGTAAGAGTTTGCATATGTTCCGCACAGAGAGTCCCAGAGCTTACTTAGGGATCTTTCCTTGCCTCTAATGGGGTGTGGAGAGAACAGTGTACATCTTCCGCTCTGTGAAATGTGACTCAGGTAGGCAGACCACGTCGGCTAATGGCAGGTAAGAGATTGAAATCCTTCATGAAATGGACAAAAATCAGGACACTCCGGCGTGCCTGTGCCAGATTTGAACACAAATCCAAACAAAAAGACATCGGATAGAGCAGACGAGACACAGAATGAAGTCTAGTGCGCCCTCATATTGTGAACTCCTGCAGAACGCCGCTGTTAAAGCGTGCAAGGTGGGGTATTTACCGGAGCTGCTGCGCGCGGCTGTTTGTGTGCGTGTACGCGGCTGCCTCGGAGCTTTTGTACGAGTTGTAGAGCGGGTGGCTTTGCGGCAGGCACGAAAAAAAACCCTCCAAAAATCCCCGGCATCAGCATATTCTCTCTAGCGACCAATTAGCTTAGACATTAAAAAAAAATCAAAATAACTTTCCTCCATTTGCATCTTTTTCATTTGCTTATCTCTCATTCAACCGGCAGCACTTTCTCTGCCTCCTAGGCTTTCTTCAGCTTCAGTGATGTCACACCTGCAAGATAATTGGATAAACTCAATTCAAAGCAAGAGCTCGTGGATACCAAGACAGTGAGGCACCATTTAACTACCGCGGGAGTGGAGCGCCGCCGAATACGCTCAGGATGGAAATGTGAATGCTAACCTGATACCTCTTGCGAGCGGAGGATTCAAAAGGCATCAGCGTGATTTAATGGTCCAATATCTTGACATTAATGTGTTTGTCTAAAAGCTCTATGAGAGAGATGCGTTTTGTTTCACTTACTTTTCGAAATCCTTGCGTTTCAGAGCAGAGCCGTTTTATCAGTTGTCACGGAGCGCGGACGTTTGTTGCATATCTGTATTGCATGCCATACGTACGTACGTGTGTGTGTGTGTGTGTGTGTATACATACATATATAGGTGCACGCATGCATGATACCATGGGTTGGAGCAATTCTCCCATTCCCGCAAACATTAAGACGTTGGAGATCAATTCCCTCTGAATCTGGATGAATTATTAATGTCCACATTCTGTTTCTTTTTTACTGATGGGGAAATCATTTGACATGGATTTTTTTTTTAGCTCCTGATGAATTCATCAGTTGTTTTAGGATGTCAATATTATTTCCAGGTATTGCTGCAGCACAGAGAAGTGTTGATGCGGATTCCCGCCTCGGTGACATTCCCGCTCTGACCTTGGCAGCAGCAGTCTTAACCCCACGTGCGTCGATTCTAATTGATGCCATTGGCTCATATACCACCAGGCAGTCGTGTTTACACAATGCACACAATTGCAATGAGTTACATAGCAGCGGCATAAATCAGCGGCAGCAGCTGTTACCGCTCTCTT
>CAESWR010000233.1:437859-451108 GCA_903171835.1 Mullus surmuletus | reverse complement strand
AGATTCCTTTTCACAATGTTATAAATGACTTTGCCTCCAAAAAAGCCCCAAAACACAGATTCTAAGATACATAAAAGCCAGATCTTTGTATTGCTGTAATTTATTTATATTTTTCACCAAAGCTTTCGCACATTTTTTCATAGTTTTCAGTAAAGTTATTCACTCACATTTTATTTATAAACCATCGTGTTACCTGGTTGAACATCATTATTGAAGTATTTGTTTGATATTTATTTCATGCTGTTTTTGTTTACTTTGTTTACCGTTGATTTAGCCACGTCGAGTCGGCCCAGATGACATTTGGTGTCACACTTCATATTCACAGTGATATAGTATTCAGTGTTAAGTACAGTAAGTGTGTCAGTGACCAAAAACAAGTATCATTGGCATCATCATTGGCTCGGCCCTGGCTGAGTCCATAACAAACGTCCCGTTGGCGTTTCAGGCCAGATGACCGGCGCCCACACGCGCCTCGAGTTCCACAACATCGAGTCGGGCATCATGACGGAGCGCCGCTTCATCTCGGTGGTCCCCTCCAACTTCATCGGCCACCTGCAGGGTCTCACCTTCAACGGACAGCCGTACCTCGACCAGTGCAAGAACGGCGACATCTCCTACTGCGAGCTCAACGCCCGCTTCGGCATGCGCCACATCATCGCCGACCCCGTGACCTTTCGAGCCAAAGGGAGCCACCTAGCGCTCGCCACGTTACAAGCCTACGCCTCCATGCACCTCTTCTTCCAGTTTAAGACCACCACGCCCGACGGGCTGATGCTCTTCAACTCGGGGGACGGGAGCGACTTCATCGTCGTCGAGTTGGTCAAAGGGTGAGTCTTACTCAGTGTTGGTTTCTTCAAAAGCATTAAACATTACATGTTACTGTCATTTCAAAGTCATTTGTTACATTACATTATGATATCTTTGAATTGTTTGCCATAACGTTATTATATCTTTGAATTGTTTGCCGTTACATTATTATATATTATAAGGCGTTACATTATTATATCTTTGAATTGTCTGGCGTTACATTATTATATCTGTGAATTATAAGGCGTTACATTACTTTTGCATTACTTTTAAGTAGAGCTGGGAGACACTGAGCAAAACTTGCATCCTGATATATTTAGGCTGAATATCGATGTATATCACGCTGAAACCAACTATTTCAGTTGCAAAAACAAATAAATATGTTTCTTCACACGGTTCAAACTTAAACATCAATGCTTTAAAACAACAGGAGTCACTTTTTGGAAATGATTGAGCTCCATAAGGTGCTCATTAAAAAAAATATCTTAGATAAAAACAGCCTCTAAAAAAATGGGGCTATAAATCTTTTGTTGAAAATACATTTAATAAAAGCAAAATATCTGCCAATCTTGTTTAGTTTGACAACTGAGTGGCTTCTTGAAATCAAATTACAGATTTTCTACTTGTTTATAGCAAATATACTATATGGGGCTATAATCGATATAAACAATATGGTCTCATTGCATATCTTGTTTAAAGAAATATGGATTCCATTTTTTATATCGATATAAAAAATGTCTTTAGGTGTATATTGTAACACTTAAAGACATGACAATATACACAACCCTCTTACGTTTCTATACCTTTATTCTCTTTTATTCATGGAGAATTCACAGCATAATTATTTACTTCGTCAAAAATCCAAAAAAGATTAGTCATTAAGGGATAAACGGCTTTAAAATCCATTGCAATGCGAATTCACTGAGATTTGAAGGTATAAGATATAACTTTTTTGCGATGCCTTACATTAACGCGTTACGGCAACAACTTTTTAACGCGTTACTCCCAACACTGGTCTTACTCAAGGAACGTTTACTGCCTAAAAGCCTTTTCAGTTTCCCGAAGAGTCTCTTTATGCAGCTTCACTGACAGTGAATGTGTTGCAAATTGTTCTTTAAGAGGGTTTTTACTCCTGTTTGAATCCGTAAAAAACTGCCTGCTTCTTGCAGTTGAAGCCGACATCCAGACTTCCTGCTTATGAGCCACTTGTTATGCAGAACTAGCTTGCGCGGATGACTACAAATTGCACCTTTAAGGGCGCGCACACTCACTGTCTGTTTTCCAGCGTAGAGCAGGATCGCTTTGCAAAGCAATGCCGCACGCCGCCAACTGTTACCTCATCGACGTCTGAACCGACATCTGAGCCAAACGCCGTCGGAGAGAAAACAAGACGCACCCCAAGAATGAGCTTTTATCTTTTTCCCGATTAGCTCCGACGGGCGCAATGAGTCATCCGATGTAGCTGTGGATCAGAGTTTAATAAGCTCAATCGGCTGCTTCGGGGCCTGTGATTGGCTGAGACGTTTGCTTCCTGGTGTATTTAAAAAAATCCAGTAACTGATAACTTCCAGCGCGCTGCCGTGGAGATTTCCTTTTAATGATGGCTGGAAGAAAATAGCAAAAATCGTGAATTGTATCACCTCCAAAAACGTCATAATTAGTGCCCCCCCCCAAACCCCCCACTCTACATTCAGCACAGTTAAGAACTCAGAAGCCTGAGCTGCTTCTGCCTCCCAAAGACAAAAGCCTCCATAAAGGATTTGGAATTGAGGTGGAAAGAATCAGACACTTTAAATGAGACGACAGTCACAATAGTTTGACTTCCTAAGAGTTCCTGGGGACGTTTTTGTCCAGAGCAGGTTTTATTTTCATTCTGCCTGTACTGAGTGATTAAAGTTACAATTCTGGGGTCTCAAATTAGCCTTAAAATGGTTACACGACAGACAAATTATCTCATTAATTGCCTCAAATTCAATGTTTCTGCTCATCATCAATAATGATAATTAAATCCTCCTTGAATTGCATTTTATGGAAATTATTTTCATTTTTTTTTTTCAATTAAAATACTGTTGAGTAACGTAAACAAACTAGCATTTAGAGGGTTAGAACGCACCCACATAATTCATATTTGATATATATATATATTTCCGTCTGAAGTTGATTAAAAAGATTGACTCATTTAAAGTGGAAAAAGGGTTCAACAACAAGTTGTCTGTGTACACTAAAAAAAATCGACTCATTTAAAGTTGAAAAAAATATGAATATGTGGTTGATGTATCTTTGCATGGGACCCTCACACTTCTTCCCCCCGTCTCCCACCTCAGCTACGTCCATTACGTCTTCGACCTCGGCAACGGACCGTCGCTCATGAAGGGCAACTCGGACAAGCCGCTCAACGACAACCAGTGGCACAACGTGGTCGTGTCCCGGGACGCCAACAACGTGCACACGCTCAAGATCGACTCGCGCACCGTCACTCAGCACTCCAACGGAGCCCGAAACCTGGACCTCAAAGGTAGGGGAGAGACTCGGGCAGGAAATAACGATTCCGCCGCCGTTCCCGCTCTGTCCCTTAAGTGTTGTTGGAAGGTCGCCATGAGCGCACGCCAGCCGGAATCCATCTAAATTAGAGCCCGTTTAAGGATAACAGTGGGCTTTTGGAATAGCTTCTCTCGACATCCATGGATTCTCTCTGTCACTTAGGATTTCTTACCTTGTTCTTAGCAGTTTTGTGAAAGTTTGTGCTCAGATTGCCGTTGACTTCCTCGAATGTTGGGCATCAGCAGGTTGTGGATGTGTTTGCCTAAATAACCGTCCTAACCGTCCCTTTTGCAGGCATTGGCGGTATGAATTCTGGGCAATATCCTTCTGCAATCTGTGCAACGAGGTTATCTGGACTCCACACCTCGGACAAAAAAACCCACAAACCTACAAAAAACAATAACTTCTTATCACATCTAGTTCTGCTTTAATTCTTTTTTGGGCTTTTTTTTCCACACTGGGGGCGTTTGACTTTGACCTGCAATAACACGGCTACCTCCTGATGGAGATGCATTCATGCTTTTGACTTTAAAATACTACTACTTAGTGTGTTTTGCCGACCAGAAGGGCACTTACACGCGCATTTCTGATTCCCAAGAGGCCATTTTATCATCATCAATCAGCAGAGGCCAGTTTAGTCTGTTTGTTTCAGCCAAGAGGTCAATTTAGTGTGTTTGACAACCAGGGGGGAAACTTTGGCAGGCATTTCGCCTCCTAAGAGGGCACTTCAGCATGCGTTTTTGCTTCCCAAGAGGACACTTTGGCACGCATTACTCCTCCCAAATGGGCACTTCAGCATGCGTTTTTATCTCCTAAGAGGGCACTTTAGTTCGTGTTTTCAACAGTTGGGGGCAGTCGCCCTGACCCCACATCCCCCCCCACGGCCCCCACACCCCCATTTACACCACTGCCAGGACCAACGTGACATTACAGCCGTTTGTTTGGCCCGTCCTGCACATCCCAAACACTTCAAAGTTTCTCCCACTGTGCCGAGTTTGACGCTAAGACCCCCTGACCGAGCCGTCACTCCCTGCAAACTGCCAGTGAATTGGCTAAACTCTTTCAAACGGCCGCCTGCGCTAATATTAAGATTAGCCCGGTGTGATTCGCTTTGATTCGGCCCCTGTCCTGTCCCGGAGTTCTGGGGGGCTCCTCTGGGTATTGGTGGAGGGAAAAACTGCGTATAAGACACGTCAGAAGTCTGGTTGAGACCCTCGGCACTCTGAGGGCTACAAAGGATCCGAAGAAACGGTTTGGGGAGGACGTGATTTACTGGCCTTTTTTTTCCTGTCCTTCGGGTTCGTGCAAATTAAAACGTGTGATCATCAGAGGGAAGGACGTGCAGAGGAAGGAGCGTAAAATAGAGTCACGCACTCGCCAGCATGCGGCGAAATGCAAATAAGGATCACACACTCCGCCAATTAACCCATTGTCACATGCTCGGGCGCAGGAAAGTTTTTTATTATTTGCGCCGGAAAAGTTTCAATGTTTGTCAATGCAGCGATCTGTAATTATAGATATGATCAATACCTGCCCCAGTGGGTTTCTCACCAAAGCAAGCGGCATCTTAATATGTTTTCATTATGCGGCGAGCGATCGGCAGATAAAAGGGGTCTCCGGTGCGTGCGCGCGCCGTTAGCCGCAAATCTGCGCCGGAGATCTTTGACAGTGAAGTGAAGTAATTGAGGTCTGTAATTACAGAGGAGTTTTTGTTTGAGTGACTGCTTCTGTCGGGGCTTTGCTTCCACTGCTGTCGATCAGCTCGGGAGACTCCGCTGGCGAAGCTGAATCAGAGGAAGAATTCGCCATCTGGATGGTGTTGGGCGACGCTTTTCGGGTTCATTGTTAAGACCCCCAACCTGCAGCCCACCTCCTCCATTTCTCCCACCAATAGCAACCATGCTGTCCCAGTGGTTCCTCCTTTTAAACGAGGCATTGAAGCAAAATGACATTTAGCATTAGCTCGTTACAAGAATACAAATATATGTAATTCAATTGAATAGATAGTAGTAAAAAATAAACTATGATTTTCATCAGGTAAAAAAAAATCTCATTAGAATTAAGTTAATTTTATATCTTAGGTTTTTAAAAAAATATATATGTTCATTCCCAAATATATAGATTTTAATGGAGCTATCTCATTGGTATTTACTATCTCAAATACTTAAAATTATCATTCAATGGACATTTAATTGTTTATTAAATTGATTTGTTTTAGTAATTGTTTTTTTTTAAGTAGGCTAATGGTATTTAATGCATTTTTAGCTTATTTTTAATTTATATTTCCTCAATCCATCCACTTTGAATGTATATTTTTCTTTGTTGCGTGTGAGAGGAGCTGAACACATCTGTTAAATTTCCTTCGGGATCAATAAAGTTAAATCTCTTTAACTGAGTAAATTTAATTTAATTTAATTTAATCCCACCAAAAATACTTTCCCAAAGAACCCATATGGGAACGTCTTTTCAAACCGTCCAGCGTGGAGCTTCACACCCTCAGCTGTTCCATTGATTCCCTAAACACACACCGCCCAGATGAGTGAGTGGTCCCAGAGCCCCCCCGACGTTGGCGTCCCCCCTCTCGGCCTCAGTGATTAATAAACAATCGTATCTCCTCCTTGTAAACCACCGACCCGCCAGCCGGGGTCCCGCTGCTGCCCACCGAAGAGCCGCCACACACAGGCATTTGCATATAACGGCCCCCCGGTGGACGATTTGAGGCTCCAAACGCAACAGACGGCAGATGCTTCGCCTTCTCGCCGTCCAATCAGCACGCAGCGCGCGGCCCGGTGGGCGGACCCTCCTCCAGCTACCACTACTTTCAGGGGTCCCTTCCTTTATGTGAAGAACTATTGCCGGGGAAACGTCTCTATCCTCAATTCCCAGATCTAATTGGACATTCAAACGTCGCCGCGAAGGAAATTCCCCGACTGAAATATCACACACACGCTCTGCAAACACGCGCGGCGACATGTTGGCCGGTGGATTTTTTATTTCCACGAGTGCCTTTGTGCTTTTCTGCCACACAAAGAGGTTTCAAACGCGGCAGAGGCGGCGACAATAAGCCGTTTCCACCATTTCTGCCTGCATTTCAAAGGGGAGAAGAAGACAACACGCACTATTCTCGGGGCGTTATCTGTGTAAGTGCCCAGAGAAAATGAGTTTTCCTGCTTTCTGTCGTCCTGGATACGTCCCAAAAAATAAAAAAACTTGGTCTCTGGTCACGAGTGTGCGGAGTGGAATCCTCACGAGAAGACGAGAACATACTCTGGGAATGCAGCTCCCTCCTGCTTGTCGATCAATACGCAGATTTCCCCCCCTGGTGTCGGATAAAATCAAAGCCAACGTTCCCGATGATTAGAAATGTTTTACACTGCCAGAAAAATCTTGGCTGTGGTCGAAATCTTGAGCCATAAGCGCCTCAACTTGAATTATCAACCCTTAAGAGTTCCCCTAAGGTTCTCAAAGTGCGGCCCGCGGGCCAACGGCGGCCCGCAGAAACATTTCAGTCGGTCCGCAATGAATAACAGCTGTTAGTTTTAATCCAACTGCACATTGCTTTGAAAGGATGGATCTCCGTTTCGGGGTCTTTAGCGGCATCTGTAGGGAATAAGCGGTAATTACAGGTGTGGTTTCGACCTCGCTTGACCTCGACCCCAGTTTCCATGGTTTTTTGGCAGTTTTGCCAGGTTTAAATGTGTTTATGGCACATTACTGGATGCAGATAAATGTAAATTGTAGAGATGCAACTTGGTCATTGAAATGATTACAAATGCGATTTTTTTCCCCCTGTTTTTTTACCCCTATTTTCTCTTCCCCGGCCCTCAGTCCAGTGTGGGCTTCCTCAATTGGCCCTCAGCTCTCAAAACTTTGAGAACCCCTGATTTACAGGGTCAAAATCCCTAAAAGAAAAAACAAAACGATATTTAATTGATGTATCTTTCAGGCTGAAGCTGATCAACAACACTGATTTATTTAAAGTTGTCTCCAGGACCTAATAAGAGAGTTTACTATAAAAATCTGTCACTGCAGAAAAAATGAGAATGTCTCAAATTCAATGTTTAAAATTGACCTTTGAAACGATTAAATCCTCCTTGAATTGCATTGTATGGAAAGTATTTGAGTTTTTGTTATTTTTTTAAATGTGGAGTTGCATCAGACTGGCATTTAGAGAGAACCCCCCCCCCCCAATAATTTAATATCTATATATATATATACATGTGTATATATATACATATATATATGTTTCAGGCTGATTGACTCATTTAAAGTGGAATTTTATGTTAATTTTATAGCTATTTTTAGGAAGGGGACGTTTTTGGTCCCGAGGGACGATTGAGATAGTTTTTTTAAGGAACTCTTAAGGGTTGAAATTCAAATTTCTAGTTCATTTGATCCATTTTTGTCATTTAAAGCTTCAGATTCCAACTCAGTGTTTCCCCTCTGTGCTCGCTGTTTGGTTTTTCAGCATTTTCGGCGCGTCAAACAATTGCCTGGCATCGCGCATCGTCGCGCCCGTCACATTTCTTCAAGCGCCACACAAAGAAACGTCAACAATCATCCATTGTTTTACAGCGCGGCTGCCGATTATCTCCGAATTGAACCCGCGTGTGCATCCATCCACGGTTAAACACGATAACCAGGTGTCGCATCCGACGACGTCACTATCGGATGCTTGTTTGATTTTTGCCTGACGGACTCACAAAGGGAAGCCGGCGGGTCTAAATGAGATGTTCCCTTTTTGACTTGCACCCGGAACGCCACTTTGGGGTGGACACAGGCTAATTGTCCTCATGTGTTTATGCTAATTATGCAATTTTACACTAATTAACTTAACAATGAGTGCATTCAGAGTCACCTTTCACCGCAGTGTCCACGTACTCGTACAATATATACTGCAAACTGCCTGCTCGGCCGGCGATTAACGCGCCATTACCCGCCGACCGGTGGCATTCAGCGACGCGGCTGAGTGCCTTTTACAGCGACCGGGGGGCGGATTGGCATATTTCCTACAATGTGCACCCTTAAAAAAAAACACTGAAAGTATTTATTTGGGGTTTTTCCACCGTCTTGACTGCAGTGATACCACCACTTCTCATTGTAGTATTAAAGGCACAATATGTAACAATAGGTGTATTTACTTTTCGACCACTACTGATTCCTCATTTCCTCCTTTCTCTTTGTATTTCCACGGCAACTAGCGTTCAGGTGCATTACTGCCACGGTTTGTCCTTCTGAGCTGCCGTAGAGAAAATGGTGGATCCAAGATGGCGGCTGCCGGGGCTCCTCTGTATTACCAAATAGCTAGTAACAACAAATACTAACAAATACTACTTCATAATGACATTTCTCTCACAGTTAAAATGCAGTAACTTCCGTTTCCAAAATACTTATATCCTATGAAAGAATACACATTATGTGTATTAACTTTCCTTCAGCTACTGTTTTCTTGTTGCGTTCTCTTGTATTTCCACGGGTTGCAACCGGCGTTCAGGTCACGGTTTGTCCTTCTGAGCTGCCGTAGAAAAATGGTGGATCCAAGATGGCGCCTATGTATTTCCAAACAGCTAATAAGAATAGATAATAACAAATATTACTTCATTATGCTATTTCAAGAATGAATTGAAATGCAGGTACTTGTGTACCAAAATACATAACACAGATTTTGTGTATGTCAGTACATGCGGTATTCAATTTTAAGATATTATATTTGCAGCTAATTGGTAGTGTCTCTAAAATAGACATATAATACATAACATATTGTTATATAACAGTACATACATAACATAACAGTATTGTTAGAATGTCGTTGATATGCTAATTCTGGGTAAAAGGGGGAAAGAACAACAACAATCTGACAAGCCAGCACGAAGGATGCGAGCGTGATGGCGTGATGGCGTGATGGCGTGATGGCGTGGCCAGCGCGATTAGCAAACGCGGGAGATAGCGGTTGAGGAACAACAACAACAACATTGGGATAATTATACATTTCTTTCTTTTCGTTTTCGCGAGTGCAGGAGATGCGGAGAGGAGGCAGACTTTGGCGCAGCGCGTGCAGGCGGCGCCTGTCGCCTCCTTTTGAAGATGTTTGCTAATGAGGCGCGCTGGTGTAGAATCGCAAAAAGAGATGACATTGAACATGTTCCATTTTTCAACAAAAGCAGAACAAATTGAAAAACAATGCGGAGGAGAGGTTTGGCAGGGGAACGAGGGGAGGGGAGAGAGACAAACAGGTGCGCACATTTTAATGAGCTCTCCTCCGCCAGCGGGAAAATTGAGATTAGCCGTTTGATCGGCCCGTTTCTTCCCTTTCCTCTTGCTTTTGCTTAATATCAGTGTCTGACAAACTGGGCTAAACCCGGCGCTAATCCCACAACAAAACCTCTACATACATCAGAGCACACCAGGTACCACGCAAACCCAGTCTCTGCCCCCCCAACAATTCACTGCCTTTATTTCATTTTTCCAGTCGCACCGCTGAGGGAAGACACTGCTGCAGTAATACGTAAACTAGAACATTCTAAGACGCAGTGAGTGAGGTGTCGGAAAAACCCTTGTTCTCGTCCAAATTCCTGAAAACTGTTAGAAAACTGTGAGGCTACTACTTACTTTGATATCATGAAAGTAAACAAATACCTGGAAAGTGGCAGACCAAATATTGCGTACCTGCAGATACACTGTGTCGTGATATCTTCCATTGACATATTAATGCTGGTCGTTTTCAAATCAAGTACACACGAAATTCCGGTGTTATATTAGTTAGGGATGCTTGATATTAGCTTTTTTGCCGATATCCCATATTCCAATAGTTTCCAACTCTTCATTTCCGATTTCAATATCAACCGATATCAATATACCAAAACTAATGTTAGGCAACAATATACAGTATCTCCAGTTGTGGAATTAATACATTATGCCTCATTTTATTTTGATGACCTACTGCATCCTTCCTCAAACTTTTTGGTGCTCGGGCCCAATCAATAATATTTGGCAACCCCCCCCCCCCCAACCCCCCCCCGGCCCCCCATGCTGTGTTCAGGAAAGCTTGGACATGCTGAAGCCTACAGCAGTTGAACCAATACTTCCAGATATTACATGTTTATGTTGATATCGGACATCCCTTATACGGATGCAATATTGTAATTCTGCCGCCAATATTCCAATATCTACTTTCCTCCACGATTCAGATAGTACGTAGTACTTAGTTTTAGATAATACTTCCAAAATGACAAGACGACAGGTTAGCAACAAACAATAACAGGGTTAAGGTATGCGTTGATATCGTACTATGTTTGGTCACCGACCTCCATATCTCCCCGATTGTTGGACTGTCAAAAAAACCCAGACATTGTTCAACCTTCACTTGTATACGACTAAAAACTGCAGTACTATAGATACCAACGCAGGCACCAAACATTACACAGACTAGTAAAACGTCGGCCGGCGCCATCGTAACACTGGTTTTATTGGGGGGTCCGGGCCGCACTGGTGGCCGCGCTTCCCTTTAAGAGCGTGTGTGTGTGGGATATGAGGTGTGCGTTACAACAAGGCGGCAAGGTCAGCCTCGCACACCTGCGCTCGCAACCCGCCGACTACACAAGTCCATCAGCAATTTAACAACCTCAGCGGCGCCGCCGTGGGTTAAGTGGCTCGGTCAGAGGCAGGGCGACGTGCGCCGCGTGCAAACAAACCGGAGGGGGCATCGCTTTAGGGGTTTCAAGGTTGTTTCTTGAGTCTGTAAGGTCTCCGCTGAGAGCGGAAAAGGATCCAGATGTTGGAGCGGGTCCGACCCGGAGGCTGGAATGCTCCAGGTGGCGAAGCTTTTTACTTCCTGTCCCCCGGGTCGAGCAGAGTCTGATTGAATGAGGATTTTACAGCCGGCGCCTTCGCTAGCCGCTAACCGGGGAAGCATAAAATCGGAAACACACCGAGCATGTGGCCCTCAAAGATTACCTACATTAGCTTCCACCTTCCGCTCATCCATCCATTCACTTCTTAAACCCTGTTTTTGGGGGAGTGTAGGGAAAAAATAGCAAAAAACCCCTTCAACACACAAAAAATACTGTTTGACGTGACGAACAGCTTGATGTCCTGCTCACTGCTGACGCTAAATGCTATCGTTTGAATATTTAATGTCTCAATCCAAACCACAGCCCAACGTAAAGTGCTCTTATTGAGGAGTGGGAGCGAACATCTGGAGAGACAAGATGTGGCGTGTCAGATCCGAGGGGGGAAGAAGAAAAAAAAAAAAGAAAGAAAGATGGCAAACAGGTTTGTAATTAAGGATTTAAATTCACTTGCGCTGATTACCGGCGCTCAGCGGGCGGACGCGCTTATCCACCGAGAACATCTGTACCGGCGCGGCGGGACGCAGATTCTGGAAATGATTTCGCAGCGCCGGAGTTTGTATCAGTCGCCAGTTGATACGAGGAGCCAATCTGGAGAAACACGAGCGGAAATCAGAGCGTTTGATGGAGAACGGTGAGACGGAGGAGTTTTCAACAGTACATAGGTTAGAAAATACTTAAGGCTTCAAGTACAATGTACATTTTCTAATATCAGTACTTCATTCCCCGAGCCGTGCAAGTCTCTGAAACCACCTAATGATGCACTGACTTACATGTACAACTGATCTGCTACAAAAAGTCTATAGAAACAGCTGTAAAAACAAAAACATCAGAAACAATATTCTCATTTACAGTTTTTATCGAAGCAACAAAGCTTTGCTGAGCCTAAAAGTACAATGTCTGTCGTTCAGATGTAGTGGAGTCAAAGTCATAAGTATCCATAAAGTACAGATACTCGAAAAATGAACTTAAGTACAGTACTATAAAGTTACTCCGGGATTTAGTGTGTCGCTCAAAGATGGAGCAGCAATGGGGGAGAAAGGGGATTTTCTTAGACGGGAAGATATATGGCGGTAAAGTAGAGGCGTCCCGATCTGATATTGATATCGGTCCAATATCAGCAAAAAAGAGTATCCGATTATATCAGCCGGCATCTAAAGTCTCCGATACAAGCAGTACTTCTAATAAACGGGTCAGTTTTTCTCATAGCTACTGTTGCTGACTATTGATGTCTGTTTGATCACTTGATCAAGTCTTTTCTAACATTCCACACTACAAAATACGTCATAAACGTACGTACGATTCGTGCTGATATCGGATCGGATCGATATCGGTATCGGGTTATCGGTAAGAGTTGTATTGGGACGCCCCTATGAAGTTGTGTACCATGTAAGTTACTTTTAAAAAGTAATAGGTTCCAGTAAGTGCTCCCAAAAAGTAACTAAACTAGTTACTCAGTTACAAATGATAAAAGTAACTAGAGT
This sequence comes from Mullus surmuletus, assembly GCA_903171835.1. Taxonomy (NCBI): domain Eukaryota; kingdom Metazoa; phylum Chordata; class Actinopteri; order Syngnathiformes; family Mullidae; genus Mullus; species Mullus surmuletus. The sequence continues at coordinate 438,429 of CAESWR010000233.1, read as the reverse complement.
ATTGCATTACGAAGTAGATTTTTAAATGCTCAAATTTATCGGAATTTGGATGCACTGATAAAAGTAACAGCGTTGTTGCCGTCAGTGGCGATGATTCGGGGGTCTTTCACCTGCCCGCCCCTTCACACGCGTTAGCCTCCGTATAGGGCAGAGGTGGGAAAACTAAGGCCCGGGGGCCACATGCGGCCCCATGAACCATTTATCCGGCCTTCACTATAACTTCTCCAGAAGCCAAAGAAGGTTGTCAGTTTGATTGGTTAGAAAAAGTGTCAGACCCCCCCCACACTATTTGGAGCTTCATCATCCATCGCTGGTTGGACCAATTTACAGCCTTCAAAATATTGTCCATCAAGCACGATTTGTAGTTCACCGTCTGTTTGAATCCTCGACCCTCAAACGCTGTGGTGGGGGGGTGGTGGTGGGGGGGGTCTCTGCCTGGCGAGCTGCATCCAGGTGTTGGCATTGATTGGAGCGCTTCCATCCCGCAGGTTTCCCCGCTCGTTGTTGTGGTTAACTCTGACCGGAGGGAACCACCCGCGGTTAGAGGAGCGCCGTTCTTCCTTCCCCCTC